>BHDV01008311.1:180648-210810 GCA_005406045.1 Adoxophyes honmai | reverse complement strand
TACAACAGCTTATTATTAAAATAACTCCAAGACCTCTTCTGTGTTACCCCGAATTTAAAGCGAGCGAAGCCGCGGGTAAAAGCTACTATATTATATTATGTAGGTATACGACAGTATTTAAAACGCTACGAGACAAAGCCATAACTACTACACTTTTAGCATATTGCTAAGGTTTAAACTTAGATGAAAGAAGACAATATTGACAGGTTGGTAGCCTGTCGCCTAAAACATTATTATACCTATTTCCCTGATCGCTACAAAAATTACAAACATCACGCTGGTATTCCTAAATGAGGTGAACATACGACCTCACACAATGCTACTAAGACAAAACTACGACTATTTTCATGTTTCATAGCCTAGCATTAAGTAAAAAAAAACTTTTTATGTACAAAAAATAAATAAAAGATTACAGATTGCATTGATTGATTAGCATTAGTATTACACTAGCAGTACCATTTTTTTAAGTTTTGATTTTGCAGGAATAATAATAGCTTGTTGCCTAAAATATACCTAAACGTTGCCGTCGCCTTTTACGACATCCACGAAAGAAAAAAAGGTATTATTCTAAACCCGACACCACACGGAACACCCATCCTCGTATAACTAACCTAAATTAACATCGGCGTCCATCGCTCGAAACATGAATACGTCATAATTGTCGGTTTTATACCGGCGCTTCAATTTACTGCACAGGTACATACATACATCGCGCTTGTATTCCCAAATGGGGTAGGCAGAGCACACGAAACTCTACTAAGACAAAACTACGACTATTTCACGTTTCATGACCACTTCTAGCATATTATTTTAGGTTTTGATTTGGCAGGTGACAAGCTGCTAGCCTGTCGCCTAAAATATACCTAAACTTCGCTTCTTACGGCATCTACGGAAGAAACGAACAGGTATTTTGAACCCGATACCACGCGAAACACCCATCCCTGTATAACTAACCTAAATTAACATCGGCGTCCATCGCTCGAAACATGAATACGTCATAATCGTCGGTTTTATACCGGCGCTTCAATTTGTTGGCCTGTCCAATTATACAGGCTTTATTTGAGTTTGTCTGTTTATACCGTGAATTTAAACGATAGCAACGTTTCGGCATATTGTTTTGTTCTACTGGCAGCCCTACTAAATGTTTCGTACTGCTGGTTTTGTATAATATTTTATAACTTTCTAGTTAGTTTTTTTTAAACTTAGTTAGTTAGGTAGTACGGGATCTCTGCTAGGTAACCTTCAGGCCATTGACAGGATGTTTTAAACGTGTAGTAATAGTTTTAACTTAGGTACTCAGGTAAATGGATACATTAGCCTGTATTCTCAAATGGGATAGGCAGAGCACACGAGACGCTATATTGACAGAATCCTATTTCACAAATCCTAGCCACTTTTAGCATATTTTTAAGATTTCTTGTTAGACAAAAGAGTTATAACAGTGGCAGATTCCTAGCCTGCCGCGTATTTTTTTGCATATCTACCTATATTCCCAAACGAAGTAGGCATACAAAATGTTATGTATGACTCTTATGCATGATTTCCACGAAACGGCCGGAATCGGAAAGAATTTTATGGTCTTTAAACAATACTGAACCTTACGGTCACTGTGTTTAAGTCTACATTACCAAGCAGCGTACAAAAGCTAGGCGTATGGTAATGTAGACTTAAACACAGTGACCGTACACACACACGCTGCAACGAGAAGCTAGACGCAGCTACAAAAGTAGCTAAAGCGCGCAACAGTAACTTGTTTAGTTCAGACAACCGTTTAGTGGCCGGTGCGGGCCGCGAGCGAGCTGCGACGAATGTAGCGTGTGGCGGCCACCGGCGGCAACCATGTGCGGTGCGTCAATATGTACAGGGTGATAATGAAATCCGTAACGAAATTAATTCCTGATACTCAGAATCACTAAGACAACACAATAGTAAAATAAAAAACACTTTTTTTTTCATTGAGAAATTCCAAATAAAATGTTGAATGTGCGCACGCGGTGCGCTAAAGGCGAAGGGGGGTGAAGGCAGGGCGCGGGACGGTGTACCGCGCGCGATTGTACCTAGTTGCCCGCGCGGTGTCAATAATGTTAGCACATTTTAGGAAAACTTTGATGACACATATTTTTTCTTTACAAAATAAAATGAGGAATTACTCAAACTATATTTTTAAGTTTTATTGACAAACAGGTATTTATGATATCGTTACGGTTTTCATTTCCAGCCTGTATAAAATGTATGAAAACTATAGGAAATATGCCGATGGCGGCCTTTTTTGGTTGTGACCGGTGGCCATACGATATACATAGAAGAAATAGTGAGGTGTTATAGTCGCAGAACCCATTTAAATATACCCGCTCGCACTGAGACCCCGCCCCAATCCGCTCAAAACGCTCGGTAAATAAACAAGCGAGCGATTACCGAACCGCCCCCGGTCAAAGGGCGCTAATCTAACTGAGTGCTTAAACTGCAGTTAGCGGACACATTGCCCTCAGTAATATAGTAATGGGATGGATATCTATATTTTAATATATCCTGCGTAGTGTCGGGATAGACGCATAGATAAGATCTGTTCACTTTTTCTGCGAATGTCTTAAGACTTAGGATAGGTTTAGGTATGCTTTAGGCGAGAGGGTAACCTCTGTAACTACTATCTCCCTTCCATTTCTTTTTAAATGTAAAATTATGCTAGAAGTGACTACGAAGCATGAAATAGTCATGGTTTTTTCTGTGTGGCGTTTCGTGTGCTCTGATTACCCCACTTGGAAACACATGCGTGAATGTTATGCAATTATTCCTTTTTTTTTCAGTAGATTTTTGTGAATGTTTCGTGATTGTGCAATATTTCACTACTTTTATTGTGACCTCTATTTTTGTCGGTCTCAGTACTTAAGAGGAAATGGAGCAGTCACATTTTGTATGGAAACGTAATCCCCTGATTCCTCGCTGGATATTAGGTACCCGTAGAACAATGATTTTTTACATCAACAATCTAATGATATATTAGCATGTTCCTATGTTTTCCTTTTTTTCTTTATTGAATTATTAAAGGAGATATTAACCTTCAAAAACATGAAAAATTGGCAAGTTCTTTCCGTTGTGTTCAAACCTCTAGAAACCAATTTTAACACAATTATAATAATCAAAATATAAGAACATAGAAACACAGTTATGACATTTCTTAAACATTTAATGAAAAACATATTTAATTGGTTAAGTTTTGGAGAAGAAATCAGGGGACTACGAAACGTTGTTTTTCAATAATTTTCATAGGTATTTTCGGTCCGAGCTGTAGTTGTTCTTATCGCACTCGACGTCGTCTGGGCAGGTCACGGCGCGACAGCAATAGATTTAGCAAATACCTATTTTTCAATTCCTTCGACCGGCATATTTCCTCTTAAGTTCGTATCTCTCAAAGGTTGGCTGTAAGAGTCCGCCTTTGTACTTCATTTTTCTTGCACTTTTTTGTAAGACATGTTTTTTGTTTCAATAAAGTATTTTCTTACTAACTTACTTTATTACCTATTCTCTGCTCGAACAAAGCATCGTATTCGCGGTGCGTTCAATCTTATCCCTCCCTTGTTGTCGCGATTGATTTCCTTCCGGGCTACTAATGGAACACGATACTGACTCACTGCGTGAAGTGACAATGGAGCGAGAAGCGCGACTATAGTAACCCCTTCATCGTCATCACATCAGTTACAATTTCACTTACGTTAGTTACTCTTGAAAAGGTTGCAGAATCGTTCACAAACGCGCGTCTCAAGAGAACCGCAACCGTCTGTCACCTTTGCACGACAGGGCGCGATTGGCGATAGGCGCTAGATACATACATACATATCCTCACGCCTGTATTCCCAAGAGGGGTAGGCGTAGGGTAAATATTCGGGCGTTAGAACCGCTGTCATTATTCTCAACACTTTTTTATCAGATACTGTTGGAAATGTGTATATGTATCATAGCCTAGTATGTACGTATTTGCAAGACATAGACACTATATGACACACTTATTATACCAATTTCTAAATAAACTTAATAAAAAAAGTGTTGACAATAATGACAGCGGTTCAAACGGCCGAATATTTACCCCATAGCACGTGAATAAAAAAAACCCGTGTCACATCACTGTCTTACTAGAGACGTCAGAAAGTGACCGGTAGACTATCCCGCGCGCGACGCGATTAGAGCTTGTTGTCGTGCTAAGCCTACTGGCCCCAACTGTTTTGAGACATAATTTAGCTTATCACGGCGACACGCTCTAGTCGCCTCGCGCGCGGGATAGTCTTCCCGTCATTTTCTGACGTTTCTAATTAGACAGTGACAGATATAGACTATCTCGCCTTGCTGTGCTAAGCCGGATGTCAATGAGCCTTGCTCGAGCGCGTTTTGTACGGAGTTTGACTTCTGTACGGTTACTGTTTTGTGGTGTTAGTCTGATTAAGGTAATGCTTCTGTTCTATGTCTTATCTTGACAGTAACGCTAACCATCTCATCAGACATTGTCTGAGGTAATCACTTAAGTTAGTCATTACATTAGTGGGTTTCGGAAGACAATGGCAGTCCGAGTACAGTCTCACCAGTGTAATCACGAACCGGGATTGTTGAGCCACTTGCCACTGTTCGCAATTTAGACGTGTAATCAATGACCGATGTGACCGACTAGATGTTAGCTATTGGATTAGTATTACACGACCAAGTTACAAACATAGGTGAGTGGCTCAACAATCCCTGTTCGCGATGGTACAGCAGACACAGAATAAGACCCATTTCTTCTGTGAATGTCATAAAAAGGTGGCTAAGAAAAATAGGTTACTGTATTTTTTAGGCGACAGGCTAGCAACCTAAATAAAAAACCAAATAAACCTAAATTGGGTGTCGGGTTAGAATAACACCACCATTTCTTCCGTGGATGTCGTAAGAGGCGACTAAAGAAATAGGTTAATGTATGCCTTAGGCGACAGGCTAGCAACCTGCCACTACCATACCTACCTCTTTTACCTGTTTTTCTACCGAAATATTGCTAGAAATGGCTCCGAACTGTAAAATATAAATAGTTTAGTCTATGCCACGTTTTGTGTTCTCTGCCTACCATTATTTTGGGAATATAGGCGTCATTGTGTGTTGTCATGTATGTATGTTAAAACGAGTTTAACTCAACATGTTTCAAGTCGTCCGTAATTTAGCAAAAAAGTTTTTATTGAAATTGAATCGAGAACAAATAGTAGGAGAAAAATTGTGTAATAAACGATCTTTGGTACAGAAAGACGTGTATTATACAGTTTACGTTCTGCGGGAAATTGTGTGGAAACTACGCGTGCCGCGAAAGCGGTGTGTTACATACTATAAGTAATAGGTAATTCCTGCAAGGCGGGGGGAAGCGATGCTTACGATACAATTTAAACCCTTCCAGCTTCCTTTTCTCTTTTTAAGATAAGGTAATATGTTACATACAATCACGCCTGTATTCCCAAGTGGGGTAGGCAGAGAAAATGAAACGCGATACAGAAAAAACATGACAAGTTGCTAGCCTATCGCCAAAAGCATACCTAAACAAAAAAAAAACCCCGGATGTCGTAACAGGTGATTGAGGAAATAGGTTTAAATAAATTTTAGACGACAGGCTAGCCACCTGTCCTGCCAACTTCAAATTTAAAAAATATTTTAGAAGGGGCTGCGAATCGTGAAACAGTCTTGTTTTCGATGCAGCGTTTTGTAGTCCTACCCCTACCCTATTTTAGAATATAGTATAGGCGTGATGTGTGTAAGTATAATATTCCCAAAGATCACACGTTTTAGTATATTTGTTATTGATTATTGCTTTCTCAAATACTGTCATTGTGAAGCAGTAAATTGGGATTAAAATTGCAACATGTTAGTTTACGACCGTCCGCTCCCAACATGTCCCGACGTGTCGGTCGTTAAAACGAAGCTTAAAACGGGTTAAGCAAGCAGAAAATTTAGAGTCGATAGCTAAACCGTTTACAAGTTTAAAGTGCCGGTATTTACAAGAACTTGTCTAAATCACACCGACTATTATGACACCCACGGAAGAAATGGAGTGTTATTCTATCCCGACACCGAAAAAATAGAAGACCCTTCGACACTCTGACGTTGCAACAGTAAATAAATAAATAATAAATATCACTGGACAATTCTTACACCAATCACCTAGTCCCAAAGTAGGCAATTTAATGCCTGTGTTATGGGTACTACACAACGGATAAACTTACTTATATATAGATAAACATCCAAGACTCGAAAGCAAACATTCGTATTCATCATACAAACATCTGCCCCGACCGGGGATCGAACCCGGGACCTTAAGCTTCACAGTCAGGTTCTCTAACCGCTGGGCTATCCGGCCGTCAAACAAAACAGTGTAACGAAACATACATTACGTCACGCCTGTATTCCCAAATGGGGTAGGCAGAGCATACGAAATGCTACATGGACAAAACCACGACTATTTGACGTTTCATGGCCACTTTTAGCATAATTTTTAAAGTTTTAAGTTGACAGGCATAATAGACACAGGTTGCTAGCCTGTCGCCTAAAAAATACCTCAACCTTTTTCCTTAAGCCCTTACGACATCTACGGATGAAATGGAGAAGTGTTATTCTAAACCTGATACCACACGGATCAAACGGAAGACTGTAAACAAGCCCAGCAGTGGGACCCGTGGGATCTTTACGCAGCGAGGCACATTAGGGCAGTGTTTGACTGCCTGGCTCCGGGATATCCCGCAAATTATATTATACCCTTATCCGACACGTGTGCTCATAGCCTTGGGGCAAGCGACAAGAGTACGCATCCTGATTCCTAGAAAATTTATAAACTTTCGCAGGATTATGAACGAGAAACAAAAAAATTAACCCACATTTTCGCTAAATTTAATCTAACCTAACCTAACATAACAATACGTAATCTGACCTAAACTAATATAATCTAACTGAACCTAACCTAATATGATAATTTAACGAAAATGTGGGCGTAAAAAAATACAATTTCTTTCGTTTAGAATCTTACGGACGTTTATAAACCTAGAAAATATTAGGAAATTTATAAACTTACGTTACGTTATTTTCCGGTGACATTTACACAGCGAGGCACATTAGGGCAGTGTTTGACTGCTTAGCTCCGGGATATCCCGCAAATTATATTATCCCCTGATCCGACACGTGTGCTCATAGCCTTGGGGCAAGGGATAGGAGAACGGATAAACTGTCTTGCTGGGTCCGGTTAACTTAATTTTGGTTCTTAGGTTAATATAAATACTGAGCACATTTACAGCATTGGTAAAACAAGGTGTAATACACAAAGTTGTACTTTTTTTGTCGATTTTGAAATTGTTTTCTGTACTGAGAATCAAAAGTTGCTTTTTTAGACACTTGTGAAAGTCACGGAATGGAATCACAAAATTTGTATACAAAATTGGGGACGTTTTTTTACATTGAAAGTGTCCATGATTCTGTCTACAAAAAAAATCATTTTTGGTAAAATTGCGAAAAAAATTAAATGGACAACATTTACAAAATAGCCCTGCAGTATCGAACACTAGGTTAGTAACCTGTAACTATTGTCAAAATTTGCTCTGCCTGCCTCTTGGCAAAAAGTAAGTACTTAAGCAAGAAAGTAAGAAAGTATTCGAAGTATCCGAAGTATCCGAAGAATTAAACCATTAACACAAAACACTAATATCATGTCACCAATTTGATTTCCCCCTGTATGTCTATCCATCCTTCCGTCCATCCATAACCTGTATGCCTGGCTGTCTATCCTTTCTAAACATCACCCGCAAGTTAGGGCAGCGATGCATCATAAATAAAAAACCATGTATCACAGCGTTTATCTGCATCATTACTTATCGCTCTTGACTCGTGTCAAGCGTCAAACGGGTCCCAACTGACAGCCGGTCCCATCAGCTGTCATATCGCAAAAAGGACGAATTCCATTTCCAACCTTCTTCCATAAAATCTAGGAGGGTCACGGATTTAGCTAATTTTGCAACCTTTTCGCAATAAATGTGACAGTGATGCCTGTATGTCTGATAAGGATGAATTGTGGCATTTATTTTTTATTGCCTGTGTGGTGTCGGGATAAAAATATTAATAACACCTCTCAATTTCTGCCGTGGATGTCGTAAGAAGCGGTTAAGGAAATAGGTTTAGGTATGTTTTAGGCGACAGGCTAGTAACCTGTCACTGTCAAACTCTTCCATCTGTTTTCAAACCTAAAATTATGCTGGAAGTAGTTTTGTTCGTCTCACGTTTAAAGTGCTCTGCCTACACCAGTTGGGAATACAGGCGTGATTGTGTGAATGTATGTGTGTAAAAGTATGCTAAAGATAACGGAACGTGACAAAATCGCGACTGTATATGTCACGTTTCCTGTGTTCAGAATAGGTAAACTATGTACGGAAGGTCCATTAATGAACATGTTTAGACATGTTTGTAAATTGAACGTGACAGTGACGCCCGAATGCCTGATAAGGATGAATTGTGGCATAAGTGGCATTTGTTTTTCATTGCCTGTGTGGTATCGGTTTTAGTACCGTATATCTATTTATTCTCTATGTATACCCTATTTAGGAATACAAAAGTGATGTACGTATTAAATCCTAAACTTTAAGTCTGCAAATTAAAAAAAAACGTAAATTGAAGCAGAAGAAACGAATCGAATAGAAACGAATCTCGTTTAATTCCAATTTCGAAGCAATTTGTTTTAGAACTAAATCGATTCGTCGCGCATCGAATCGAACAAACAAATGCATTCGGACATCACTAATTGATACTTCATCGGGCAGGTTAAAGTTTTAAAACACTTAACAAAGAACTACTTGCTTTATAAAAGGAATTAAATAAGGATAATTAAACTTTGAACGTGAAAGTAGCGTGAGACTCACTTTTATTTTATTTATTTTTGTATTTATTTATAAACACACACTATTACACTATTATTACATACCTGTAATACCTGTAATGGGTTACCACCCAACGCAATAGTGTACCAACTAAAATATGTATAGGTACAACATTATAATAGGCAGTCTGTTATGAAAAAAAATGTCAAAAAAGAAAAACTTATTCTATGTACAGCAGCACAAAACATTATAGGTTACCTTAGTGAATTCACACAAAGAACACGAGAACAAATTTGTTATCTCAGCCACATCATTTTAAATATTTATGAAAAACCCTAGTGAGAGGGGCCTTATTAAAGAGGTCAACTCACAAGTTTAGCTCGACATGTTTCGTTCATCTATACTCCGTTTTTTTTGAGTTGAGAATTTCAACGGACACAATTTGAAATTATCTCTGGAATTCATTAATAAAACTGGAAATTATTTATGCAAATACACTTAACATTGTTTGTTATAATTATAACACTCTTAAATCAAACATCATCATAATTTGCGCCGATATCTTGGGATTACTCAAAAATGTGTAAGGATTTGACAGTTAAAATTCTCAACCCAAAAAAACGGAGTATAGTCTTATCTGAGAGTATGTACCTACCTACACACAAAACAATCAGTACAAAACGGAACATATACATTTATGGCTTACTAACTTTTGCTCGCGGCTCCGCTCGCGTTAAATTCGCGGCATCACAGAAGAGATAGCACACATACCAATTTATAGCTTTCTACATTGAAAATTTCCACCCCTCATTTTAGGGAAATGGGGGGTTTTGAAGAGACAAAAAATAGCCTATGTCACTCTCCATGCCCTAAACTATCTCTACCTGAAAAATCACGTCAATCCATCGCTCCGTTTAGCCGTGAAAGACGGACAAACAAACAAACAAACAAACAAACAAACACACTTTCACATTTATACATATAATTGGTACGGATAATAATGGTATTAACTTCAATAAAGTAACATTTTTCATTATGTATCTTTTAACATATTTTTTCATATTTTTTTCTTTTTCTTGATGCTGTAAATTTAGTTAGTACAAGGTTTTTAAAACAAGCTGTAAGGTGTTAAGATAATATTGATGGATGTGGATGAAGCGCAAGACGTAATGTCAGGGTCGTAACAAGTGGAAAAAAGCAATTCCTACCTATCCCTGTGGTAAAGAGGCGTAACAGTATGTATTATGCTTAGAAGGTCCTCCCTTCGTTGTACTTTTAACCTCTAAAATACTAAAGTAAATAAATAGCCTCTAATTTAGTTTACTCGCATGCCAAATTAAATATAGCCCACGGCATCAGGGCTGTCAAAGATAATATTTCGCTCGCTCGCCGATCGACACAGATAGGCCAAAACAGAGCAAAAAGAACTTGACGAAAATTTAATTACTCAATAATATTATGAAGAGAATCATTCTTTTTACTATTGTATTAATTGTGATAATAATTGTATAGGTACAGGGTGATTGGCACATCGTGTTCCAAAGTAATCCAAGAAGGGGTTAAATATATCCTATGGGTATATTCAGCCCCCATATCACGTTCCATGGTAGGCGGTTACTTTTATATAAATTTTTGTAGTCACCAAAAATCCAAAATTTTAATTCAATTAAAAAAATATATTGGCCCTCAAAGTAAAAGTTTTAAAAATCAATTTTTTCTAACAAATGTCATCTAGTCTTTTTTTATTAAGCACTGAATTTTCCGAAGAGTTAAAAATGGAACACGTTTGGCTGAACCGTGTTTTTTTAACTATACAAAACTGGGCTGCCAGTGCCTAATAATGTTCTCTAGCTGGCAACCCAACACAATAATGCTAATATGGTTCGACAGACCGCACGTTAAATCCAACACCGTCACTATCCAAAAAATTCAATTTTTTTGTTTTCAACGCCATCTTACTATACTTGAGGTAAGCTACACTGTCATTTGAACATTACGCTCCAATTCGCATTGGATCCGGCAGATGGCGTAGGTACCCGATCGACATTTTGCAAAGTTGAGCGCCGCTTGTAGTTCCAAGACTGTCCTTATGGTGGTAGCGACACGTCACTTGCGGCAATTAGGAAAATAATAAATGGAACAGTGACACTTTGTATTTAAAGTTGGTTTCACTCAGCGGTATTTAGTGAAGTTATAAGTGGAATAGTGCCATATTGTGTTTAATGACGGTGTGCCATAGAAGTAAAAGGTGAGTTTTGTGTTTATTTTTAAATAGAATACTGTCACTTTGGTCTTAATGTCATTTTGCTACTTATTCATTTATATCGTAATATGGACAGGTTTCGGATAAGAACACTCTTGTGGTTATATTAATGAAAAATAAATACGAAATATTTCGCAGCATTCATTTTGCAGTAGGTATACGTAAAAAAACTGATATGTGATGTCACAGTTATACCTTGGTTACACGCCAAGTTTGGGTCCCTAAACAGTGGCGAGACTGTTTTGGGTCTACTAAGTAACTCGCTTCATGTTGTTCGGTAGTAGAACTCGAATAACGAAGGTAATTATGCGCCGGTATCAGATTCGTTGAGCACGAGCAATCGCTAAAAGAGAGCGATGACGCGCAGTGCGCGTTTGGCAGCAGCAGCTGCCGCGGCTTCTAGATGAAAGGCTACGAATTAGCCCGAAACATGTCGGGCTAAACTCGATTTAAAAAAGTCAGTTATCCGTGTTTTTTTTTCAACACCGCGTTATTATGTTAATTCTTTATATATAAAGATATTTGTTTCTAAAGGATGTTTTACGATCAAACTGTGTATGTTGATTTTGTGATTTTTTTATTAAGAGTGGCCTTTTTATGACTTACTTATGAATTATGATGATGATGACTGATTAAAATTAAAGTAAAACTTTACTTTTTTGATAAGGACTTAAATTATTAACTCCAAATAGTTGAATTTTGATTTAAGGATGAATCTTGTCAACAACGAACTTAAGTATAATTTTTATTAATTGCTTCTAACTACAGAATTTATTACATTTTTAAGTTCTTTATACTGGACAAAGTATTGTTTTCTTTCTATTTAATGATAAAAACTACTATAATAACCTAAGCTACAAAAAAAATATTCGAGATTTCATATATTTTTGTAGAACCAGTTACAATTTTAGCTTTAAATGAAAAATGTTAAGTGGAAGAATGTCACAACATTTTTGTTTATTTAATTAAAATATCTAACAAGTGTAAAATGTTTCATTTTATGACATAAAATAAACAAGCAACCATTTATCCTTTAGATAAAAATAATAAATAGCATAACATGTGCATGGTGAGTTCGCTATAACTAATCTTATTCATCAAAAATCTATTATTGGCTCTCCTGAACAAATACACATTTTAGGATAGTGCCGGTGTTGGATTTAACGTGCGAGACGCCGTTCGCAAACACGAGAATAAATCAGATTTGATATGCGCCCTTCGGCTAAGTGTCTTTTAGGGCACACAGAGTAAACAAGCGGGGATATATGTTTAGGACCGTGTTGTGCTATGACTATGAAAGGTTTAAAAAGCTGAAACGTAGTGGAATAACTTTATTGCTTGTGTGCCATTTGTCGTAAAAAGTATACTTAAGGCTTCGTCAAATAACGCGTACTTAGCGTTAGAGGGTAAATATTTGGGCGTTTGAACCGCTGTCATTATTCTCAACAGTTTTTTTATCAGTTACTATTGGAAATATGTACATAATAGTCTAGTGTGTATCTATTTGCAAGACGTAGACACTATATGACACACTTATTATACCAATTTCTAAATAAATCTAATAAAAAAAGTGTTGAGAATAATGACAACGGTTCAAACGCCCAAATATTTACCCTAGAGCGCTAACCCAAAGCGTCTCACAGACTACGCAGATACGATAATATTTTACATACATACATACATATTCGCACGCCTGTATTCCCAAGAGGGGTAGGCAGAGCACATGAATTCAAAAACCCAGTGCCACGTTTAGCAATTTCAGGGTATTCAGATGGTTAAACGTGACATTGCAGTGACAGGTTGCTAGCCCATCGCCCACAATACACTAACCCTTTCCCAGAGTCGATTCTTACGACACCCACGAGAAGAAAGGAGGAGGTGCTATTCTCAACCCGACACCTCACGGGGAACGGGGGCGATGATATTTTATCTGCGTATAAATGCCATCTGTCCAAATGTCGGTGCCAACAGATACCTACTTGACGGTAAATTATAAGTTACCTCCGCAGTGTATGTTAGCTCATTGAATTGTACAGGGAGCGATTGACAGATATCCGTTCAGATACAGATATCTTATCGTATCTGCTTAGTATGTGACACGCTTAACGCAGGGCTATGGTGCTGAGATGTGTTGTATTGTACTACGATGGTAATATGCAGTCAAACAGAGGGTCAGCGCTAGCAGTACATTACGTATTCTAAAATACTAATTAATTTAAAATAAATTAGGTAAGGTAAAGTCACCGGTAATGGACAAAGAATCAGTAATGGACAATAACTCTTATTTACTACCCACTAAGGAAAAGTCATTTGTTTTACAACAATCAATTCACAACTCTATGGTCTTTAAATTATGAATGAAGTGTCCATCACTGGTGCTTGTCAACTTAAACCGTCCATAACTGGTGCCGTTGCGTTATTGATTTTTAAAAGTAGATGTACAAACAAAATATTCTGTGAATATTTTAAGTGTCTACCTATCACCGTTATTTATATCGACATAAAACAACACAAATCATGATTGTTGTATGGAAGCCCCGTCTCAATATTTATTTTATTTTACTTTTAGTATTTGCAATAGAAATACGTCATCTGTTAAAATTTCAATTGCCTAGCGCACCGATTTTAAGATACAGCCTGGTGATAGACGCACGGAAGGCGAAGTCTCAGTAATAGGGTCCCGTTTTTACTCTTTGTATACGGAACCCTAACTGAAATCCTCTCTCACATGAGATTGCCGCATTAAAGTCAATGTATAAAGCGAACAGCCATTGATATCGGTGGTACTTAGACTTTCTTTGTTGTTCGATTTTACACCAAGCGCTTTGTTGTTAGCGGCAGTGAGATTTCAAATACGTTGCCAACCTAAAAGACTTGTGCCATTTCGACTTATACCTACTTCAATTGATATAACATTATGCTCAGTTCACATTATTCCAGTCCAGTGATCCAGCGGGCTAATCCAGTCCAGTGCTGGACTGGAGCATAGCGTTCACATTATTCCAGTCTTTTAAGAGTAGCTGGATTGGTGACAATGGTTTCTAAAAAGAAACTCACAAATTAATTCAATCCAGTACTGAAATGCAACTGGAATGGCTGTTCATACTATTCCAGTTATGCTGGATTGGGTGAGCTGGAATGAAAAGTTGACGGCCTCTCCAGTCACTGGACTGGAATGCTCACTGGAATGGGTACGTTCCGGTGCATTCCAGTGTCGGTTCACATTATTCCAGTAGCATTCCAGCACTGGATTGGATTGCTGGACTGGAATGCTACTGGAATAATGTGAACTGGGCATTAGATATAACGGTCAAATCCCCACACATTTTAAGTAAACTCAAGGCGTCACTGGTAAGGGCGATACCCTTTACAAAACTGACATATTGCTAGCCTGTTACCTGAAGCATACCTAACCTAAACCTTTTTCCTTAGTTGCCTTTCATGACATCCACGGACGAAATGGAGAGGTGTTATTTCTATCCCGACACAGGTAACAAACAGAACTAACAGTTAGATGTAACAAACAGTTACAAAAAAATACATACAATCACGCATGTATTCCCAAATCGGGTAGGCAGAGCGCACGAAACGCTATATAGACAAAACCATGACCATTGCACGTTGGGTGGCACTAACATATTTTTTTTTATTTTGAGTTGCCAGGTAGAATAGTGACAGGTAGCTAGCCTGTCGACAAAAATATACTTCAACCTAATTCCTTAGTCGCCTCAGACATCCACGGAAGAAATGGAGAAACACCACGCGGTTTAAACAGTTTAACTGTAAACTCATGGTAGTAAATTGATAATACAGGTGCTACCAATAGTGTACCTGCATTGTAGAACATTTTCACAATAATTTATGTATAGGTACGCTGCAATGGACTTAATCACGATATTTTTCATTACCTCTCGACGTTTCGGCCGCGTTACAGCGACCGTGGTCACAAGTTGACTGAAAAATACCGTGATTAAATCCCGCGTATACATAAATATGAGTGAAAATCACGAACACTATATTTTCACAAGAAGTCTTAGAAGGCAAAAACGTGGTATAGGTACCAAGGTAACATAGCTAGCAAAAGGGTTCAAATTCAAACACGTATTCTAGTTTCTTAAACTTAACAAAAGTAATGCGACGATACCGGATCGCCTCACAAATTGAAACAATTTAATTTTCCCCTAAACGGTGTACAGTCGTCCTAAATAAAGTGCTTTACCGTCATTACGCGCGATATACGGCGACAGAGAAACCTATTTTCGAGGGTGTTTCTTATTTCAGGTCTTGGAATTTGGGAATATTTTTTACATTTTATTAATATTACAAGGGGATTAGGACAAGACAGAAATATAAGACAGACATATACTATTACCTGTGTAGAGTCTAGAATGAGACCTTCCAATTCTTTCGTGGATGTCGGAAGAGACGGTTAAGGAATTAGGTTAAGGTTTAAGCGACAGGCAAGCAACCTGTCACTACAGTACATTTTACCTTAAAACATAAAAGTGGCTACAAAAGGTGGTATTGTCGAAGTTTTGACTATGTAGAATTTCGCGTACTTTATCTACTTCTTTTGAGAATATAAAATACAACATGTATACCTAAACCTAAAAATACCCTAACCACTAAAAACCCCTAAAAAAGAACCTAATATAAACCTAAAAAATATGCTAGAAGTGGTTTCAGAATGCGACATAGTCATGGTATATACATATGTATCGTATCGTGTCATCTGCCTACCACATTTGGAAATACGAGCATGGAAGATTATGTGTATGTGTGTATAAAGTACAGTCAAGGAAATTGATACATGTACCACTTTGAACCTTTTCATAATGAGTTTTATATGTATTACTTTGATTAGTAGATAGTATGGTATGTCACAGTGACATTTCTTGTGAAAAAGTACAAAATGGCAAAGTTATCAAATTCTTTGACTGTACCATCGCGAACAAGGATTGTTGAGCCACTTACCTATGTTTGTAACTTGATCGTGTAATACTAATCCAATAGCTGACATCTAGTTCGTCACATCGGTCATTGTTTACACGTCTAAATTGCGAACAGTGGCAAGTGGCTCAACAATCCCGGTTCGTGACTGTACCTTTAACAATATAAGGGTCCTACAATTTACATTGATTTTCCAACTAACCAAACCAATTTCTTGGTCTACTAAGCTATCTAACTTAGGCAAAATCTTTGCCGTTAAACGCTAAACTTGTGTGGTCGCGTCAAACTAACAAAGTTCCAACTTTCCGAGTCCAAGGCTTGTCTAGAATTAGAACTACACTAATTACGTGCTTTGACGTGGCCTTGCCTAGTGATTACTACTAAACTTAATCAGAATCAGTTTAGAGTGGCAATCACAGACACACACGTATTTAAAACGCGCAGTTGACGCGCAAATGATACATACATACATATAATCCACTAGCTTTTGCCCGCGGCTCCGCTCGCGTTAAATTCGGGGTATCACAGAAGAGATAGCACACATACCAATTTTATAGCTTTCTACATTGAAAACTTCCACTCCTCACTTTAGAGAAATGGGGGGTTATGAAAAGACAAAATGTAGCCTATGCCCATAAACTATCTCTACCTAAAAAATCACGTCAATCCATCGCTCCGTTTAGCCGTGAAAGATGGACAAACAAACAAACACACTTTCACATTTATATATTGGTACGGATGTTCCCAAATGGGGCAGGCAGAGCACACGAAACGTGAAATAGACATAACCATGATTATGACTGTAACATGCGTCGCAGCCACTTCTAGCGTAGTTTTAGGTTTGCAAAAATGGAAGGGGTAATATAATAGTGACAGGTTGCTAGACTTTCGCCTAAAATCGACACAAACACATACATATTCTCACGCCTGTATTCCCAAGCGGGGTAGGCAGAGCACATGAATTCAAAAGTTCAGTGCCACGCTTAGCAACTTCATGGTAACCAGATGGTTAAACGTGATATCGCAGTGACAGTTTGCTAGCCCATCGCCCACAATACACTAACCCTTTCCCAGAGTCGACACTTACGACACCCACGGGAAGAAAGGGGGAGGTGCTATTCTAACCCGGCACCACACAGCACTTACATTACATTTTTATTACAGAGGCTTATAAAATCACGAAGTCCTTATTGTATTACACAATGCTTAGCAATAAGTATACAACTAATAGCCATTTAGCCCAATAATAAATTATGTATGAACTTGGAGCCAAGCGTGTACGAGGCATGTCGCGTGGAACAAATAAATAGGTATTTTAGTAATAGCGGGATATCACGCCACTCATGATTATCATTTAAAATAATAATGGCATTGGAATGAGGTCGTTTTTACAGACCTTGCTACAAAAGTACTTAGGTTACATTTTGGGTGTAATTGTTTAACCCTTGCTTTAAATAAGTAAAACATTTCGAACAGACTTGTGTACACGTTTTGGTAATTGATAGCTCTGTTATCATCTAGCCATTTTTTTCATATGCTAAAATGACATAGCCAATGTTATGTTTCTCTTTTTTGTAATTGTAAAGTAGCACTAACCCGAAACTTGTCAAGCTAAACTTGAGTCGTGAGTTGCCAGAATATTATAATATTTTCAAGATCCATTCAATAAATATCAAACTACCTTATAGTAAAAACTAACTATGCATTCTAAACTGCTAATTGATATTTTCAGTTGACAATTATCAATTTACCGATGCCTGGAAAACATTCACACATTTTTGTATTGAAGTCACATTTAAGTATAGTATTTTTCTCATAATAAGAATCTTTATCGTTAGATATCACAGACTACGTTAAATATTCATTATTTCTATAGCTTCCTTTATTTGTTAACAGACGCTTTATTAATTTTCACTCGTTCCCGTAAGACAGTGATAACGTAATAATGAGTTTTACCACAGAGCTTTGCTTACACACCCACTTAATCGGCTTTTCCAGAAATATCTCTTAGTAGGCGTATCGTATCCAATGACTTGAGCTTCAGCATAAATAACTCGGTAATTCCTGAGAGAATGAGGTGTAATGTTTATAAAATGTATATCATTTTCTACAGACTATATGAAATTTCTGTGCGTGTATTTCAGAATTCACAAGAACACCATCTAAGCAGCATTGAAGTATTTCCGTTCGTCTTCTTTTATCTTTCAAACAAACAAATTGCTCGTTGTTTCAATGACTTACCATAAAATACATACATATAAAAGACTTGCATGTGTTTTGTTATTTCGTCTTTTACAATAAAGTATTTACTTTCTTATGATTTAATGGTGTTATGGAGACATGTCCACAAAACAATTGACAAAGTTCCGCTGCGCGGTGTTTCTATTCCGTTTATATTGGTCCCTTACGCTCTATTAATCTCCCGTGAATACAATTAAGATATTTTTTGCGAGTATGTGGACTCCATCCCTTCATTCACACTTGATTTTATATTATACGGTTTAATTCAGTTGACCTTCATTCCCTTTGAAAGTTATTTGGTCTTTAGAACCACTTTAAATAGTAACAATAAAAACTGTGAGTCCATAAGACATTATAAATAAATAAAGAATAAAGAATAGCTCTTTTCCGTGCATAATCAATCGCCGTTTCACACACAACTATATTATAGCAAACCGGCTAGAAACACAACCGAACTGTATCGTATACACGATTCCGCAAATTTGATTGGAGTATCCGTCCGTTAAGCCTTTGTCGTCCAATTAAACATTCGCGACGATCGGGCGTCTCGCGAATTTATGAGACCTATTAACTGGGAGGGGAGAAGTTTGCGAGTTTTCATGGTAACGACTATAGTAGCACGCTAGATTTAATTGTTGACGTAAAACGTCTTATTGTATCCAAGCGAGTGCGTAGAAGACAAGCGCTTTTTCAACGAATTCGCCTGTTTTTATTATTATGTTCCGTAACCAAAAGGTTAAAACAGGACTATTACTGAGACT
This sequence comes from Adoxophyes honmai, assembly GCA_005406045.1. Taxonomy (NCBI): domain Eukaryota; kingdom Metazoa; phylum Arthropoda; class Insecta; order Lepidoptera; family Tortricidae; genus Adoxophyes; species Adoxophyes honmai. Next base: position 191,740 of record BHDV01008311.1, on the reverse strand, counting down.
TTGCTGTCCGTCCGGCCGCCTGCATCTCACACACCCTCGCCGACCACCGTCGCCCATTTAACCGTGACGGTTTCGCTCGCCGTATGCGGTCGACTACCGTGTCCTTTACGCTCTTACGGTCACCGCATACGGCATGCGGTGAACGACTCAATGACTCTTAATGGGCAAGCTGTAGCGATCTAACGTCACCTATTGTCGAGTAGTAAAACTTCAAATGTTATCCTACATCCCGCTGAAGGAGATTCGACGTTCAATTGCATAAATACAACTTCCAAGTTCCTCTCTACGGACTTCGGTCCCCAGGCATAACATCTGCCTGGAGAGAGATCTCCATTGGAGTCTTTCCCCACAAGACTTAGACTTGGTCGCCTATTGGTGAGATACCTAGGGATATGCTAAAGCAAGCTGTAGGTCTACGAGCCTTGTCGTGACGGTTTTCGCTCGCCGCATGCGGTCGACTACCATGTTCTTTACAAGCCGCGAACGACTCAACTGACGCTTAATGGACAGGCTATCGACAAGACATTATCGTCTATCGTTGAGTAGATACCTAAGGATATGCTAAAGCAAACTGTAGGTCTACGGGGCTTTAGAGACGCCATGTTATTGTAAGTGCCTCTCTAATTGGTGCTTTGTTTTACGGCCTCTGTTTTATTTTGATTATAACGGTGAGCTCCGGCGGGAGCGAATTTGAATTGTTAAATGACAGGAAAGACGAGGGTCTGAGGCGGTTCTTTTAAAAGCTTCGATGGAGTTCCATGTGAATTGTCAATTTTAAAATAGGAATGAAATAGGTAAGCCCACGGGATTGTGATGGCCATGTTGCTGTGTGGTGTCGGGAAAGAATGACACCTCTCCATTTTTCCGTTGGTGTCGTAAGAGGCGATTAAGGAAATAGGTAGGTACATTTTAGGCGACAGGCAAACCATGCTGTTTCTTATACTGTTTTAAACTTTCGTGATTTAAAAAATACCGTAATTAAGTACCGCGTATACATAAATATGCTGTTTCTTGTTTCGGAGCCACTTCTAGAATAGTTTTAGGTTTACAAACAGGTGGAAGAGGTACTATAATGACAGGTTGCCTGTCGCCTACAGCAAACCTAAATCTAATCTTAACGAAAAAAGTGGAGAGGTGTTATTCTAAACCCTACACCACACGGGCGCCATACCTTGCTTTGTAACTAATCAAAATAGAGATTTCAAAGAAGTAAACTACCTGTAACCTCTATTGAAACGAACATTTTTTGACACAAAATAATCAAAATTGAGATTTTAATGAAGTAAAAGTAAAACTACCTTTAGCCTCTATTGAAACAAACATTTTTTCATACCAAATTCACCTCTAGATATATTTTTACTGCGAAAAAACTGCCGTCACATTCACAACTTCGCTCGTTACGATAAAAATGCAACTTGTCATTGATAAAGTTGCATTCAAAAAACTCCCCTCCGCCATTCGTCCCTGAATCAGAACTTTATCCTGTTTTTGTGCCCGAAAGTTTTTTCATACAATTTGTCGCCCGCTTATTTGCCCGGGTTTGGGGAAGAAAAATCAAGTGCCTTGCTTTATTTTACTGTTCCTTTGCACGTATCTTATTAGCTTATTACTTCGTATGTATATTTACTACTATTTACCCTTGTGGTGTCAGGTTAGAATAGCACCTCCCCCTTTCTTCCCGTGGGTGTCGTAAGAGTCGTCTCTGGGAAAGGGTTTGTGTATTGTGGGCGATGGGCTAGCAACCTGTCACTGCAATATCACGTTTAACCATCTGGATACCCTGAAATCGCTAAACGTGGCACTGGATTTTTGATTTCATGTGCTCTGCCTACCCCTCTTGGGAATACAGGCGTGAGGATATGTCTGTATGTATGTATGTTATTTGCACGTATCTTATTATTTCGTATGTATATTTTTCGCGTGGTGTCAGGATAAAATAACACCTCTCCATTACTTCCGTGGATGTTGTAAGAGGCGACTAAGTAAATAGGTTTAGATATGCTTTAGGCGACAGGCTAGCAACCTGTCACTATTCTACCTGTTCGATCTTTGCAAACCTAAAACTATGCTTGAAGTGGCTGCAAAGCGTGATAGTATAGTCATAATCATGGTTTTGTCTATGTCACGTTTCGTGTGCTCTACCTACCCCATTTGGGAACGCACGCGGGATTGGACTAACCTACGTAAACTGACGCTGATGATCATACGCAGGTTTGAGTTTCAGTTTTCTACGGGTTTCGTAACGGTATAGACGTCTTCAAAACGATCATATTGTTAGAAGAATATGTGTCGCTTACATACTTACAAGTTCACGCATGTGGGCCAATTCCGCGTGAAACTAAAACTACCCTTCCACAAGATTTCTGGTCACGCATCCCAGAGAATGTCCTGACAGCAGGATTTTGACATTCACTCGTTCATTTCATTCATGTAAATTATATTTTGATGAAAGAAGATTGACTAAACAAATTTATACGGGGAATTCGGATGGGTGCAATGAGAGGGGAAGACCTAGACGGACGTTCCGTGACCAAATCGCGGACGTATTAGAAACAGGTCATGTCAAGAGTACCCGAAACCGACGAGCGTGTATGAGGAGATTAATGTAGATGAAGCAAATGCCCCGTGTGGTGCCGGGTTAGAATAGCATCTCCCCCTTTCTTCCCGTGGGTGTCATAAGAGTCGACTTTGGGAAAGGGTTAGTGTATTGTGGGCGATGGGCTAGCAACCTGTCACTACAATATCACGTTGAACCATCTGGTAACCCTGAAATTGCTTAACGTGGCACTGGATTTTCGGACTCATGTGCTCTGCCTACCCCTCTTGGAAATACAGGCGTGAGAATATGTATGTATGTATGATGAAGCAAAAGAGGTATGTCAGAATCGTAGCGAGTGGAACAAAGTAGTCTCTGCCTACCCCTGTGGGAAAGAGGCGTGACGATATGTATGTATGTAAATTATATTTTTCTCTAATTTAATTATTACCTCACATGCTCACAAACGCGTAGCCAGCTGACGGCGCCGAAATGGGTCAATACTGCCTGTTCTACTTTATTAATGCGATAAAATTGATTTACGGTCGCTATGGTCGACGCACGGAATAGCCAAAAATGGCTTGACGATTCAATAAACAAAAAAAAAATTGGCTCGTATGAGAGAGCTCGAACCCCACACTAAATTGCTTCACAGATGCACGAAAGTTTTTTTGGCATGTTTTTCTTCAACGAATGCATTTTCGAACTTCGAGGTGTGAGGATTTGAAACTGCAACCGTCTGCTTGATAGACCATGAGTCAGACGATTCCACCATCATCATTATTTCAGCCATAGGAGGTCCACTACTGAACATAGGCCTCCCCTTTGGACTTTCAAATGTGCCGGTTGGAAGCGACCTGCATCCAGCTTCTTCCCGCTCCCTTCTAGGTTTCTTCCTTGTCGGTGTCACTCTTGACTGAGCGGTCGTGGTCATCATGAGGTAAAATAGTGACAGGTTGCTAGCCTGTCGCCTAAAGAATACCTAAACCTATTTCCTTAGTCGCCTCTTACGACATCCACGGGAGAAATGAAGAGTTATTCTATCCGACATCACACGGCAAAAATTTTATACAACATTCGGTAAATATATCCAAGCACCATTTTTCCGTTCAAGTAGCTTTCTATGGCCAAATTCCCAAAAAAGGGCTTGATTAAAAACACGTTTTTAGGTTATTTTCCTCGAAGATCGCAATCGGTTGCGCTCGGCAATCCTCGGGGGGAGATCGGGCGCAGTCGATCGAAAACGGTCTAATTGTCAATTCGGAGCGAAACGACAGCTCTATGGGGACCACTGTCACAGAATATCTTATAGTATAGAAAAAAACCATGGTATTTTTTTACCGTAACGAAGGCAAATGAATGTGGAACACACCTAATACTAAGACAAAGACCAGATGTGTGGCTAAAGAGGGTTCGAAATTATCAAACACTAGCTTTCCGCCCGCGACTTCGTACGCGTAAATTTCGGATTTTGGGGTCGTAGGTTTCTGAGCCTGAGTTTTCCTCTTCATAATAATATTAGTGTAGATGTAGATATCTAATTCCAAATATTTTACGGAATCATTTTTTTTTCAAAATAAAATTTAGCCTATGTTACTCGTGGATAATGTGGCTTTCGAATGGTGCAAGAATTTTTAAAAACAGTCCAGTAGTTACTGAGCCTATTCATTACAACCAAACAAACAAACAAACATACAAACAAACAAACAAACAAAGTTTTCCTCTTTATAATATTAGTGTAGATACCTACATCACGTACACAAACAGCGACGAAGAAAATCAACGCTGTATGTGAAGTTCCCAATCCACATAAGAGATGTAGGCATACTGAGAGGAGGCCTAGTGGACGTATTTAGGCTGGATTGTACATTGAGTCTGTTTTCCCAAATGAGGTAGGCAGAGCTAGGCGCATTCTTCTTGGCAATGATGGTCTTTCCAAAGCACAGTTAAAAAAAATATATTTATAAATTATGGGCTTAGAAGATTTTTGTCATGAATAAAATTTTAAGTTTTTTTTTAAATCCATGTAGCGTCGAGTTGCATAACACCTCTCCATTCCTTCCGTGGATGTCATATGAGGCGACTAAGGAAACAGCTTCGGTATTTTTTAGACGACAGACTAGCAACCTGTCACTATTCTACCTCGTCCATCTGTTTTTAAACCAAAAATCATGCTGGAAGTGCTTCGCAGTCGCGACGCTTGAAATAGTCAAGGTTTTGTCTACGGCATACTTTGTGTGCTCTGCCTACCCCATTTGGGAATACAGACGCGATTACGTGTATGTACGTAAATTTTACCCTCATCCGGGCGAATGCAGCCTCAATAAAAAAAAAAACAATGTAATTTCATAACCGTAAAAAGCACATGTACCTAAATACAATGAAATATTAGATTAAAAAATCCCACGTTCCCTCCTAGACTTCCCCTCAACTTTCCCTCGGGATATAAAAACAGAATTTATCCCGTTGTTTGCAATAAAATCTCTTTAGAGCTTTTAATATCGCAGTAAGGGCCGCTTCGCAACATTTATTGCTACTAAGGAGTAATATGAAAATTTGCTCAAGAAAACCTTCTGTATGAGCAGAGTTAGGAATACTCACTGCGGATGGGTGGGGGCGCAGTGTCAGCGGGTTTGCTACGACTGTGTGTTTACTTATGTACAATCACGCCTATACAGGGTGATAATGTAATCCGTAACGAAATTTTACATACCTGTATGTTAATAGAACTTAAAAATATTCATTTTCTTTTGTAAGTAAGAAGTTATTAAGTTTTCCTAAAAAGTGCTAACATTATTGACACCGCGCGTGGGGCGCCAATTATCAATCGACTTATGTACAATAACAATAAAAAATTAACCCTACCCTACAAATCTAAAATAAGCGTACCTTAATAGTTGTTCAAAATGGAGTCCATTTCTCTCCAAACAGAGTCATGCACGTTTCAAAACGTTTTCATTCACTCTTCTTAACACTTCAGTGTCACTTTCACTTCAGAAAATGCACTTACAATCTTGTCTTTAAGATTATGTAAATTTTGTGGTTCGTCCATGTACACACGGCGCTTGATTTCGCCGCTTACGTAACGTACGACCGGGGTGATTAGGGAACGCGTGCGCGTCGACTGCCAGCTTGCGAATTCATTTTTCACACCTACCCTCGGCGGTTGCTTTAGGGGATTGTGGCAAATGCAAAACTACCCTACTTTAGAATAGAATTTAGACAAACGTAAACAGTTACACCGCGGTTTGTAGTATGCCCACATTCAATATTTTTTTGGGAATTTCCCGATGAAAAAAAAAGAAATAAAAGTGTTTTTTTTATTTTACCGTTGCATTGTGCTAGTGATTCTGAGTATCAGGAATTAATTTCGTTACGGATTTCATTATCACCCTGTATTCCGGGGTAGGCAGAGCACACGTAACGAGACATAGATAAAACAATGATTTCACGCTTCGCATGCTTCTAGCATAATTTTGGAAACAGATTGAAGAGGTAGTAAAAAAACGGCAGGTTGGTAACCTGTTGCCTAAAGCATACCTAAACCTGTTTCCTCAGTCCCCTGTTACGACATCCACGGAAGAATTGGATGTTATTCTATCCGGACTCGTGTTTACTTTTCACTTGTACCTAAACTATTGAGAGCGGGCACAAAGCTCTCCATTTCTTCCGTGGATGTCGTGGATGCCTGTGTGGTGTCGGGTTAGAATAACACCTCTCCATTTCGTCCGTGGATGTCGTGGATGACTGTGTGGTACAGTATTGCCAAGAAAATAAGTCGTATCGGCTGTTACCGTCTGCGCCGAGAAGCGCAGAACGATATCCGAGAGTAGCTGAACGAGTAATTTATCTACATTGAACTTTATTTACAAACGCTCTGGGCACAATTTTGCTTGCTATGCACACAAACTTTGTCGGCTACTCGACGCATTTGGCGCTGGGGTGCTAGACATCTGTCATGAGTCATCTGTCTGAGACTTCAATCAATAACTAATCACAACACAAGTGTTCAGCGCGCGAAATATTCTCTTTCATCATTGGTAGATCGAAGTTTCCCGCGCCACAAAACTGATTTATTACCCAGGTATATTGTGGAGCATTCTTTGTTTGGTAATACTGTATACCCCCTTCCCTTCCTTCCTCCCCTGTAACCCCTTCCATCTTTGCAAACCTAAAACTATGCTAGAAGTGGCTGCGAAGCGTGATATAGTCATAATAATGGTTTTATTTATGTCACGTTTCGTGTGCTCTGCCTACCTCGTTTGGCAATAGAGGCGTGATTGTATGGTCGCCAGCAGCAGCCGCGGCTCCTAGATGAAGGGCTACGAATCAGCCCGAAACATGTCAAGCTAAACTCGATTTTAAAACGTGAGTTATTCGTAAATTTTCAACATGAGTGAGTCTCACGGTAGTTTAATGTTCGAGTATGAGTATGAATATGAATATGTAGTTTTTAAGGCATCGCTCTCACTGCCGCCCCGCCCTAACCCTCCAACTTCATTGAGCCGAGAAGGACTAAAGCCTACTTTGTTACCACATGGCAACCTTGTCCGTTGCGAATTAGACCGTATGTGGTACTTGTGAGGTTCGGATTACAGTGACAACTTGTAATTGATGAAAGCGTAATCTTTTGATAAAGGCGGGTATACAACGGGTGAAGCGATTCTATGCCCAACTCTCAACTCAGTTTTGGAAGAAAGGAATAGTATATTACATACATACAATCACACCTATGTTCCCAAACGGGGGAGGCAGAGCATACGAAACGTGACATAGACAAAACCATGATCTTGACTATTTTAAGCTGTGCACCCACTTCTAGATTAGATTTGATAACAGGTAGAACAGGTATACTAGTGATAGGTTGCTAGCCTGTCGCCTAAAGTGTACCTAAACTTATTTTCCCTTAGTCGCCTTTTAAGACATCCACGGAAGAAATGGAGTGGTTTTATTTTCCAGACCCTACACCACACAGGGAACATACATTTCACTAACTATTTGGTACTAACATTTCACATTTTACTGAAATGCCAGAAATAGAGGCTTTCCCGGAAACCACTAGTTCATCTGTCTTACACGTGGAGTGCAGAAAATGCGAAGTATTTCCACGAATGCAGAAACACATTAAGTTTATGGTCATAAGGAATTTTCTAGACTGTGTTGTGAAGATAATATTGCAGTACGGTGAGCTAGCAGAAAAGGCACCGCTAATTAAATGTTATGAGGAGGTTACATTTGTTTGTAGCTGACATTATTCAACTTACTCAACATAAATGGGTTGTTTCTAGTGTAATTCCAGTATACATTTATTTCCTTAGATTAGGATTTTTACAATATGAATATAAAAAGTAAAATACAAAATGCACTTACAAAAAATAAACACATTATAAAAAACCTAACCTAGAATGCCGTCGGCAGCGGAGCAAGGCCCAAGCTACCGGCGTTTAGGGCTGCAGAGTGAGGAACCTCCTGACGATGCGCGCCGTGTCAAGGAGTACTGCCTTCTGTATCAGACCCTTGAGCCAACCGTCTAGCGAGAGTCTCCTAAGATGGTGGTCGAGACTCTTCGCTATGAGACCGTTTGCTGAGACGACTATCGGTACAATGATCGTCGAATCCACATCCCACATGTCGGTCACCTCGTGAGCCAAGTCAAGGTACTTGCTGAGTTTGTCCTTCTCGGCCTTCACGAGGTTCTCGTCATGGGGGATGGTGATGTCGACGAGCACTGCACGGCACTGTGATCGGTCTATTATCACGATATCAGGCTTATTGGCATCCCAGTAGAGCGTAGCACGAACATTTTCAAGAACTGGCGTCGGTGTGTATTTGTAATACGGCACTTCAGATTCTACAAGGCCGTATTGAAGAGCAAGTTGCTGGTGGATAATTCTGGCTACTAGGTTATGTCTGTGCAAGTACTCTCCGTTAGCAAGATGAGAACAACCGGAAATAATATGCCTGAGTGACTCACCGGGACGGTGGCATGCCCGACAAATGTCGACCGTACCGTCCTTCAGGATATATTTCCGGTAGTTATTCGTCTTGATAACCTCATCAGCAATTGCACAGACAAAACCTTCGGTTTGCCCAAAGAGGTTGCCGAAGCGTAGCCAGTTTACCGAAGCGAGCAAATCTACATCAGGACCATTCAGGGCCCGGTAGAAGCGCCCGTGCAGCTCCTTGCTCTTCCATACGTCCATGCGATCCTCAGTTGAGTGCTCAACACAAGATCGCGATGCAACGCGCACTCATTGTGAAGGAAGACAAGTATTCCCTGAGGCTGCACACCTCGCGGTTGTGAAGGTTTTTGGCATTCAAGATACCTCGACCACCCTAGTGTTATTATTATTAGGTTGCTTGGTGTCGGGGTAGAATAGCACAACCATTTCCAAATGGGGTAGGCAGAGCACACGAAACGTCAGTAGAAACCATGACTACTCGACGTCTCGATAGTTTTGGAGTTTCTATTTCTTCCGTGGGTGTCGTAAGAGGCGAATAAGGAAAATAATAGGTTAAGATAATACTTTAGGCGACAGGCTAGCAAACTGTCGCTATTATACTTCTTTCATCCATCATTATTTGTTTTAAGAGTCGGGCTAGCTACCTGTCACTATTATTCGTCTTTTATCCAACTTTCAAATATCACCTCTATTATTGAGCAAAGTGATGTTTTTATTATTCAATCTTAATCTATTCTAGCATATTTTTATGTTCAAAAACAGGTGAAAGATGTAAAATATTGACAGGTTGCTGGCCTGTCGCCTAAGGGGCAGCGCAGACGACAGACTTTTGTGCGATCGAGTCTACCTGAGTGCGCCATTCAGAGTTTTTATTGCGCCGCAGACTCGATCGCACAAAAGTCTGTCGTCTGCGCTGCCCCTAAAGCAAACCTAAACCTATTTCCCTAGTGACGAAATCCACAGAAGAAATGGAGAGGTGTTATTCAAACCCGACACCACTTCGGGACTAGGAACACAGAAACACAGGGAGTACGTGTAGGTTGTACGTACAGTCACGAACAGGGATTGTTGAGCCACTTGCCACTGTTGCAATTTAGACGTGTAATCAATGACCGATGTGATCGAATAGCTATTAGCTATTGGATTAGTATTACACGACAAAGTTACAAACATAGGTAAGTGGTTCAACAATCCGGTTCGCCATGGTATATGTATGTAACTATAGGCTGATCATAAGGTTTCGCGGAACGCCGTGTAAGCTTTCCCTCGCGATATATTTCCTAGCGAGGGACAGTCCTCTGTCCTGTCCCACTGTCCCTCTTCAGACAGATTTACGGATTATTTATAATGACGACCGCCATTTTGATTTTGCTTGTGCAAAGGAAGATGGAGGGAAGGGTCGCTTACTATAGAGCTAGTAGACGAAATACGTCGAATATTTATGTACTTACACAAACTGTGACAAACCCTGTGTGGTGTCGGGATAGAATAACACCTCGCCATTTTTTCCGTGGATGTCGTATGAACCGACTAAGGAATAAGTTTTAGGTAAGTATACTTTAGACGACTGGCTAGCAACCTGTCACTATTATACCTCTTCCACCTGTTATCAAATCTAAAATTATGTTAGAAGTGGGTGAGGAGCGTAAAATACTCATAATCGTGGTTTTGTCCATGTCACGTTTCGTATGCTCTGCCTTATTACACAATCACGTCTATGTTCCCCATGAACATAGACGTGATTGTGTAATGACGACAATGAGAAAAATAAGAAAATGTACCTACAACTCTATTCATGAAAATTTCACATTTAATGTCCTTGTCAAATAATCACCAGGGCATGTTTTACTTTTTCCATGTAAAATCAATGCGGGAACTTACCCCCACCACTCTAATCCTTGCCAAGTTTACTGCCGACCACTAATATATCGAAAATTTTCGCACGCGGCGGCCCGAAGCAAAAACGAGTAACTATAAAAACGCCGTTTCCAAATATTGAATGTTATTAGGCTATGAACAGATTAACAAATCTTTATATCACAACTGTGACCAATCGCGATATCTCAGTTGATTTGAATACACCGTATTAATTATCAGTTTTGCATATTGTGAAGATCAGGGAGTAGTGTAGAGGAATGTACGTATGTGAGCTTTACTTTGACATTGCAATACATACAGTGAGCAAAAACTGCCAACATCTTCAGGAAAACCTACAAAAAATGTGCTAGAAGTGGCCACGAAGCGTGACATAGACATAGTTTTGTCTATGTAGCGTTTTCTGTGCTCTGCCTACCCCATTTAAGAATACAGGCGTGATTGTATGTAGGTATGTAAGTTCGGACTAAAATGCCCGAATGCCCGTTGATTTTTTATTTATTTTAAGGATAATTCAAAATCAGATCTTGATGAAATTAAAATGGGACCAATGGGAACCCATTTCCAATCAATCAAAAAAAAACATCGAAATCGGTCCATCCGTTTAGAAGTTCTGAGGTAACATACATAAAAATAATAATAAATAATTTTAAACAAAAAAAAACCGACTTCAAATTAGCTTTATCCTGAAAGGAAACTTCTGTTTATGTACGTATTT
>BHDV01008311.1:150467-179829 GCA_005406045.1 Adoxophyes honmai | reverse complement strand
AGTTCTGAGGTAACATACATAAAAAAAAATAAAAAAAAAAAATAAAAAAAAATACAGCCGAATTGAATACCTCCTTTTTTGAAGTCGGTTAAAAATAGAAAAATACAGCCGAATTTAATACCTTATTTTTTAAAGTCCGTTAAAAAGGAAGCGGTTCTAAGCTTGTTTTTAAAATCAAGTTTGTTAAATGTCGTCCCTACTTAAAAAAACTATAAACTAAACATGATAGGTAGAGCACAGAAAACGCTACATAGACAAAACAATAACTATTTCTGGTTCCGTGGCCAATTCTAGCATATATTTCTTAAGTTTTAAGGTAGCAGGTATAATACTAACAGATTACTAGCCTGTCACCTAAAATATTATTTATCGCCTCTTACGACATCGACGGAAAAAATGTAGAGGTGTGATGTAACAAATATTTTTCAACGAAACGCCAAAAAATCACCAATGGAATAACATAATAATTCCTCTCCAGTCCCATCCCTATCAAATAGATAAAAAAACAACTTAAAATGGAAATTGTAAATAAAATTCGCTGCAACTTTAACTCGCGACTCGCTGAACCTCATTTCAAATGAAAATGAACTCATTGCAGCAAGTCAGAAGAGCGATGACTTTTTAACGACAGCAAATTCGTATGCAATTTTAAAGTTGTAAAATTTTATCTCAGTATGAAAATAAAAGGTTTGCGTTATCTCAAAGATGCCACTGTTATTGATTTTGTTGAATAAATTTAAACAGTTAACTATAAACCTTTTGCTAGATGTTTTTAAATGTAATTTAGCGTGTAGTTTAAAAATATATGCAAAGCTAGTCACGGAGTTTGATAAGGTAATCGATTATGAAACGTTTTTAAATAATTTGAAAATAAAAATCGTTTTACGGTGGCCTCAAGAGATAAAGAAGAAAACAGTTTCATTGTAAAATCACAGCTTTCGTATTTGCTACTTACAATAATATCGAATTGAAACAATCGTGAGGGTTTACCTATGTTAGACAGCATTTAGCTATATGTATACCTAACGTCTCAATAACTGCAAATTTACGTTATACAATCACAGTAAATGGTCGTAGTCACAGAAAATTAACTGCAGCAAATCACGATAAACAAACTTAAACTTAATTAAGACTCTTGAAAAATTGTAAGGATTTTATACTAATTAAATTCCTTTTAGTAATCCAGCTCATATTTCTTTAAAATTTCCAGCAACTGGTTGACCTAAAAGCTGAAAACAGTCAACCCATTTGAGTCTTTAACTGCAGTTCAAAATAGAACTAACTCTCGGAGTACTCCTGGTTAAGTACTAGTTAAATTCGTCGCAACATTGCGGGACACTATTAGAAGCCGGCATTTTGCTAAAAATGACAGCCATTAGCCATTTTGTTTTTACATAAATTTTTTCGCCGCGTCGGCAAAAGAAACGCTGTCCATACAGCCAAGAGAAAATAATGGAGGAACGAAAGAGGACAGATTTCGAATGAAAAGCATTGAAATTTCAAAACCAGTTTGACCTAAATCACTCTTTGATATTCGTGAGTACCTATTCAATTTAAGTACTGTATTTGGAGTATAATAGAAGTGACGGAGAAATGCTATCTACGTTTAATTTGTCTGTTTTTATCCCAGTTAATTTTCAATAGTATATTTGCGAGGAAAATTCCAGACTTATTTAAAACAACAAATGAACTAAAAGAACATTTTATATATTGTATCGTTTCTTTATTAGAGCTAGTGCCAATATTTTTATGGGGTTTGAATAAGCCAATAGTCAGATACGTCTATATTTTTATTAAAGGTGCTGAGTACTATCGAACCAACTGATTCCTGACCCACCGCAGAACGTTGTCACAATAAACGTCATACACATTTCCTTTGTCAATCAATGCAATGTCACTATGAAGTTCACTCCGAATAGGTTCTATGGTGGGTCAGTAATCAATTGGTTCGATGGTACATCTAACCCGAAAATTTTAGACTGTCACATAATTATCGTGTACTGAAGATCATTTTTTTTCTACACAACTTCTTCCAGGGTATCTACATGCTTTTACTTTATACTTTACTGTTAAAAAAAAACAATAGATTCAACCCGATAGAAAAAATCCTACTCTACAATACAATATTGGAATATTACTCTACTCATGGTACAGGCTTAGACTACATAATGACTAGGTATGAACTTTTTAGCATTTTACTGTAACACAGAATTACTTATTAGACAATTTCACATCTCACATAATACCATTGACGCTTACGATTTTTACTTACAAGCTGAAAAAAGCTAGTTTAGATTTTTCCAACAGTGCTGTTCGTGTGTGATTCTTGTGATTAATTTAGTGTAAACCCGTGTGGTGCCGGGTTAGAATAGCACCTCCCCCTTTCTTCCCGTGGGTGTCATAAGAGTCGACTCTGGGGAAGGGCTAGTGTATTGTGGGCGATAGGCTAGCAACCTGTCACTGAAATATCACGTTTAACTATCTGGTTACCGTGAAATTGCTAAACGTGGCACTGGATTTTTAATTCACGTGCTCTGTCTACCCCTATTGGGAATACTGGCGTGAGAAAATGTATGTATGTATGTAATTTAGTGTACTTTTCGAAATATCTGGTTTCGCCTAAAATAACATACCGTTAAAATCAGTACCAACCACTAGCTTTTCCGCGAAACCGCATTTCCACGGATTGCAATTCTCTTGTTCAATATTATTTATTGGTGGCGCATTGGTTTGTTGCAATGTAGATTTTATGACTCCGGCCATTTTGGGATACGGGAAATGTTTGAGTTTTTAATCTATCTGCCAGAGCTTTGATCAGTGTAGAGTGTAAAACTATGCGAACACAAAATATAGCTCTTAGTTGCTGCGCAGACGACAGACTATCCGTGACGCACTTTTTGTCTGTGAAAATAGAACCTATGCAATTATATGCGGTAACGCACACGGCGCGCAAAAAGTCCGGCGCACAATGTATGTACAAAGTGTGCCGTCTGCGCAGCACTTTGAAAAACGGGTACGATTTGGATTCGCGCTCGAAAAGTTTCGTACCAAAAACTGCAAAAATTCACGCTTTTTTTTCTGTAAGTTAAAAAAAACTAGGCTTGAGTTAGCGTCTATGTGACGTTACAGAATGTTGCCATATTGGAAAATGTGACACTACTGCCTTCATAAAAGACCTCACAAAAGATTGGTTCTAATTCGAAGAAGATTCGCGGAACCGTCAACGCCTGAAGGGGATTGGTCCAAATATTTAGCAGTTCGTGTTAATTGGACAATATTTGAACAAGCGCGAATTTAAACGAATTACGAATATCTTGAACGAATTTGCTCAGCGAAATGTTTTAATAATACTCTTTAAAGCTCGCTTGTTTTGGGGTTTGCTTTGTGCTTTAAACCGTAGAAAGAGACTTCTCTCCTTATTTACTTTTCTACACAAAAAATAACTGTCAAAACATATACATAGGTACAGTCACGAACAGGGATTGTTGAGCCACTTCCCACTGTTCACAATTTAGACGTGTAATCAATGACCGATGTGACAGACTATACTTTAGACCTTTAGGTACTTAAAAGATGGTAAACAATCTTGACATGTCTTTTTATTGAAATACACAGTCAAAAAATGAAAATCGTTACACTATACAATTCAATTATAAAAGTAAATGATTTTTTCATACCTAAATTGTAAAATGTAAAGATTTTGATTTATAAAGTGTACGTTTAAATATAAAGACACGTCAAGATTGTTTACCATCTTTTAAGTACCTAAAGATCTCTAGTATAGATATCAGCTATTGGATTAGGTATTACACGACCAAGTTACAAACATAGGTAAGTGGCTCAACAATCCCTGTTCGCGATGGTACTTACAAAACGTTACGTAGTAAAAAGTAACCATGACTATTTCAAGTTTTACAGCTACTTTTAATGTATTTTTAGGGTTCTAAGTTAATACGTTGTACAATTAATAGTGACAGAACGCTAGTTTATCACCTAAAGCATACCTTAACCTATTATATCCTTAGTCGATTGAGATGTCTATAGAAATGTATTAAACTCGTCACAGACTACACATATACGATAATATTTTATCTGCGTATACATAAATGCCAACTTTCCATTTGTCGGTGCCAACAGATACTTGACGATAAAAATCTGCGCTGTGTGTGATAGTTAATTGTATAGGGAGCGATATTGACAGATATCTGTTCAGTAACAGATATCTTACCGTATCTGCTTAGCGTGTGACACGCTTTATTCTAAACCCACACAGCCAGTCGATCCCACATTCAATTTAGATATTAAAAACAGCCTAAACACAGACAAAAAACATTTCGTGGAAAAATAATCTAACGGAGTACTTCTAGCTAAAATGTAGGGACAAAGGATATAAATTGTAACCCTAGGGTACCTGGAAATGTGAAATTAATTCCAGAAATCCTAAGACAATCAAGTCAATATTGAAACATCGCCATGGAGGACCGTTTGTATAAGATATAGCAGTTTCTGCTAACGGAGACGGTAAGATTCTTATCAAGTATTATAAATATTTGCGTAGAGAAATTCTGAGTTCATTAGTGCTGTTTTGTTTTATATCTAGTTGTATGTTTTTCAGGCATTTTCAAAAACGCCCGCGGGGAAGCTAGCGGCGGAATTTTAGCAACACAATCTTTTTTTGCTTTTGAGAAGAGTAGATATTGAACATTAAACTACCGTGAGACATACTCATGTTGAAAAATTTTACGAATAACTCACGTTTATTAAATCGAGTTTAGCTCGACATGTTTCGGGCTAATTCGTAGCCCTTCATCTAGGAGCCGCGGTGGCTGCTACTGCCAAACGCGCACTGCGCACCACCCCTCTCTTCGCGCGACTGACTCGAAACTCGATTTAATAAACGTTAGTTATTCGTAAAAAAGTAAGTAAGTAAGTAATTTTATTGATTAACATAAAAGACGTAATACATGAAATAAATCCTGGCCATTGCACTAGACACAAGGTCTAAAAAATTTCAACAAGATAATTTTAAACAAAAAAAAACCGACTTCAAATTAGCAATATTTTAAAAGTATTCTGTTTACTGAATGTAAAATCTTGACTTCATCAACAAATTACCGAAAACGCCGTACATCTCCATATAAAATTTGAAGAGTACCCTCGATTTCTCCAAGATTCCATCATCAGATCCTGGTTTCGTGCCAATGGGACCAATTTTGAGTTATACCCTTTCGATTAAAAAAAAAATTTTGAAAATCGGTCCACGGGTTTTCGAGTTATCGAGTAACATACACACAAAAAAAAAAAAAAAAAAAAAAAATAAAAAAAAAAAATTGAGAACCTCCTCCTTTTTGAAGTCGGTTAAAAAGAGTAGACTTTTGTTGTGTCAAATGTCATAATTATAGGTCTCATAAGTTTTAATTGTGTCGGATTTAGAATAACATCTCCTCATTTCTTCCGTGGATGTCGTAAGAGATGATCGAGGATTGGTAAGGTAGACGGTAGGAACCTGTTACTATTTTACCTGCCAACAAACATGCCAGAAGTGGCCACGAAACGAGAAAAATCATTATTTTGTCTATGTGGCGTTACATATGTGCTCTGCCTACCCCATTTAGGAATACAGGTGTGATTGTATGTATGTAAAAATATGCTAGAAGTGGCTTCGGAACGTATTTCACGAAGTCATGGTTTTGATTATGTCAAGATTTTCGTAGACTCTGCCAGAGGTGGCAGAGTCTACGAAAATCTTGAAACAATCAAATGGGGATTTGGGAATACAGCAGTGATGTATGTATATATGTAAAACAGATGGAATATCCCTAATGGTGACAGGTTGCTTATTGCCCAAAGCTTACTTAAACCTATTCTTTATTCTCTGACGACTTCCCAGGAAAAAATGGAGAGATGTTATTCTAACCCATAGAGGACAGACCAACTAGAGAAACAATGATGGCCACCCAGTTCCGCAAACCGTCAGTTTATTTCAACTTACAAACTGTCACAGAAACTGTAACCCTTAGGTGCATGATTTAATTTTTTTTTACGAAAAAAATATATGTGGTTGGGAAATATGGGTGAATGCCAGGAAAAATAGTAAAAAAAATCGTAATCATTTTTTTATATATTGTTTTTTACGAAAACACTTTGTATCATTTTTGATACTCCATGGAGCAAGCACTAAAAAAATATGTTCTAAAATAATTAGTCAATAAAATATAAACTTCAAAAATAGAATTTTAACAATCGCAAAACATTAGCTATAAACGAAATTTATGTTTTTGTGTGTTTATGGGTATATACGGATCTTGTGAACTCGTATATGGCCTGTTCTCGTTTAATAAAATGAGGATCTGAGGATCTTAGTTAAACCAGGTTTTTCTATAAAATTTAATTCTTCTGCCATACTTGTAGGTTCTTCTGTTGTCTTTTCTTCCTCGAGAATTGTTTGCAGGTCTTCGAGTGATTAAGAAAACTCCAGATCATCTCCTTCGGACTCGGCATTGTCTTCCGATATTTTTCCACCTTCTAACTGAATCAACAGTGCTTCTACGTCCTTTTCTAAGACAAACCCTATGTGGTGATGTTGGGCATGTAAATAAGCTTTTATTAACATGCCCACACTACTTGATAAATAATGGTAAAGTGTAAAAAACTCCAAAATTTCTGTAAACCATGCTAGTAGAAAAAGTAAGCGTAGTGCATGGAGTATCATTATTGATACTACAAAAAAAGTCGTCATCGCATGGAGTATCATTTTCGATACCAACTGGAAACTCAAAAAACTATTGTATTAACACAAATCTCACAAAAACTTCTATAATCCGCGATAAATAGAAATACTAACCTTTCTTATACATATTTTTCCGATTGGAAATATCTCATGATCCGCCAGATAAAAAAAAATGAAAACTTGCAATTTCACCTTTTGCAAAAAGTAGCCGCACAATTTAAACTTTTGACACTTAGTATAAAAATGGCTGTACTAGGATTGACAGTTCTTTTTTTTCTTTGAAGTATTTGAGCAAAGGTAACAAAATACTGGTATTAGAAGGTGGCGAGAAAGAATAAAAACATTTTAGAGTGGTGAAAAGACATGGTATCATTTTTGATACCGTATGCACCTAAGGGGTAAAGAGCCAATAACCATAGAGGAAAAAGCCACTGCGTTACGCGCGATCTTGGGCCGGCCAATAAGAGCACAGCGAACGCCGCCATGCTTTGGCGGAATCGAACTTCGAAAACCGAAATTCGACTTCGAACAAATTCAATGACATTAGTACTCTATAGGTTCTGTCCTCTATGTTCTAACCTGACATGACACAAGAGATTTTATTTTATACTTTCGTTTGTATCAGGCGTTATCAAAAACAAAGCCAGCGAGGAAGCTTGCTACGGAATTTTAGCTCCACAATGTTTTTGCACTCGTTCATTTTTGCTTTGAGTAAACTTTTGTTTTATGCCTAATGTCATAATGTTAGGTCTCATAGGTTTTTCATACATACAATCACGCCTGTGTTCCCAAATGAGGTAGGCAGAGCACACGAAACGTTACATAGACAAAACCATTATTACGACTACATCACGCTTCTCAGCCACTTCTAGCATAGTTTTAGGTTTGCAAAGATGGTAGAGTATAGTGACAGGTTGCTAGCCTGTCGCCTAAAGCATACCTAAACCTATTTCCTTAGTCGCCTCTTACGACATCCACGGAAGAAATGGAGAGGTGTTATTCTATCCCGACACCACACGGCAATAGGTTTTAATAATATTGTAATTGACAGACAAAGCAAATGGCGGTTGTGTTTTTTATTTTTTTGAGTGGCGTAATTTCTCTTGTACTTATTTAGTCTAGAATTTTGGTGATGCAGAACATTAGAAAGTTATGTAGGGACACTAGAGACAGATACGCTAGGTGTCCCTACAGTTACATATGATAGTAAATAGACCAATTGAATTTATAACTTATACCTACTAATTATTTTAAAATTAGAAAATTCACTTGTCATACCCTAATAGAGGTCCTAATTTTATTATGTAAACTTTCTGATTAGGTAACACTGTTAGGTAGAATGTTATCCTTATTTACAACCTTTTTTTACCTGTGATTGCGTCTGCGTCGGATTCACTTATCGCTATGTATTTGTCCGGTATAAATAGTAGTTAAATAAATAATGTCTTGCCTTGGGACACCTTGGGACTCAAAGAATCTCTAAAAAATAATCGATACAGTAATTGGAGATGTATTTATTGTAATAAAAATAGATAAACAGATAGAGCTAGCCAGACAATTTTACATTGAATTTGTTCATCGTCTAAGTACGGATCACCTCTTTGAAAAAAAAACACTTATTTTAATGCTACAAGTAATATACCTAACACTTGAATACAATTTATTGCAAGAAAGGTTGACTGGCAGAGATCCCATTTGGGATAAGTCCGCCTTTGTACTTAGTTCTATTTAGCTTTATTTTCTAATTTTCTTTGCATAGCAAACATTTTTTTAATTGTTTGGAAAAGTTGTCAAAAAAACACTTACCTCGTTTTGCCGCAGTAAGTATCCAAATCAGCAGCAAACCGAAACACTTAAAAAACCACCCAGGAATTCCTGTCAAGCACACCACCACTCAATTTCGCACACGGCAACACTGAATTCCAATTTCAAAAACACTCAACAAATTCTCTCACAATCTGTTCCCGAATATCGCGTCGAATTTTTTTAAATACGCTCGCGTATTCCTAGGCACGGGCGACGCGACCTCTCCCTGCCAGACCGGGTACCCGAATGCTCTGCGCATGGTTCGAGCCGCGTGAAACGGAACGTCCTATGTCGCATTGCGTTTTTGTATTTTAAAAGTTGCCTTATAAGCTCTGTGGTCTATGGACTTTGTGATCCCGAATGACACGTCCCGTTTGACAGTTTTAAATAATTTTCGCTTTATTTTTACGTTACTTTTTGATAGGAATGTGGGAAAGGATTTTATACGCAGTACGGCGGCAGATATTATATAATATATCGGTTGCGGTATTTTACGGCGGACGAAATTTTAGATTTTAAATTCTAACGAGTTTATAAAAAATACAAAGACCAGCAGCGCTTGTATAACGCACCAAAAATGTACATCGTCTTTAATTTGACAGAAATCGCTTTAAAATTGAAACATTTCAAAGCGAACTGACACTGAAACTATCAATTTAAAAACGATTTAGATTTTTGGTGCGTTAGACAATAGCGCTGCGGGTTAAATAACATCTCTCCATTTATTTTCTTTCGTGGATGTCTTGAGAGGTGACTAAGGAAATAGGTTTAGTTATACTTTAGGCGACAGGCTAGCAACCTGTCACTATTATACCCCATCATTCTTAAACCCAAAATTATGCTGGAACTGGCTGCGAGGCGTGAAATAGTCATTGTTTTGTTTCATGTTTCGTGTGCTCTGCCTACCCCGTTTAGGACGACAGGAAGGTGTGATTGTATGTGTATGTATAAAAAAACAGTTTCACTATTTTTAACCGACTTCAAAAAAAGGAGGAGGTTCTCAATTCGTCGGGATATTTTTTTTTTATTATTATTATTTTTTTTATCATCATTATTTTTTTTTATGTGTGTTCGCTGATTACTCGAAGACGCCTGGACCGATTTGGAATTTTTTTTTTTGTTTGAAAGGGTATAGTTTCCAGGTGGTCCCATTGCCAGCATATCTTGATCTGGTGATGGAATATGAGGGAAATCGAGGGCCACCCTCAAATTTTATTGGCACAGGTAATGTTTTTAGTACATTTTTCAAAGCTACACCAGTATTTACGTCTGGCAGTAAAAAAAATATGACTGAGCTGATGATGGAAGGTCAACTCCTTAATGCTTAGGAGTTAAAGGATAATTCTTTCAATACTGAATGCACCTGCAGACTGGAAATTATAATTTCAGTAATTAGTGAGGCCTGCTTGTGATGGAAGGTCACCCTCATTATTAGACAAATGCGGTTTTTTTTTGTTTAAAATTATTTCTAGTTGTCATCCTAATTTCCAAAACACTAGATACATACATGCAATCACGCATGTGTTCCCAAATGGGGTAGGCAGAGCACACGAAACGTGTCATAGGCTAAACCATGATTATGACTATATCACGCTTCGCAGCCACTTCTAGCGTAGTTATAGGTTTGCAAAGATGGAAGAGGTAGAATAGTGACAGGTTGCTAGCCGGCGCATAAAACATGTCTAAACCTATTTAAAACACTAG
Source organism: Adoxophyes honmai (assembly GCA_005406045.1). Classification (NCBI taxonomy): domain Eukaryota; kingdom Metazoa; phylum Arthropoda; class Insecta; order Lepidoptera; family Tortricidae; genus Adoxophyes; species Adoxophyes honmai. The sequence continues at coordinate 169,589 of BHDV01008311.1, read as the reverse complement.
ATATTCCTGTTTAATTTGGTCCTGTTAATTACTTTGATCAACAGGATTAAGCCATCGTGCCAATTAGTACTTTGTCGCTTTAATCGTTAATTACCTTCAATGTTAATATTAAAGGGTTAAATGTGACAGAGACCTAATTTATAGTTAAAATATGGCGTAATGCGACTAAGAATGTTATCGGTAACATTTTGTGCGGCGTCGGTATTAAAATTATGGTTCGGTTTATGTTATTAGTACTAGCTTTTGCCCGCGGCTACGCTCGCGTTAAATTCAGGGTAATACATAAGAGATCTTGTTAATCACAGCCCGCATGCCAATTCATAGCTTTTTATGTTGAAAATTGCGGAATCCTACTATTACATATTATCGTCATATTTTGGAAAATTCAAACAAAATCTTTATAAATTGTAGCCTATGTGCTATTCTGATGTATAAGCTACATTACAGTAAAGTTTCATTAAAATCCAATTAGTAGTTTTTGCGTTAAAGAGTAACAAACATCCAAACATACTCACCAACTTTCACATTTATAATTATTAGTAGGATAGTAGGATAGTAGGATATTTTTACATACATTTTTTTAGTTTAGTTTGCCGTGTGGTGACGGCACGGTGTGGGGATAGAATAACACCTCTCCATTTCTTCTAGCGGGTGTCGTAAGAGTCGACTCTGGGAAAGGGTTAGTGTATTGTGGGCGATGGGCTAGCGACCTGTCACTGCAATATCACGTTTAACCATCTGGTTACCCTGAAATTGCTGAACGTGGCACTGGATTTTTTAATTCATGTGCTCTACCTACCCCTCTTGGGAATACAGGCGTGAGAATATGTATGTATGTATTGTAAGGAATGTAATAAAATAACTATTGACATTGAAATGACCTTCCTGAGTGCAGCGGTTAAAGAATTACTAACGCTATTAATTCTAAGTACCTAACTACATTACTTGCATTTCAATTAGCATTCAATCCATTACTACGGAAACTACATACAAACTGTCATCAGTTTCCATTTAATATACAGTCATGATCATAAAAATCTACTAGTTTTAGTACCTTGTCGTAGTTACATCAATTAACTATTAACTCAGGATGAGTCTAAGCGAGTGATTATATAAAGTACAGTCAACAAGGAAGCGATATACCAGCGGTATAATTTTCTGCGGTATCGGGATAGAATAATACCTCTCCATTTCTTCCGTGGATATTTTACGCATTATGGCTGGTATAGCAGTGACAGGTTGCTGTTAGCCTGTCGCCTAAAATATACCTTAACCTTATTGCCTTAGTCGCCTCTTACGAAATCCACGGAAGAAATGGAGAGGTGTTATTCTAAACCCGACACAACGTGGTTGGTTCAACACGACAACAACAAGCAGCTGCCGACCTAAAACCTAAAAAATATGCTAGAAGTGCACACAGAACGTGAAGTAGTCTTAGTTTCGTGTTCTCTGCCTACCATTGGGGATGATAGGCGTGATGTACGAAATCGTAGCCTTATTCCAAAGTCGCCTCTACGTCCACTGTAGAACCGGAGAGGCTTTATTTCTACCCGACAGCAAACCTCTGCGAACGTTACTTCATTCCCATTCCTCCGCCGACGTTATTTGTGCTAAAACGAATGTTAATTTCTAAGTTTACGGCGTCCATAATTCATAAGGCTGGCTGTGTAAACAGTCGCTTGCTATTGTAGTAATAGATTCTGTTGGTTTTAAGTTGGCATTGACAGTCTCAAAGCGGCATTCCTGACTATTGGTCTTATGCATAAGGAAGTCGAAATAACAAATCTTGGAGTTTCCTTTCGTTCTGCCCAAACGATTTGAAATAGACCCTACAGCGCCCCAGCGCCACATCGTCGAATAGCCGAACTAAACGATCCTACATCGCGCTAACGAAGTTTCGATGATCGGTTGTATAAATACAACTTCCAACTTTCTCTCTGTGGACTTCGGTCCCAGGCATAACATCAGCCTGGTGAGAGATCTCTCTATTGGAGTCTTTCCCGCAACTCTGTTTCTGCTAGCGATCCGATTATATTATACTCGTATGTATGCATAATAATAGGTACAATAAAAATTAAACCTGTATTGAAACTAAACAGATACACTAGTTATATCGACACTAGCTGTGCCCGCGACTCCGTCCGCATGGAATAGTGACAAATTTTCCCCGTTTTTTTCCACATTTTCCAATGTTTCTTCGCTCCTATTAGTCGCAGTGTGATGTTATATAGCCTAAAGCTTTCTCGATAAACGGTCTATCCAACACAAAAATATTTTTTCAATTCGAACCAGTAGTTCCTGAGATTAGCGCGTTCAAACAAACAAACAAACAAACTCTTCAGCTTTATAATATTTGTATAGAAATCAACATTATCTTGACATATTTCGAACCAATTCATAACCCACCATCAGGAGAAACGCGCCACTCCTTTTTTCGCAATTTCTTGACGCAAATGATCTCAACTATGAGTTTTATGTTTAAAATATTATTTTAATGTTTACATCAGCTGGGGATAGGATCCTACGATCGATCGCTATCCACAGGGCATAAATAAATTACGAATTCATAAAACAACATCAATTTTAAGACTAATCTATTCAGTGGGAAAAATACATTTTCGCCGCCGTATCCCCCTGGCAATTCGCGGGAAAGGCCCATTTTAATCGCCGTAGATAAGAATCCGCCATTCGAAATCCAATTTTTAGAAGGATATGGAATACCGGCCGTAATGACGTCATTTTTGGAAAATTATACTAAAAAAACTTTAGTCCAGTGTCAAGTCAAATCGTAGCAAAGAATAGCTTCATCAGCATCAAACAGTTTTCCAACTTTCCTTACATATAAACGTCACCATTATTTTCCTAAATGGGGTAGGCAGAGCACACAAAACGCTACATAGACAAATCCATGACTAATTCACTCACGCTCTGCCTACCCCATTTTGGAAAATAGGCGTGACTATGAAATTAAATTACAAGATTTACAGTATATGAGACTTACAGTAATTAAAGTAAGACGTTGAAAGAGTAGGAAGAGTGGAAGATGAGTAAGAAGATGAAACGTTTCGTATGCTCTGCCTACCCCATTTGGGAACGCAGGCGTCTTGTATGTTATATGAATATGAGTATTGTCCCTACTCACACCGTAGTAAGGTATCTACATAGTTTAGACGGCGGAGAAGTGCCAACAGACAGGCACATAGGTAATTTATTACACGGGCGGCGACCGTTTTTCTACACTAATATGCTTCAGGACAAAGTAAGGAATATACAAATCAGTTCATTTATTTGTTGAAATAATTATTTCACCTGTCTTTATTAAACCTCTTTCATGAATGTTTTTTCAATTCACAGGGCTCATCTCAAGCGGACGGCAACCGCGCTAGGACTCGACTGGTCTCAACTGTTCCGAGATGAGAGGCAGAGCACATGAATTAAAAAATCCAGTGTCAATTTAGTGTAGCAATTTCAGGGTAACCAGATGGTTAAACATGACATTGCAGTGACAGGTTGCTAGCCCATCGCCTACAATACACAAACCCTTTCCCAGGGTCGACTCTTACGTCATCCACGGGAAGAAAGGGGCAGGTGCTATTCTAACCCGGCACCACACGGGGACACACGTTAAGTGTACCTAATATAAACTCCGGCCGGAGTGGGCCTCTTTTAGTTTCACTGTCCACCAGTGCAGCTCCAACGTGAGGAGACAGGTGCGGACAAGCGCGGGCCGCTCGTTAACCGCCAATTACCGGTTTATTTTAACCGGTAACGCATTCGTGCCGAATTAGTGACGGTAAAGCGTTAGGTGGCAACATTGGCGCGCTAGTGCGAATAGTGTTGCTAGGCACTTACTAAAAAATAATATTTTTTTATAAAAAGTAGGTATTTTTTTTACCTTTTAGTTTTTTAGAATTATATACTTCTTCATATCTGTGGATGCTGTTAGAGGCGACTGACAGGCGTGATGTAGTATATTTTTACATACTCATACAATCGAACTAATTGATTCCTAACCCACCGCAAAACGTTGCGGCCGGATAGCCCAGCTGTTAGAGAACCTGACTGTGAAGCTTAAGAGCGTGCACACAAAATTCGGTGATTTTGATGTTTTTCCAATGCTTTAGAAAGCTATAAATCCTTAAGTTTTTAAAGAAAAACTACTGTAAACTAAATAAATAAACTCTTTTTCTAGGGATTAACGGAAAAAAATATTTTATTAGCAACACAGATTTCTTTTACTTAGCCAAATTTTGTTGAAGGGTTTTCACGAAAATACGCGTCAGAGCTGTCTTTCACTTGAAAATTTGCCATTAAAATTTACCATAAACGATATAAACTTGTTATTATCTGATAGACAATATAGTCTACTGAGGATTAACGGATTAACATGAATCAAATTATTGGTTTTTATTATTCAAATATCATTTTACATAATTTGGAAGTTGAACCATTACTTTATTTTTTTTTCTCATTGATTTTAATGTAATTACAAATGAAACAATTTTATTGTAAATTTACAGAATATGTTTAATCTAACCATATTTTTTTCATGGCTAAATATGAGTTAATTTACATTTCACGATTTTTTAAACATTGGTCCAAAACCACTAAGGTCAGGTGGGGGAAGAGAAACGCAGGGATAAGAGGACGACGAGTTATGGTCTGTGGTGCCTCTTACCCCTGCCCTGCCCCTGAATTTCTCTTCCCCCACCTGATCTTATATTACGTTCGTAAAAAATGTGTGCGCCCTCTTAAGGTCCCGGGTTCGATCCCCGGTCGGGGCAGATGTTTGTATGATGAATACGAATGTTTGCTTTCGAGTCTTGGATGTTTATCTAGATTGTTTTCCTCTGCGAAACCGATGTAGATTTTTACTGCGTTGTACAATAGCCCTACAGGTCAGGAATCCATCGGTTCGATGGTAATAAATTTTAGCAAACTCAAAATCCCGATGATTACCGAGTACGAGTAGCACAAGAAGACAATTGCACTCTACATTATTCATATCCATCTACACGTGCTGCCCTAAACCACATCCACAAAGGCCTCGCACAAAAACGGCTACAGGCGAACACGAAATTAAATGCGAATTGAAAAACTTGCAACAAAACGGACTTTTACATTCATAAAATTATGATGCGAATAAATTCGGCGGCGGTACCCTAAGTGCAGAGTCGCAGGGTACTCGCTTGAAACTCGTTGCGTGAGTTGCGTGTGAGATTAGAATTTTATCTGCGTTTAGAGAAGTCTACTTAATTTCGCCCTGAGTAATATTTTTGCAATTATTAGTGATAATAACAACGTCACATTAAAAAAAAAGTTATCCCATAAGTATTTAATAATTTGAAATTTCGACACTAAAACAGTTAATTAATACACTCGTAACAAAACATATACGTCACACCTGCTTTTTAAACGGTGCAGGCAGACCATAACAAAGACTATTTCACATTTTTCCTAGTCATATTCGGCTTAACCTTAGTTCAAAAGTTAAATAAAAATGGAATAATAGTTACAGGTTGGTTTTGTCTCACTTCAAATGCCCTACGTGTATATTAGTCAAATAATATATTCATATCAGTTTTATTAAAATGTATCTTCAAACCACCTCTGTATTAAGACCAGGATAAAAAAATATTGTCTCCAGTGTAATCGCTGACACATAGTGTCAATCGCATTAACGTGCCAATTGCCTTGACAAATAATTGGCTACATAATCTTCTCATTATAATTGATCAGAATCTAGGAAGTTGATCGCTAATAAATAGGTACAAATTATAAAGCAGTACCAAATTATATTCGCCCCGTGTGGTGCCGGGTTAGAATAGCACCTCCCCCTTTCTTCCCGTGGGTGTCGTAAGAGTCGACTCTGGGAAAGGGTTAGTGTATTGTGGGCGATGGGCTAGCAACCTGTCACTGCAATATCACATTTAACCATCTGGTCACCCTGAAATTGCTAAACGTGGCACTGGATTTTTGAATTCATGTGCTCTGCCTACCCCTCTTGGGAATACATTCGTGAGAATATGTATGTATGTATGTACCAAATTATAAGACAGTGACAAGTATACTTATGGCGCTTGTACACTATCATGAATTTTACGGTCCGGCCGTCCGGGTTTTTACAGTCTGTCGCGCCGTCCCGCTCACGTTAATACTATTTCATGCAAGAGCAAGCGAGACGAGACATTGAGTAAAAAGACGAACCGTAAAATTCATGGTAGTGCACAAACGCTCTAAAATTTAGTCTAAATCTATCTCACACGCAACTCGCTCCACGCCGTGCTAAGCCGTGGCGCTTTCCAATGGTAACGCCGCGAGCTGTATTCGGCCGACCAACTTCCACAAAGGAAACGGGAAACATTTTTTTTATGAAAACTTCTTTTACCGTTTTAGAAATAAGTAGATACTTTCGAAATTACATTTCAATTTTGCTAAACATAGCTAAGCGAAATTTCTCGCGTAAGGTAAACGTCCCTGTACCCGACACTGACCCAATACATGGCACTTGCAACCTTATATCATAAGACAGGTGACAGATGGGTGTCATCTAATGGGCGTTGAGGTGTCGAGCATTGGTACATTTACCTTCCATATACATCACGCCTGTATTGCCAAGTAAGGTAGGACGAGACACTACGTAGACAACGCCATGACTATTTTACGCTTCGTAGTCACTTTTAGCATATTTTTATGCACCAAGATTGATAAAAGATGTAAAGCAGTGACAGGTTACAAGGCTATCGCCTAAAGCCTACCTAAACCTATTTATCCTTAGTTGCCTTTTACGACGTTCACGGAAGAACCAGAGAGGTTTTATTCTAGACACTACCCGATATCCCGAATCCCGTGTGGTGCCGGGTTAGAATAGCACCTCCCCCTTTCTTCCCGTGGGTGTCGTAAGAGTCGGCTCTGGGAAAGGGTTAGTGTATTGTGGGCGACGGGCTAGCAACCTGTCACTGCAGTATCACGTTTGATCATCTGGTTGCTCTGAAATCGCTAAACGTGGCACTGGATTTTTGAATTCATGTGCTGTGCCTACCCCTCTCGGGAATACAGGCGTGAGGATATGTATGTATGTATGTATGTACTACCCGATATGCTAGAAGCGGCGCGGCGGCAAAACGTGAAATAGCCCATAATTTTGACTACGTAACGTTTCTTATGCTGTGCCTACCCCATTTGGGAATACAGGTGTGATGTATGTATGTAGGTAGTTTAATAAAAAAAAATGGAAGACAATTTTTAAATTAACTCATTACCATACCGTTTGTGATGCGTTTCGAAACACAAAACACGTCTTTCCTTCTCGTTCCGTCCTTCCATGTAGTCTTCTATCTCCCTCTATTGACAGCATAATTCTCTGCCCTAACCCATCACTGGCATTCAGGATCAATAGCCCAATACCAGAAATATGGCCGTAAAGGGTTGATGTATGGAAGATCGGCCGATTCCTATGCGGCACCGCGGGGCAGCCTAGTTATATTGATAAGTTGGAACTGGTATAAGAATACTGGCCTGCGCAAATCCGTACCATTATATAAATGTGAAAGTGTGTTTGTTTGTTTGTTTGTTTGTCCGTCTTTTAGGCTAAACGGAGCGATGGATTGACGTGATTTTTTAGGTAGAGATAGTTTAGGGCATGGAGAGTGACATAGGCTACATTTTGTCTCTTCAAAACCCCCCCATTTCCCTAAAGTGAGGAGTGGAAGTTTTCAATGTAGAAAGCTATAAAATTGGTATGTGTGCTATCTCTTCTGTGATACCCCGAATTTAACGCGAGCGGAGCTTCGGGCAAAAGCTAGTAAAGCCATTAGATTAAATGGAACACAAGAAGCTACTAAGGGAATAGGTTGAGGTATATTTTACCCGCCAATTCAAAACCTAAAAAATTCGCTTGAAGTGGCAACGAAACGGGAAAAGTTCTGGTTTTAACTACGTAACAGAGGCATGATGTATGTATGTTTGTATGTAGTTTAATAAATGGGTTGATGTATGGAAGATCGGCCGATTCCTATGCGGCACCGCGGGGCAGCCTAGTTGTATTGATAAGTTGGAACTGGTATAAGAATACTTGCCTGCGCATATAAGGTCACGTTTACAAGCTTTTAGAGTTTCATACAATCACGCCCTATGTTCCCAAATGGGGTATGCAGAACATATCAAACGTGGCGTAGTGAAAACCATGATCATGGGGCAGCGCAGACGCAGACTTTTTGTGCGATCGGGTCTGCGGCGCACAAAAAGTCTGCGTGGATTGTATGTATTGTGCGCCGGACTTTTAGCGCGTCGTATCCGTTACTGCATATGGCGCAGCGCAGACGACAGACTTTTGCACAATCGAGTCTGCGGAGCAATAAAATTTCTGAATGGAAACTGTCAGCGCGCCATTCAGAAATTTTATTGCTTCGCAGACTCGATCGCGCAAAAGTCTGTCGTCTGCGCTGCGCCTATAATTCATTAGGTTCTATTTTCGCAGACTAAAAAGTCCGTCGCGGATAGTCTGTCGTATGTGCAGGGCCTATGACTATATCACGATTAGCAGCCACTTCCAGCCTAATTTTAGGTTTGAAAACAGATGGAAGAGGTTGTATAATGGCGACAGGTTGCGAGCCTGTCGCCTAAAGCATACCTAAAACTATTTCTTTAGTCGCCTCTTCCGACATCCACGGAAGAAATGGAGAGGTATTACTCTATACCGACACCACACGGCATTTTCATACATATAATGATAATAATTTATGTTCAGTGAATTAACACCTTTGTTACACCTCGTATAGATTTATGTCGTTGATTGATAAAGTGCGGAGATTTAAGCTTGTCATACATATTACATATACGAGGTACGGTCCAAAAGTTTCTGGCTGGAGAAATTTGGCCGCTTATACTAAAATAAAAAAAATGACATCGCGATTGTCATTTATTCTGCTATTTCGTGTATGGTTTTGAGGTTTCCCTTGGTTGTTGTTTTGATTTTACGGCAATTTAACTACAGTAAATCGGAAAAATTTCAAGATGTTCAAATTGGAATATAGCTCTGTGATTAAATTGCTGACAACGGAGGGGGTCAGCCCGACCGATATAAAAAAAAAGGTTGAATGACGTGTACGGCAATCCTTCTCCGTCATTTTCCACCGCAAAAGAATGGAATAAGCAGTTCCATTTAAGGCGGGGGTCCATTGACGACGAACCTCGCTCCGGCAGGCCTCTGGAAGTACTCACCGACGACTGTGTCAAATTAGAGGGCGAGGAAGTTCTGAGTGAACGAACGCTTAAGACTAAAGAAATAGCGGCAAGAACTGGGCTTTCAAAAACTATAGTACTTATAGTTCTACATGAACATCTTCATATGAATAACGTTAGTGCAAGGTGGGTACCCAAACTTCTTTCGAGCTTGTAGCGAACAGAGTGAAAACCGTGCTCTCAAGAAGTTTTGGATATGTATAGGCGTTACGGAGAAAGTTATTTGGAGTCGATTGTTACGGGAAACGAAACCATGGTCTTGTACTATGATCCTTTGCCCAAAAGAGAATCAATGGAGTGCCGTCGTAATGGTGAGAAGCCACCCAGAAAGACCAAGGTAACGCTATCCCCCAAAAAGGTAATGGCAACGGTATTCTGGTATTGTCACGGAATACTAATGATCGACATAAAAGAAAGAAATACAACGGCAAATGGCAGCTACTACGCCACCTTTATTGAGCAGTTACGAGAACCGATCAAGCAGAAGTGACGTGGAAAACTTAGTAGAGGTGTTCGGCTTCTCCACGATAATGCTCCCGTTCACACTGCTGCAATTGCCAAAGCTGCTGTAGCAAAATGTGGCTTCGAGGAAATTCGCCACCCGCTTTACAGCCCCGACCTGGCCCCCAGTGACTACTATTTGTCCTCAAGGCTGAAGGCAGACTTAAGGGGAAGACGATTTTCCTCGGTTGATGAAGTGGCTCAAGCGGTTTTCACCCATTTTGAGGACAAAACTTCAGTTTTTTTTTTTTAAGTGGATAGAAATGCTTATCACGAAATTTGATAAGTGCATTGAAATAGTGGAGGACTACGCCAAAAAATAAAAAAAAATTGTAAATGTATCTACTTGTTTTCTTTCTTAGGCCGGATACTTTTGGACCGCACCTCGTACATTATACACATTACATTACATATTAGCGCAGGGCAGTGTTTTTGGGCAGTAGATTCATATAGGAAGGACGACCTACATTGTCAAAATAGGGTTATAGTAAACAAACGCGGTTTAACATTCCTTATTATGTTATTATTACGATTCTATTTATTGATGAATATAAATAAATAATGTATATTTATTATTAAACTTGTATTTAATACACTGCCTTGAACATAATTCTTCGATGGGACATTTTGTTTATTTTAAGTTTCCGTTATTTTTTGCAATGTCGGGTCCAGAATAGCACCTCTCCCTTTCTTCCGTGGATCTCGCACGAGGCGACTTACGGTACGAGGTTTCTACCCTGTCGCTAATGCGTACCTAAACCAGTTCCTTAATCACCTCTCACGGTATCCACGGCAGATACGGACAGGTTATATTCTATTCCGACACCAGACAGGAGATAGAAATGACCAAAAATCAGTCCTTTTTTCCCGTATCATCCTGATAACCCTTAAAATAATCAGTTATAAAAGGTCAACAAACTTTCGAACAAAAAAAACTCTTCCCCATTCGAATCTGGTTCGGATTTTAATAAAAAAAGGGTCTGACATGAACTTTTCCAATTTCTGACAGCCCGTGACATGGGTACGTTTTTTTAAAGTTAGTTCTTTTTGCTAATTGGGAGTTTCCTATCGGGAGTTTTGGGATGGGACGCGATGCGCGGGAGGTGCCATTAATTTACCATGTTTTCTGTAACCATTCTTTTTGTACATACATACATACATACCATCACGCCTTTATTCCCAAATGCAGGCAAAGCACATGAATAGGACCCTTTTGTGTGGTCAAAATTCTGAGTGACAAAAGTGCGCTTTCATCACCTTGCGTCTTCCTCTGACGCATGCCCGTGCAACCACCAACAACAGCGTGTTCCGCCAGCGCGTTTTCATTGAGGACGGATCTAGTTTCAGCGCATGCGCTGTGGTTGCACGGGAATGCGTCAGAGGAAGACGCAAGGTGAACGTGAAAGCGCACTGGTGTGGACTTAGCTAAAAGCGTGACATCACAGCCACTTTCAGCATTTTTTTGGGTTACAATTGCAAGAGCTATAATAGTGGCAGGTTGGCAACCTGTCACCTAAATCATACAACCGATTTTCGTGAATCGCCTATGACATCCACGGAAGAAATAAAGTTATTCTATCCCGACACTACACAGGAGAAATGGGTACAGTCAGGGAAATTGGATGTTTAGCAGGTTGAGATACTTCTAAAATTGGCCTTATTACCATTTCCAGCTAGTTGCATGACATAAATACTCAATATTGAACTTCATGGTGAAGTTTGTCCTATAATGCGAACAAATTATGAAGGCGGTCAACCTGCTAAACATTCAGATTCCCTGACTGTACCTATAAATAGAGTAATTGCTGTACTCGTCAGACAAACAAACATAAACGTTAAACGTAAGGTAATCAGAGATTTAATTATTTTGCTAAGTAACAAGACGCCAATAGCTTTTTATTGTCTGTCTAAGAATTTAATTACTTACTTTCTTTGCTGGCAGAACGCTAACTAAATGACTTCACTACGTTGTGTACGGTCAACAGCAAAATTTGGAAAGAAATCGACTAGATGATGTTGGCAAACGTTTCTTGTTTTTGTTCTGTAAGAAATTGTATAATAACAATGTCATTAACATACTTACTTTAATTCAATAAAACAACAACGAAAAAAGAAGAACGTACCTTTATAAAACTTAAAAATGGCTTATTGTTATTGGGCATTCTAAATAAATCTATTTTTTTCTAATATTTATGTATGTATGTATGTAAGTAACTCTTTATCGTACAAAATAAACACATGAAAAAATAACAAGTATGTGGCGACTGTATTAATTTGTAAATATTATTATGCGTTTTTGTATTTTGTAAATTAGTAAGTTGTTTTGTAGGTTTCCGTTTCCGGTACAGCGGAAACTGGAAACTGACAGGAGCCACGTATGGCGAGCTCTCTCTCTCGCTTTGGCTCTCGTGTTGTAAGCTGCATATATAACTGACGCTCCGCTTTAAATGTATTTTCATCACACTTGCTCGTCAATGGTGGTGTTACAAGCGCGTATCCTTCAGTACAAAGGCCTAAATTGTAACCGCGGGAGTTATCATTACATCCTATGGGAGGTAAAGTTTAGTTTTAAAAATTGCAAAAGTTAGTATAGGTACGTTAGTTCAGACTAAGGAGGTTACAAATGTAAAAATAAAAAATCTGCTATTAAAACTTATGGCCAATTTTTAAATGCAAAATTAATGTATGCATTATGAAACTGTATTAATTTAATACTTTGGATGTATCTCAACGCGTTTTTTACTATGCATTTTTCGTAAATTTGTTTGAACCTTTTTGGTAGAATCTGGCTGTATGACCATTCGAATTCTGTACGAAACATAGTTCTTGTCTGTGGTATATAATAAAAAAAAGTGACAATAGACCTAAACGCACTGACAGCAGTGACAGCGCGGACAAGGAATAGCGCGGCGCGGTGACGTGATGTCATGAATTTTCTTTAATTTTTAGTTTTTCCTCGCAAATGTGATGAAAAACATTGTGTGTAACACGGGGAGTAAAGGACATTATAAACTCGAGGCATAAATGCCCTCCGCCTGCGGCGTCGGGCTTCTAACAGCCTCTCGTTAATAATGTTCCATTTCCTCCCCTAGTTGCTCAATGTACTATTTTGTATGTAAAGTTCTGTGTAAATAAATCGTGTATATAGTGAAAAGTGATTCTTTCATTGATGGACGTCTGATCTCCACAAGTACAAAAGAAAACGAAAGATATTTAATCTAAAACGAAAATTAAAGGTAAACTAACAAATAAAATCAAATAATTTTAAACAAAAAAAAACCGACTTCAAATTTGGGCTATACTGAAAGCATTTGTCTAATAATGAGGGTGACCTTCCATCACCAGCAGGCCTCACTGATTACTGAAATTATAATTTCCAGTCTTCAGGTGCATTCAGTATTGAAAGAATTATCCTTTAACTCCTAAGCATTAAGGAGTTGACCTTCCATCATCAGCTCAGTCATATTTTTTTTACTGCCAGACGTAAATACTGGTGTAGCTTTGAAAAATGTACTAAAAACATTACCTGTGCCAATAAAATTTGAGGGTTGCCCTCGATTTCCCTCATATTCCATCATCAGATCAAGATATGCTGGCAATGGGACCACCTGGAAACTATACCCTTTCAAACAAAAAAAAAATTTTCCAAATCGGTCCAGGCGTCTTCGAGTAATCAGCGAACACACATAAAAAAAAATAATAAAAAAAATAATAATGATAAAAAAAAAATATCCCGACGAATTGAGAACCTCCTCCTTTTTTTGAAGTCGGTTAATAAATAATTAAATTATTAATTAAAATTAGTAGCCGGTTAAGTAGTACGATTGCACATACACACGTAGGGTAGGCAGAGCTCACAAAACATTACGTACTCGTACGCTGGTAATTTCAAGTTTCTTAACCGCTTTTAGTATTCTAGGTTTATAAATAGACAAAAGACGGGAGTGTAAAGTTGCTACCCTGTCTCCTAAAGAATACCTCAACCTATTTCCTTAGTCTGAGGCCCTACGCAAACGACAGACTATCCGCGAAGGACTTTTTAGTCTGTGAAAATAGAACCTATGGAATTACGTACAGTAACGCACAAGACGCGCAAAAAGTCCGGCGCACAATGCATACAATCCACGCAGATTTTTTGTGCGCTGCAGACTCGATCACACAAAAAGTCTGTCGTCTGCGCTGCCCCTTAGCCTCATACACAAAAGAAATGTGTTTTTCTAAATCCGACACCCACAGGGAACTCTATTAGGGTAAAGTCACCGGTAATGGACAATGACTCTTATTTACTACCCACTAAGGAAAAGTCATTTGTTTTATAACAATCAATTCACAACTTTGTGGTCTTTAAATTATGAATGAAGTGTCCATCACTGGTGCTTGTCAGCTTAAACCGTCCATAACTGGTGCCGTTACCCTATACCACTTTTCATCTAGTATAACTAAGTAAGACTACAATAACAGTGCACATACAAACATACATTTTACGTTACATCCTAGCGCACGTAACTAAGGCAAGGTGCACACTAACTTAATGCATGCAATTGATACGATGCTGTGTAACTGCCCTATAAACTTTTATAACTGTTCCGCTAAGTGTGATACAGGGGGATGCGACTTGCTGTAGTTTAACTTGATTTTACTTTGTTTTCTGCTACACTTGTTATCAAAGCAGAATGTTTAGAAAATAAGACGAAGTAACATGTTTTGTATAAGTAAATTTACCCGGAGAGGAAATTATTTATTTATTTAGGTACACCATCGGCTAAAAATATTCAGTATTTTGAGGTGTTTTTAAGTACACAGAAGGTAGAGCTACACAGTCAATGCGTTGGGTTGACAGTTAATTTTACGATTGACGTGTATGTAATACGAAAGATTTTTTTGTGTGTAGAATAGAATTAACAGAACGAGTAGATGTGATGTCATAATAATTGATTTGACTAAACTAATGTCCCATTGCTCATAGAAAGTTTCTTCTTTTATAAATTTTGTAATCGCAACTAAGTACCTATGTGTTATTTATAATAAGCACATTTAGAAGTACATACATACATACATATTCTCACGCCTGCATTCCCAAAAGGGGTAGGCAGAGCACATGAATTCAAAAATTCAGTGCCACGTTTAGCGATTTCAGGGTAACCAGATGGTTAAACGTGATATTGCAGTGACAAGTTGCTAGCCCATCGCCCACAATACACTAACCCTTTCCCAGAGTCGACTCTTACGACACCCACGGGAAGAAAGGGGGAGGTGCTATTCTAACCCGGCACCACACGGGGGAAGTATATAGTAAAATATGCTCTACAAATAGATACATAATGTATAAAAAGAATAAAACAGAACGAAAAATATAAGGAAGATGACTAGCAGTTTCATAGTTAAAAAGCATCTCAACCAAGTAACCTTACGGTTACTGTGTAGCTCTACCTTCTGTGTACTTAAAAACACCTCAAAATACTGAATATTTAGCCCATGTACTTCTTCTAGGTGCACTCATCTCGAAAGTGAATTTATTAACACACTCATTGTCTAAACTCAGGCAACTAACCAATCATCTATTAGCTGTCAAAGCAAATACTCCTAAAATAAATACCCGATCTTAAACGTTTCTGTCAGAGACTAGACAGATGAACAAGTAAGTGACCCTTGTACATCACGACCTTCGTCGTAGAAAAAAGCAACAATAAAATAAAATAATGCAAGCACTCCGAAATTAATTAATACTCAATAAAAGGAGCACCCTGTGGGTCGCAGGACACGCTCTATAAAACGGCCCGTAATGAAATTGGATCGTTTTTTTTATTCTAACGATCGAGAGCGTCTTCCTTTTAAGCGCTGGCGCCTAAACAAGGCATAGGCGCGAGCGGATACTATAACAACTTTTACAATGTTTAGTTTAAAACAATCTCGTTTTCGTTTCTTAAATAAAATTAAATCAACAGTTAATAATAAATTTTCTAATCACAAACATTTATCTCAGCTATCAGCTTGTAATATCAACTTTTATTATTTAATCAACGTGATGTTATTAATGACGTTTTCCTAAATGACGGTTAATTATGAAGCAGTTATCCTGTTAAAAAAAGGTTTATTAAGTTTTCCAAACTCAGAGTATCTTTTAAACTTTTTCTATATTACAATTTTGCCAAAGCTCCATACTTGGTCACAGGATAAGTTCCTGAACATGTTTAAGCGTAAAAATACTTAAAAATACTGCTGCATCTTTCTACTGTTAGCTGCTGGTAGTAGATCCTTTACGAAGTCTCGCGGAGCGTAATGTAAAAGTACCAATGCTCGACGCCTCAACGCCCAATAGATGACACCCATCTGTCACCTGTCTTACTATGACGTAAGGTTGCAAGTGCCAAGTATTGGGTCAGTGTCGAGCCCAGGGTCATTTACCTACCTTACACTACGAAGTGGCGCTCCCCTGTAGGCTTAGCACGACAATACGCTCTAGTCGTCTCGCGCGTGGGTTACCCTACTCGTCATTTTCTGACGTCACTAGTTAGACAGTGACAGGTATAATAGCCTATCTCGCGCGTACCCCTACTCGCGCCTTGCCTTTAAGCCAAGGAAACACTAGGAGACAAATGTCCCACGACATGTGTCGGCGACATGTCAAGCGAAGCCGGCCGATTTCGCCTGACATACAACCCGTACGAATCAACTGTGCACTCCGCTAGAATGCGACCCCTCTTCTGCTGCCCCGCGCGGTGCGCAGCATTCGCCGCTAGCGCTCAGTAGCGATAGCATCTTTGTTACCGTTGCGCGTTTCTCGTTTCCATCGTCTAAATACGTTTAATCTCCTTTTGCTATTACTGCGCGTCACAGTCACAGCGCGAGGTGCACAGTTAATTCGTACGGGTTGTATCTGGTGACATCGCGCGACTTACTGTGTTGTATTGATACGTATCGCGCGATGTTGCCGGACATGTCGAGCGAAGTCCGGCAACGTCGCGCTACTTCACCCGACGTTGCTGGGGACACGTGTCGTGGGATATTTGTCCCCTAGTGTATAGGGGACAAATGTCCCACGTTAATCGCTTGTCGCTTGCGCCAGCCGCCAACCTGCCCAGAACTCCGACTTTCGTTAAAAACCAACAGATTTTTTCCAAATATTTACATTTAAATGCATTTTATGGGCAGCCATCATCGTCATGGCTGGTTTACATCGCCGTGTGAACTGGCCAAAACCAATCAATTCATAGTCTTACAAGAAGAATTCTTGTCGCAAAATGCACACAAGTTTAAACATTTATATACAGTCATGTCTGCTTTTTAATGGGGTAGGCAGTGGACACGAAACGCTGTATATACAAATACATGATTATTTCACGTTGCGTCGCCACATTTAGTATATTTTTTAGGTTATTTTAGAGGTGTTTACTTATAATGAGTGATTGTTAGAATGTCGCCTAAATTCAACATTCAAAATTCCAACTAAGAAAAATAGTCTAAGGTAAAGCGACGGGCTAGCCCTGCCACTATTAAGTATAACTCTTCTATCTAACTTAGAACTAAAAGTGGCCATGAAATGGGAAATAGTCATCGTCGATACGTATGGACGATCCTAAGATATTGCGGTTTCCACCAACCCATAGACAGTTATCAAAATATTTACTAGTTATAAATGTTAATCTTAAAATGTAATCTCATTTTACGGTGTCAGAATTAATTAGCTAAAGCGAACGACAAGAAAATGAGAAATTCAGATTCTAATAGTTTGTTTACCATAATGGTTGGCGAACCTGTTCTAAATCGTTTTCGTTTAAAAATTACAATGTGCCAGCTGTTAGGCGGTGGGAAAAAAATTGTCGGCCATTATTTGAATTTTCGTTAGTCAGCCAAAAATAGTTGGTCTACCTATCCTACTGAAATTATAAATGTGAAAGTTTGTGAGTATGGATGTTTGGATATTTGTTACTCTTGCACGCAAAAACTACTCAATAAATTTTAATCAAACTTTTGTTTTGATTTGATTTGAAGGTCCTTATTTACCTTTTGGGTACGGAACCCTAAAAACATTTTTATCCCACGGCCATGCACTGTAAACAAGCTTACATATTCCAAATTTAAACTGCTTTTCAAATTAATTAACTCTCCTTACAAAGGCAAAGGTAAGCTAAGTCGGTCGTGATTAAAAAAATGTCACAACATTTCAAATTCCGGCCCCCGGCAACGTATCGCTTTGGATTTAGAATAAAAAGGAGATCATGCTTTTTTCGTTAATCCGCGCCTCGGTTCCAAACAATTAAAGCTATCCGCTTAAACCCCGACAACTTGCGGTACGGTTCACAGAAAACTGGGAAGAATTGGGTATCCGAAGACTTCGTTCTAACCAACCAACCATAGATGAAAACCGGCCAAGTGCGAGTCGGACTCACGCATTGAGGGCTCCGTAAACGATACGTAAGTAAACGATACCGCGATGTAGCTTACAGCCAACGCCATCTAGTGACAGATTTTCGAACTAATGATAAAATTTTATTTTATTTATTAAAAAAAACTACTTGGTAGATTTTGTTCAAACCAATTTTCGTTGATAGTTTTTATAGTAATGTACATCATATAATTTTTTTTAGATTTATCATTCTTTTATTTTAGAAGTTAGAGGGGGGGGGACACAACTTTTTCAACTTTGGAAGCGTCTGTCACGCAAACTATTCACTATAGAAAAGTATGGTGTTAAAAACCTCAATATAATTTTTGAAGAGCTATCCATAGATACCCCACACGTATGGGTTTGATGAAAAACTTTTTTTGAGTTTCAGTTCCATGTATGGGGAACCCTAAAAAAATATTGTTTTTTTTTAAATTTTGTGTCACAATCTTAATGCGGTTCACAGAACACATCTACTCACCAAGTTTATGTTTTTGTGACATACGGACGGACGGACAGACGGACGACATGACGAATCTATAAGAGTTCCGTTTTTTGCCATTTGGCTACGGAACCCTAAAAAGCCACTAGACCAGGAGTGGCGAACCAATGGCACACGTGCCAACCTTGGCACCCAGCAAAACAGTTCGGGCACGCCGAATGATACAATACAGACGAATCTATCTGAGACGATATCTAGAATCTAGAATATCTAGATGAATCTTTGCAGTTTCAAATTTTCAACAAATAGTTTACTTAACTTAATAGTCTTAATTCCATCTAGTTTTAGTTTTGTTCGAAAATATCAATAAGTCTAAATTATTTGACGGCACGTCATAGGTACTATAGGTAATACTATTAGTTTCATCAAAAATTGGCACGTGTATCGAAAAAGGTTTGCCATCCCTGCACTATACTATAGACCGATAGGTACTTAAAAGATGGTAAACAATCTTGACGTGTCTTTTTATTTAAACATACACTTTATAAAT
>BHDV01008311.1:108839-120156 GCA_005406045.1 Adoxophyes honmai | reverse complement strand
ACATAGTAAAAGACAAAGCCTTAGAATAATAGGCTTTAATCAGCTAAAACTTAGGTATACGGAAATGACAGAAAGACAGCAATAAACAATATTATTATGTCATTAAACTAAAAAAGGGATAGTTGCATTTTGCAACTTTTGTAGTTAGTCTTATTGATTAGAAAAACAAAAGTCCAAATTAATGTAAAAACTACATCAATACATTATAATAATAAAAAATAAGTAGTAACAATAGGATTTTCGCATGACTGTCGTGATTAAAGTTACAATTTTAAGTAGCATGGGTTACCTGCCTTTGCCTTTGAAGAAGAAATAATAAAATAAAAATTTGATATGGCAACATTAATTTTCAATTTCAAACGGTTTTCGAAAGTGTAGTGTTTTAGTTTAGGTCGGTGTCAATTTATAAAACACAATGTCTGTTTTCGACGAAATATTGTGTAAATTAAATGAAATCTCTAACAGATATGTTAGCTCACTTAACGACGACATAAAGGTAAAGTGTTCTTGTGCTTAAAATGTGGGTGGAAACTACGGAATGCTCCGGAGCTGGTGTCAGTGCTTGTGGTGTATTTCTGAGCTTTAATCGAATATAATTATATCCTAAACGTATTTAAGACGTCGTAAATACTAACTTTCTGTGTTTTTAATACAGTAATATCAGAAAGTAACATCAAATTTAAAAATCTTATCGGTGTCAGTTGACTATAAAATCGTCCTATTTACCGTGTTAAGTACGTTAATTTAATATGATACACATGGTGTGGTTTGTAGATCGCGTTTGACTGCCTTGACAAGTTTGCAGAAGAATACCAAAATGGACGTGAAAAACGTGAAACAACACAGAAAAACAAGAACCTCATGACCACACTTCAAAGCATCAATGAGGACGAAGGTACGCTTCTATAGTGATAATTAAACAAAACACGATCAACACCCAACTAATCTGTTTAAAAACGTTACTATTTTCAGCTTTTAGTGGCATGGAAGTTGACTTGATTTACATTCTTATAGATAGCTATAAGTTTTGTACTTACAATTCAGGCAACTTTGTTAAATTTAGTGTACATTTTGACTCCATCTAAAGAACTGTTACAGTCAAGAATAAAAACTGCTATAAACAAACTTTAATCTAAATTTTCAATATCAATTTAACACATTCAGAACCAAGGATCCGGCTCCCGGGTTCTTCAAAATATTCGCAAGATACCGAGAACCCGGTAGCGGGGTTCATTTTGTACTAGCTATAGACTACTCGGTTCCGGGCAGATATTTTGATTTTAGGCTTGGACGTGAATGTGTTAAATGTTGAATCATCAGAAAAAGTATTTGGTTTTTAGGGTCAATAAACTATTTTGCCCTGGTTGCCAAGGTACAGTCATCGTCTGATACATGTATACGCTTTAGTACCTTTTCTAATTAACCTCATATTTGAACTCTCGCATGAAATTGTCACTGCGATCACAGTGACAAAGTACCAAAGTGTAACCATGTATCAGACGCTGACTGTACCATCTTGTGAGTCACCCAAATTTTCTGGGATACATTCCACAAAATTTCAAGATTGTTATAAATATAAACACATTTCTTTCTGTGCATCTCCTGATCGTAAAACAGGACCTATGTAACAACCTTTTTTCCATACAGCTATCATAGTTGTCTCCTGAATTACAGGAGAGAATAACAACACAAAAGTAGGTGTTAAATTTAACTGCACAATTTCAGATGACAGTGCTCCTAAAGATGCTCGTAAATCAAAAGACAGAGAAAAGAGACTGTCAAACAAGCGTAACAAGAACGAAGTGGATGGCATGTCGAGCCCGGAGCAGGAAAAAAGGCAGAAGAGGAATGCTTCTGTCAAAGCGCAGAATAATATCACAAAACAGGTAATACATAGTCCTATGTCAGTGTCAAATCTTGTTGAAATTAATTGTTACATGTAAAAGTAACACCAAGTTATGTTAGTCTGAAAATTATTATTAATGATAGTGTTTATTATATTTACGGGCTTTTATTTAACTTGCTATTATTTTGAGTGTAGGGACTCGAACTTTTACGAGTAGGCAATGAATGATAAGCGTGCGGTCTTTGACCTTGATTTGCGTAATAGTAATAGTAAAAATTTCTAGGTAAAGGAGTGAACAGATGTTTGAAACATTTCTGACCACATAGAATGTGAAATATACTTTTGACTATAACTTTTAACACGTTAAACGCCGATAGAAAAAAATAAAAATCGTAAAAATACTTTTGGTCGTAATTTGTTTATTATGTTACGATACGTATAGAAAATAAGTTTTATTCAATTCTGTACATGGGTTACATAGTTACAGTCAAATACATAGCTGAGGTCACCGGTGCACCCCATGGCGTACAAATACAGAAAATATATTTTCCGGTACCCGGCGCCGCGCGGGCACCCCGCCGGCCACCCGCTACACCAGTAGTGCAGTACTGATTTTTATGTTTGTACTTCATTAAAAAATAAAGACTGCTAATTTTCGTTTAAATAATAAAGACTAATTTGAATTATATATCCTGAATTTTTATTTTGGTTACTTTTTTCGCTATCTTTAATTTTTTCAATTCCTTACAAGGTATGTTTGTCCCACTGCGCAGTATAGTTCTACAGCGCCGTGCCGGTCACGGAGTATGAATAAAGTAACAGTCAGTATGGCCGGCGGCGAGAAAAAGTAGTTTGAATAGGACTATACGTTGAGGTCACCGGTGACCCTCATGGCGCTATGATAGAGGAAGGGTGAGGTCACCGGTGACCCCCATGGCGTTTAACGTGTTAACTGAAAAGTGATATAATTTTTTTAATATTTTTATGGGTGTCTCCGTATTTTGATACATATGTGTGTGTGAAATATCGTACAGGGTTTTCGAAACACGTTGTATGACGCAGTCAGCATTCACATAAAAATAATGCTGCCATATTGTGCAATAGACAATTTTTTTCTGTGGGTCCAAACACAGCTCCTCCACTATCTTCCAGCTTTCTTAAATGACATGATATTTTGTGTGCTCTGCCTACCCCATTCGAAAATACAGGTGTGTTGTATGTGTTTATTGATCCAATTGACTTATATTTGGTACAGAAATGCTTGTATGGAATTTTTAACAATGTCTTATTCATTTAGATCCAGAGGCTCGAAGCTCTAAAGTTACTCAATCAGAACATAATACTGTTAAGTGATGAAGAAATAGAAGTGGTAAATAAATGTCAAAGTATATTAGGTGTTAATAGTATTAGATTCATTCTTGAGCACTTTAGGTATCCAATACACGTATTGTTGCACTGTTATAATTAGCCATGTAATAAAATAAGTCACAACTAAGTATACTAATTATACAATGCATTTATGTTAATTTTAATACAATCATTGAAGTGTTAAATTTGTTTTTTACACATACAAAAATGTGCAAGATGCATGTGTGTGTTAACACTAATTTACATAAGATCTGCATATAGAAGTATCTCATTAACTTTTTTTAGCCTTTGTAGTATATCCCACTGCTTGGCAAAGGCCTCCCCTTTCTTCTGCAACTGTTAATGTTATTTTTTCTATCTTTCTCATTCATTTAGTAAACTTATTATTTCTGATGAAACTGCAACACCACATAAGTAAAATAAAAAAAAAGCTAAAATAAAAATAACTTTTTAGGTGAACGTGAATCTGACGCAGAAGCTGCGTCGCGAAGACAGCGTCACGAAATCGTCACGACGACGCAAGGAGGATGACAAGGAAAACGCAGAGCCGGCGGTCGTCCAAAGTACATTCATCATCCAGTCTTTATACCTCCCATTATAAAAGGCCCACAGTCAGGCTTAGGCCGTAGTTCGGGCCTAAAAGAGATTGGAAACTTCATACGATATCCAATGCTTCAAAGTTGTGTGCAGGTGTCGTCACAATGTTTTCCTTCATTGGGTAGTTATAAATTTTGATCCAGAATTTGAACCTACTACAATCCAGAAGGACATTGTTCAGACCACACTGCCGCCATGGCTTTTATGACAAGCCCCCACCCCTTGCCCCTTGTGGGGTTTAAAGTCTAAGCTTTTTCAAGTGCCCTAAAGGTATAATGTGCGTTTGCCTGCGAATCTTTGATAACGGCACTAGGCACAAATCACGAGAACGAGTTCAGCGTTAAAACCAGTCATGAGCCCTTAAAACTATAACTGGGACTCTAATGTATCTTTTTTTTTTTTAGTTAAACAAGAGAAGATCTCTCTGCCACCAGAGCCTATGGAAACGGAGGCGGTACTCAATGTACAGATCAAGCAGGAACCGAATAAGGATGATTTTTCAATGCCACCGCCCGCCGCACCAGTACCGAGTGAGCCAGACATTTTGTTTATTTTTTTATTTATGTTTTACTAGCTTTCCGCCCGCGGCTTCGCTTGCGTGGAATTCGGTTATATTGCGGTATAAAGCGAACATTCCCTCGGAAACATCAATTTATTCCGGGATAAAAAGTATCCTATTATTTAATCCGGACTTCTAACTTTACGTCTGCAAAGTTTCAAAGCAATCCGTTCAGTAGTTACGGCGTGTAAGCGGAACAAACAAACAAACTCACTTTCCGATTTATAGTATTAGTAAGGATTTCAGACTGTGATACACAAATATTAAACAAACGAAAAATAATACTTATTAATAGTTTTAGTCACCTCATATTTAATAAGACTAATATAATATTTTGTAAAACCATTTCCCGTGTGGTGCCGGGTTAGAATAGCACCTCCCCCTTTCTTCCCGTGGGTGTCGGTAGAGTCGACTCTGGGAAAGGGTTAGTGTATTGTGGGCGATGGGCTAGCAACCTGTCACCGCAATAATACGTTTAATCATCTGGTTACCCTGAATTTGCTAAACGTGGCACTGGATTTTTGAATTCATGTGCTCTGCCTACCCCTCATGGGAATACAGGCGTGAGAATATGTTAAATGTATGTATGTAAAACCATTTTGATTTCACCCCGCATAGCGGAAACTTGCCGTTTCAGCTTGACAGAAGAATTTTATACTAAAAAACACTTATTGTTATAGAGCCGCGTAAGGGGCTACCTAAAGACAAGTCTACGGACAGCGAAGAGGAGCAGACTGGCAAGCGGACCCGCGGTCGTAAGCCTAACACACCGCCTGGTAAGTCGCTTGATACTCAATTGTACAGTCCGTCATTGGCTCAATTAGAATGCGAACAAAATAGGCCTTCTATAATTGGGTAGATAACCAAAAAATCCATTTAGTCCGTCAGATAGGTTACCAGAAAATTTTCATATTTTTTATTTTATTTGCCCCCATTCCGGAAGTTTGATGATCTATAACTTGGTCGATGTTTAGTTATTTGATAAAAGAAAAACATGTGTGTCACATTTTTCTATAATTTAAGTGAAGGACTAATTAGTTTTTTTTTTTAAACACAGTCAACATCGCTATTGGGTACTCAAGTACCAAAATATGCACTAGACAGTTGTGAAAATACGCGACGTCGTAGTGATTAACGAATGATTTTTTTCCATTTTTGTGAAGATATTTAACAGAGTTTATGCCCAGCTTTTTTTTCTAAAGTATTGGTTACGTTGAAAACCATTTGCTAACATTACCTATTAATATTATGTCCAGAGATACTACGAGTCATCTTGAGAACTAAATCTCTTGTGTCTCTTAAAGTGCCTGCTAGCTGACAGCACTAGCAACCACAATGAGCTCTGCTTAGGTCTTTTTTTACGGAGGGGTTCCATACAACAACCGTTTTTTTTTATACGTCATAAATCGTAAACCGCAAGTTACCTTTCATGTATCATCGAACCAATTGATTCCTGACCCACCATATGTAGAACCTATTCACAGTGAACGGCATAGTGACATTGCATTGCTTGACAAAGGAAATGTTTATGGTGTTTATTGTGACAATGTTCTGCGGTGGGTCAGGAATCAGTTGGTTCGATTGTACCTTGCCAATGGTACGGAACCCTTCTCGAGTCCGACTCGCTCTTGGTTGGTTTTAATTTGCTGTTGTTTGTGCAGCTCCGGACAAACTGACGGACAGCGGAGACGAGAGCGCGAAGAAGACGGCCGGGACCGGTGAGTGGTATTCATTATGATTATGTTATACAAAGTGGTCCATGGCATGACTATGAATTGCATGTTTTATTTATATTTTATTTTATTGGAGAACAAACAGAAGTAAATGTATACAACTTATACCATAGTTTTTTTTTTTTTTAATCTTATTTTTAAGGAGGCTTCGCACACTTCAAGTGTACATGTCAGCCTCATGGGAGCTTACACGATTACTTACTCAAAGGACAGATCAATATAATGGTATACTGCTACTGCTTTATCAGACAGAGGTGCTGAAAGCCAACTATTGATCTGCCCGTTGTGCATGGAACCCAAATTATCTAAAATTCTTCTTCTCAAGGCCGAATTCCGGACGCATTCCAACAACACATGTGTTAGGTCCTCAGTCTTCTGACAGTTAAGGCATAGTGGCGATGGTTTAACACCCATCATGCAGAGAAATTTGTTTGTGGGGATGTGTCCAGACCGGACTCTGAACACTGAAACTAACACTTTCCTAGCAAGAGTGGCAGAGTCAAACCAAGGCACCCACAAGGGAGCAGCTTGGATTGTTCTGTACCAGATTCCTACACCCTTAGTTATTGACTGTTCGCCAAAATGGTGTTCTTATACCATAGTTTACAATCGACATGCATTTACTCCCTAACTAGCTCCCGCTAAAACATACAGGTTATAAGTTTTATCGAAGCGCGCTAACCAGCTTGGGCGAAGGAGAAAGGTGCATATAAAACGTGTTACAAAACCTAAGGCCGTGGTCGTCTTCACCCGCCGCCCGCGGCCGACAACGGCCCGCCGCCCGCGGCGTCTGAATGGTATGTTCGGGAATGCTCGGGAGTGTTCGTTTTCGCCCGCCGCGTGCGTCGTTTCGTTTACTGCTATTATTCAGACGCCGCGGGCGGCGGGTGAAGGCGACCACGGCCTAACCTAATATGATTATTGTACGAAAATGCGGCCATAAAATAATACAATTTGTCTCACTTTTAGAATCTTACGGAAGTTATAAATTTCCTATTTTTTTTCGTAAATTTATAGACTTACGGATTTTGTTACTTACTTACATATATACATACACTCACGCCTGTATTCCCAAGAGGGGTAGGCAATTTTGTTATTTTCCGGTGACATATACAATATATCTTCACGTCACTACTCTATTTGCCCGTGTTTAATACTGTATGTTCGCAGGTTCTTTGCGCACTCGAAGCAGCCGCCGCGCGGCGCCCGAGGCGGCTCCGGCCGCGCCCGCGCCGCGGCCCAAGCGCACGCGCGCCGGGAAGGTAAGAGCTGATTCGCACGAGCGTTTTTTCAACGGGCGTTAAAAAAACGTTTGAATAAAACAAATTAGAAATCATGTATTTATTCACACCAAGGCGGTTTTAAAGCGCGGCGTTTTTTTATCGAGCACTGTTCGATTTTCGACGTTGGGTGTTGGACGTTAAATCCAATTTAACACACGGAACTTCGTAATACCGCCAACGCCGAGTTTTAACGCGACGCTTTTTAAACGCTCGTGCGAACTAGGCCTAAGGGGGCGACCATGAACAGTGATCGGATCTAGGATGCAATTTGGGGTGAACGACCTCAAACATTATGCTTATCGTGGATGTGCCTCGGGATTCCCGGGATTTTGGATAGTGGGCTATTGCAAATAATAAGATTTTGGAGGGTTACACTAAATAAATAAAAAGAAAATGTTTGCTATAAGAAGGTCATTTATTTGATAAGTATATGTACAGTATGTGCCCCCACTTACCTATCCAGGCAATTCGGTGTTTTGAACGCGCACCACTACTAATACAAAGTTTGTCTAACTATTTTTAGCGAAATATTAATATCATGAACTACCTCATTTTGATTTTGCTAAAAATAGTTAGACAAACTTTGTATTAGTAGTGGTGCGCGTTCAAAACACCGAATTGCCTGGATAGGTAAGTGGGGGCACATACTGTACGTACTTTAAAAACACGTTTTATAACTCCTATTCTACAGAAATCTTTTGTATACATAAACGAGCTACTACTTTCTGAAACAAGTGAAACAAACAAGAATATACATAGGGTAACAGCACCAGTTATGGACGGTTTAAGCTGACAAGCGCCAGTGATGGACACTTCATTCATAATTTAAAGACCATAGAGTTGTAAATTGACTATTGTAAAACAAATGACTTTTCCTTAGTGGGTAGTAAATAAGAGTCATTGTCCATTACTGGTTCTTTGTCCATTACTAGTGACTTTACCCTACAATTTAATTTAAAAATAAAAATAACAAAAAATGTCGCAGGGTTGTTAGTCATATCCACGTTAATATTGTGGACTTAAACCCCGAGAAATTGCATCCTAGATCCGATCACTGACCATGAATTACGTCAAGTGTTGAAGGAGGGGGGAGGGGGTCGAGTCAAATCTCATCTAATCTTGCATTGGTGAAAGAGAAGCCTCGCAAAATATCACGCAATTTTTTACTTGTTTGAAACAAAAAAAAGAAGAAACTATTTTGGTCCACTTAATCCAGATAGAACATTGTCTATTCTATGGTTCTAAATGTGAGAATGTGATGGCCGCGCTTTATATTTGACACTTCATATCACTTCAACAAAGAAAAATTCAAGAAAAAATATTGACAAATAGAATCTGTTACACGTCATAACATTATTTTGATCGAATTTACTGGGCCGAGTGGGGTGTCCAGGATGATGATGATCGGCAACTATTGGTATTTTAATTTCGTTTTCATTAATTGAGGGCCTGTCTAGGCACCCTGTACATAAGGAGAAGCTGGCTGACTGACTGATAATCAATACAGGGCCTAAACTATTAGACTTAAATATCACTGGACATTTGAAATACATGCGTAATTTATGTATGTAATTATTTAACAAACAACATATTTGTTACATTTTCATTCCAGAAAACGTCAGAGTCTTCTGCAACTGAAAATGAAACCGCACCGCCCCAGGAGATTGGTAAGTTGCTTATTGGTACTCTGATATATTCAGAACAATATTTAAATGTACATACATACATACATACATAACCGTCACGTCTTATTCCCTGCGGGGAAGGCAGAGACAACAGAGCGCCATTCGCTTCTATTCTGACATACTTCTTTCGCTTCACTAACATTCATCAGTCTCGTCATACACGCACGACGATTTCGGGTACTCCTAATTTGGCCTCTCTTTAGTACTTTATTTAAATGTAAACATAGTTTTTTTTGTCTTTTATTTAAGAGGTGTCCAAACGATAGGGTAACAATTTCACGGAATTGCATGGCCGGCGACTCTTTACATGCGTAAGAACAAAACTCACGTTTGTTTAATTTGTTACTATAAGTGCAAATGTAGGCAGAATCAGGTGCACAATTTTTGTTAATTTTCATGATACATTGTCTATTTTACTGAAAGAGAGACGTCTCAACATGAAGTGAAAAAAGAAAGAAAAATTTACATTTCAGTCTGGCGTATGTTCATTTGTGAACCATCTGATTGCAGCCCTTTCCAACCTATAAGATTATGGTAGTGATATTTAAATATGGAACCACGGTACTGACAATAGGGTCCATGTTCAACTGAATTTAGCCCTCACGGTCGGATCAAGCCGTTTTTACAAAATCCTCTCTAATTGAATTAAATTAATAAACAGTTTGTCATGACAGGATCTCCAGCTGACAAACCGAGGCCCAAGAGGACCAGGCGGGGCAAGGCGGCGTAAGTACTTAAAATTCTTACATTACCAGTTAACCACCAGTTAGTTCTTACACTTTCTTGGAGATGTATAGAAAGAACGTGGAAGTTAAGTAGAAGTTTAACTGATTTATTGAACTAAAGGCCGGTCGCGGAGCACAGCGAAATTCGAGCGTTGACCCGCTGCTATCCATCTCTGTCGCACGCGTGCAGTAATATTGCCCTCACGCTCGCACTTGAGCTTGTGCGTCGCGCTGTCTGCATATCCCGAACGCCTGACGACATATTAAGGCCCTTCTAAACGGGCAATATTTTTCTACAATTTGTGGCCGGCAACTATTGCTAGCTTGCTCTTACTTCATACACTAAAGCAAGATGCACACAACTGCCCGGCCACAAATTGCAGTAAAATGTAGCCCGTTTAGAAGGGCCTTTAACGAGATGGATAGGAAATTAAATTCCTCGACTGT
Source organism: Adoxophyes honmai (assembly GCA_005406045.1). Taxonomy (NCBI): domain Eukaryota; kingdom Metazoa; phylum Arthropoda; class Insecta; order Lepidoptera; family Tortricidae; genus Adoxophyes; species Adoxophyes honmai. The sequence continues at coordinate 109,913 of BHDV01008311.1, read as the reverse complement.
CGTAACATTTGTAAGTACCATTCACATTCAACCGGTTTTTTGCACGTCTGCTAACAAACAAACTTTAAAAACTAACTTACAGTGAAAAAGAAGCTCAAAAACAGAAGGAGCCAGAACCAGAGATAATAACACCGAAAGAAGAAAGACTCTCCCAGCCCCAATCTCCCGCTATACCCATGAAGACGACAAAGAAGAAGAACGAGGACTCAAACTCGGACTCAGAGAAGTCGAGAAGCAAGAAGAATTTGGAGGAGACTCGAGTTCTCTGTCCGCTAGACGCGACAGTGACGCTAAGTGTGGATAAGACTGTTGTGCTGGAAAACGGGGTGTACGATCATACTGATGGCGATAAGGTAAGTGGACTATTGTGTGTTTGATTCGAACAAGGAATGGCGTTAAAAAAATTGTGTGAAAATTTCTGGGCATTATTTTTTCATTTTACATCGAACGCGCCTGTGATTCTGAGAATGTAAAAACACAAAATCTATGATTTTACAGAACGTTTTTATTTAACGCCTCTTTATTCTGTGCTTTTTATTCTGATTAGAAATCTTCTTTTTTAGTACAACTTTTAGACATAGTGAAATAAAACTGATAAACTCGAATTTTTATATCGAGATTAGCTCGACATGTTTCGGGTTTCGAGCCAATTCGTGACCCATCATCTGGAGCAACGCGCCACGGCGTCGGATAGACACGCACTCATCAATCAATCTCGATATAGAAACTTAAGGACATATTCAATATTTGTTTTTCAATGAGTGAGTCTCACGGTAGTTTCGTGTATAAATAACCATACACTATTCGTTTACTGTTTGCAGAAGATAATGTACTCGACAGTGGTGCTAGAGAAGATGAGCCGAGAGACCTTGATCTTGGACAAGCCTGCGCCCGCCTTGGACGCTACGGTCATCATCGGGAAAGGTAACCATAGCAACCACTCCTTTTTTTTATCCTGTTATTATACAGGGTTACTGGTAACTCGACGTATTCCTATAGGACAATCGGCGAGACATGATCCCTGACATGAGCCATGACAGTTCACGTTAGTGATGGGGCGTGTCGATGGAACTT
>BHDV01008311.1:50497-108352 GCA_005406045.1 Adoxophyes honmai | reverse complement strand
ATTACGTCAATGACAGCCCGTTAGTTCACTTAATCGAACACGCGATACTAGCGCCATCGAGCCAATTCTCTCGATGCGCCGTCACATACATACTTTATGCTTGTAGGCATTCTCAAATGGGATAGGCATAACACACAAAACGCTACATTGTCTAACTAAACGTTTAGTAGCCACTTCTAGCAAATTTTTAGGTTTTAATTTAACAATGGGGTTAAAATATAACCTTAAACTATTTCCTTTCTCTCCTACGACATCCACGGAAGAAGGAGAGGTGTCATGGCAACACGCACTCGCCTAATCAAAAAGGGGTTCCTTAAAATATTATCGAAAAACCCTAATTTGTTTGGCATCACGTTATTGTCCTCTGGCACACACGTACCGTAATATTTTAACATTTTGAGGATAAAGGCTGCAGAGCCTTTATGCCTCCCCCTGCATGGCATTGTGGGAACATGATTAATAGTCTACGTAGACACGTAATGATACGTTATTCTTTATTCCACGTGAGTTTCAGTGATGGCTGATGAAGGTAAAGGGGCTACGTAAATTGGCGGTTGTTTCTGCGAAGCTCCATGGTATACCCTGACTGAAGTTCTTGGGCTTACAATAATATTTTTATTAATCTTTATTTTACATTATAACTTTATATTTCGAACCTCTTTTAGCAATTTTAGGCTGTAAGTTCGATAAAAAATAGTACCAACAGTGTCCGGTTCCTTTGAATTAGAAAAATAAATTGGAAGTGTAACTCTTGACCCGACACCACACGGGAATCATTTTTTCTGAACTTGTAATGAGCTCACTTAACAAAAACCTCGTTTTAATTAAATGTTCAACCGCTGTTCCAACGCATTAAGCGAGCAGAAAGGTTCCCTACGTAATCCGTGTATGTAATATCTGCTGATTTGTCGCTATTGGGTCGTATTAATTAAATGCGGTCGACCGAACGATCTCTACACATACCTATTGTTAGTTTGCTCCCGTGTTCAATATAATATAGGATATAGAATAAGAGGCTTTTAAAGTTGAGAAATTTATGGATAACTCACGTTTTAAATCGAATTTAGCTCGACGTGTTTCGGGCTAATTAGTAGCCGTTCATCTAGGAGCCGCGGCGGCTGCTGCTGCCAAACGCGCACTGCGCGCCACAATTCTATCGCGTTGATACGGATCAACTACATACATATGTCACCGGAAAATAACACCTTCCGTAAGTTTATAAATTTCCTAAAAATTTTCAGGAAATGTATAAACTTCCGTAAGATTCCAAACGACAGACAAATTGTATTATTTTACGGCCGCATTTTCGTAAAATAATAAATTTACGTTAGTTTAGGTTAGGTTAGATTATGTTAGTTTAGATCAGATCAGGTTTAGTTAAGTATGTTAGTTTAGGTTAGGTTACATTATATAAAATTTTGCAAAAATGTGGGCGTAAAAACCTTTTTTGTCTCCCGCTTGGAATCTTACAAAAGTTTATAAACTTCCAAGGAAATTTATAAACTTACGGAATGTGTTATTTTCCGGTGACACATACATATACATATTCACGCCTGTTTTCCCAAGAGGGGTAGGCAGAGCACATGAATTCAAAAATCCAGTGCCACTTTTAGCAATTTCAGGGATACCAGATGGTCAAACGTGATATCGCAGTGACAGGTTGCTAGCCCATCGCCTACAATACACTAACCCTTTCCCAGAGTCGACTCTTACGACACCCACGGGAAGAAAGGGGGAGGTGCTATTTTAACCCGACGCCACACGGGACGGATCAACTATAGTACCTATACTTTTTAGGTTTTATTTTAAGTTAAAATGTTACTAGCCTAAACTATCCTTCGACCTATCCTTAGTCACCTTTTACGACATCCACGGAAGAAATTGTGAGGCGTTAATTTAAACCTGACACCATACGGCAAATTCGGCAAATGGCCACAAAGTTTGATCTTTGTTTGATTTGTCGGTGGGAAGAAATTTCGCAGATACGATTTCTCTTCTGAGTCAATACACTGAATAAATATTAGCTTTTACTCAATTTCTTTTTTATTTTTGAAAAAAAAAATACCACCTGTACTGAAAATGTATTTACAAAAGTTAAGTGCTTGCTTACCTATTTTCCAAGCTCTAGCGCATTAAATTTTAGCTCGGTAAGCTCTTGTAAGCTTTTATCGATAGTACAAAGTGTAAAGCTCGTTCAATTTTCGTTGGTCCATGCTCTTATTCTAAACTTAAAACTGCAACAAAATATTTAATCCTGACTATGTTTTTAAATTCCATCTTAATTCATGAGTCATCATTCTTTCACCATAATTTTATACGTTCTTCCATCCACAATAATTTAGTGTACTAATTTACCTTACGGTTCAAACACTTTTATCTAAGGTATTTACAAATTCACAAATTAATGAAAAATATTACGTCCGATTACTGAATTCAAAATTTGTTAAAATAAGCGCTCTATATTTTTCAACTCAAAATTATTTTTAACTTCTAACGCCACGATCAAGTATTTGGAATATTATTCGGCCAAAAAAACCTAATACAATGTAAAATAAAATAAAATACAATAGTAAAAATATGTTTAGGTTTTTACGTAAGATCTCCAATTGCATTATCAATAATCGTCCTAATACACGTATTAAGATTAGGACGTTTTATTGGTTGCTAACACTAGCCAAACTTGCTTTCATAGAGCATAGTCCTTGTCGAAAATACCTTTACCATTTCACCCACAACAGACAATACCGTTCAATAATTCCGTTATCGGAATAAGCCACTTTGGCTCCCGTAGACCGTGTAGACATAGCCCGGCGCTCGATAACTTTTATTGGCTCAATTATGGCGCGGCTATGTCATAAGGATGCGGAACCCCAGACTACGGTGTTAAGCTTCTGAAATATCTCGACTTTCGATCTACTCGTTGGGAGAATGTACTTCTAACTTTGGGTGAAATTTTAACAGTATTATTACTATGTTTTTTCGTTGCGGCAATTTCCAATTTGATAGTCGCATTCAGGGATTGCAGTATTTCAAAACATCATCGATGTAAGTGATTAGTTTGCCACCTAAACGAATAGAAATTAGTGACGCGTCACTTTCTGCGGAAACGTATGTTTTAAACTAAATTGCTTGGGTATGGATGTTAAAAAAATTGTCTTAAGCTTCGTTCTTTTCATTTGTTATTCTACTCTTTCAGGTCGGTCTGAAAATATTTTAATTATCGTCGATTTCTCATGCTAGGTTCTTACGATTACGTTATATGGGTGCTGAGAGTTAAAAGTGGCTGATTTTTGATATTTATTGCATCAATGCTTGGCATTTTACGTAAGTGTAATTGCGATTCAGAAACAGGCATTACAAACTACGACGGTGTCTAAATTAGAATATGCAATTAAAAGATTTCACGATAACTTAGACGTGATAAATAGCGAAACATTTGAAGAGAATTTCATCTTTGCGGCTTAAAGTCCTTTCGCAATCGGGACAGAGACGTTTCCGCCAACTTAATTGAAGAGACTTTGTGGCGTGTTGATAATAAAATTTATTTATGAATACGTCGGCGAACGATAAAACAACGCTCCACCGGTTCGCGAGTTTGTTTGTCCGATTTCTGCGAATGAGTGCAATTAATTATGACCGATGCAGTGCCGAGGGCGGCCGCGATGCCTTTTTGTTTTTCGCGCGCCATTTGTAGAACAATGCCGTCGAGTGCGAGTTTTATCTCGAACCAAACAAACGACAACGCATGTCCCTCAGCTTTTCTTTTTGTCGTGCGCTTGCCGTTTTTATCTCCAATTTATTAGAACATTTTCAGTAATGTTAAGCACTTGCATTTAATCGCTTTACGTGTTGAGAAATCCGAGCACTAACCGTAACAAAGTTACTGTAACGACTGAGTTGACACTTTGAATTATTCTAATGGAGTTTTAGTTTTACAACTCTCCTATGACTGAATTATTAGATGTCAGCGACATTGTTACAAGGTGTTATTTCAGTACAGGATTGACTCATTACTTGTAGATTTTTTTATTAGATCTTTATTTATAGTGGTGCCTTAATGGAAAGATCAAACGCGTCGGCAGTTAATTTTAATGTCTCGGTGTAAACGGCACGGTGCACGCGCGCTAGATATAATTAGAGGTAAGGCCGTGAGTACACAGTAGCTGTTCAAGAGCGCTAAGCGAAAACTCTACCATAATAGTCGTTTTAGACGATGCATTAGAAATAGATGGCTGAGTCAAAAAAATCTAATGAACATTTATTTTCAGAGTATTGTGTTGTGTCTCAATCATTAAAATTGGGATCGAAGTAACTATTTTACAGAACAATTTACATACATGAATTTGATATGACATATGAATTTTGATATTTTATATATTTGTAGAGCAGCAAAAATGTATAGAATAAGACTATTAGAGCCATTTTCAGAACAGCTTTAATTGTTGATTTATTAAAAACTCATATTTTTATTTATGATTGCTGCAAGAGGAAGTTAGTATCATAAGTTGGCAAAAATTAAATTCACGGAATAATTTTGTAGTCGAACACAAATTTACGCTATTTTGGAAGTGCCTTTTTTAAGCTTTAACTCCACTGCGAACAAAGACACTAGACAATATTAACTACACGAAAATATGTTGTCATTTTTTAAACTTTTTTTTTAAGTCTTTCGACTTTTTACTTGTAACCCACAACACGTGCAGTGTCCACTGCAAAAGTGAAGTGTCAATATTTACCTACTATCATACTAACTATAGAATATATTAATGACAGCTCAACACTGTGCTAGTCGACGAATTTAGTTGGTACAGTAACCAGCACCAATATCTGATACAATAAGGCTGCAAAAACATCTGATAGGACTCTATTACTAGGGGCAGTAGGACGTGTCAGATATTTTTTCACGCTCCATCCTAGCAGGTATTAATGCTGGTAACTGTACGTTAGCGAATAACACAGTAGCTGTCAGTGGAAGACGGCTTTAGGCCACAGCGATGCCACAGTATTTTGATCTCGCTGACATTTATTACGTCACTGGTTAGCCGCAGATTTTCCTTGAAATTCGCTTTGCAATGAATCAAAATGCATCATTTGTTAGCCGGGAAGTGTGTTACCTATTTTCACTTTGAACTAGGTAAAGGAAGATACATGTACAAGTTTTCATCATTAGAAGTAATACTAATGAAACTGCTGCACCATGACTAAAATTTTTGAATGACCCAAGTTACCGATAGGTACGCGATTTTTTTACTTAAAACTACGGTTAAATTTGACATGTACGAGTATAATGAGTATGGATGGTAAAAATAGCATAAAAATAATTGTCCTAAAAGTCATTAATCTGTTCAGTGTCATGAGCGACGGTAATTGCTTTTTCTATGAGACGCCCTACTGGCTTGATTTTTCATGATTTTATTTGATTATTCTACATCTAATCTAGATAGTCGAACGTAAAGTCCAAGACTTCTTATTAAGTAACAAGGCACTTGATTTTATATCCACAGGCAGCTCCTGCGACTCGCCAGGGCAAGTTCCATCAACCTTAACGATCCATTACCGCTCACACGAGTAGGTAGGGGTTCGGGGTTCGAGTAATATTCGGAAGTCGCGTAACGCGTAATTATTTCAGAAAGGGAGCTGATAGCGAAACCACAGCGCATTTGTATGCCGAGGGTTTGTTTCATCAAGCGGAATCACCTTGGGTACGGAGATACTTCACTGAAATCGAGTTTGATCGATGAGTTTTGTTCCTTCGATTCATAAAACTAGTTAACGAAAACACGGTTTTGTTGAAGCTGGACGAATCAATAATATCTTAACACACATGGTAGAAGAAACCCGTGAAATATGTCCGTAGCAAACATAAAATCAGACGTCAATGTCAGCATTATGAATGGGAGTAATGAACGAATTTACGCAGCCAACTGTTCAGTGCAGTGAGTTATTATCGCGTAAAGCGCAGACAGGGTAAATGCTTACTGAAACGGAACGTAACAAGCCCTTCTGAAATAATTCACAGTCGATTCGACATGGACGTTCTGCAGCGCCGTGGGCGAGTGCGGGCTTGTCTTTAGAGGCGACAGCTCACTACCGCGTCTCAATGCCCGCAGTACCTACAGTGCCACCGACTCAGTTATTTCTAACCCGTATCACGTCGCGACCGGATCGTCCGAACACTTTGATGTCGCATCCTCTTTTTGCCAACCGCATTTCAGCCGGCTATAACAGACCGAATGTTTTCGGGAACGATGTCTAACGGCTAGTTCGCGCATACTTTATTCTCGTCGTTTGTTTTAATCGCACTACTTGTGCACAGTGCGCGTTTATTTCTCTGGGTTCTTTTGTCATTCAGGGATTTCATTTGTTTTGTTGTTGCCGTTGAATTTATAATATGATTAAGAGTAATGAATCGTTTTTGCTGTGATGCCTGATGTAGTTCAGCGTCATTTGTTAAAATGGCGGCGTGTGAGCACATGACAGCTTCTTTAGGCACCCATTGTCCCCTTCGATTGCATGAGTGCAAGCCATGAATAACTCCGCGTCGCCGGTCCTAAGTATCCCTGTGAGACGCAACATTATTCGAAAAATTTCAAGTGTCGATAACGTGGCAAACGTAGGGGTTGAAGCAGTTTATTTTCAGCCAAGCCAATGTGGTAACAGATAATAGAACGCCGTAAAACGCGGTCCCGCGTGGGCGTCGCGGAGATAACGGCACCGGGACGGTATCTCTTAAAGCGGTAATTTGTTACCGTTCTCGTTGAGCGCTCCTGATAACAGAAATAAAAACCCTAAACAAAAACTTGAGAGCAATCGAGCCTGTATTTACGAGCTAGCGCCTCGTCCGGATAGTAATGACAATAGCTTAACTAGTCCATAAAGTGCATCTGACAGTTTTATTGATTCTATTTACAGTCGCGTCGATTGCGGGGCTTTGTATAATTTCCACGACGCGTAAAATAAGCAAAAAATCGGAGTTTATACTAAAAAAGGAGTAGGACAGGATACCGACACATCAAGAGCGATGGACGGCCGGCGAGCGGCATCACGCCCTATGCTTTATGACGAGGGGAGGCGAATCCAAATAAAACGAGAAGATTCCTCCGACGTTCAAAGTACGAACAGCGCACGTCTTCGGCCAAATTAAAATGCAATGATTTATTGCGAGCGCCTTTAAAGTGACGCGTTTCTTCCAGCATCGAGGATTTCATCGCGAGGCCTTTTTATTACATTTATAAACATTTCCATTTTAATGAATCGTACAGCGCGTATAGCTCGGTGTTTTTTGCTCTCAACTGAAGCAGCCTATAGTCATCCGGATAATAACAGACCACGGGATAAGAGCGTTTATTAAAGGGCAATTTGTGTTATTCTATTATTAATTTTTGTTAAATTACAGTCTTTTAATGCAAGACTGCACTTCGAAGTAAATTACTGTATTGAGTTATTTACGAACATGAAATCGATATAGGGGCAGTGTTAAATAATAGCCTACCTGGCAATTAACATGTAGATAGCACGATAGGCATCGCGGGCAAATCGTTTCACATTTTCGACACCGTATCATTTGGAACAGTAGAATTATGGACAAGGCCGCCATTTAGTCCATTTTATCTGTTTCCTTTCATGCTAAAACTTAATTTTAACCAGTTTCTAGACATCCATGTTTTAACGTCAAAATAAGGACATGAATAAAGAATTTTAAAAGCAAGTTTCGTTGCCGATTTTTGTCCAAATCACATCAATTGCGCTTCTTTATTACACCAAACTCGATCCGTCTATTAAACCAACTACACATCTGAATAACTTCATTGTCCCGTTACTCAATTACTCGTACACGTATCAGGTATACAGTTTCAGTGCGCCAAACCCTTCGCTTAATAGTGCTTAACCTTTGTCAGGCGACACTGTCGGCTCTCCACGTAACAATTTAGATTGATAACGCTAAGGTATCGGCTTACAGACAACCCTAGTTGGCGTGGTATATGCTGGAAAGGCGATAGCGGATTAAGGGGATTACGTCAGTTAACTTTTTACCTGCAATAATTAAAACATGGAAACAAATACGACGATGACTTTGCTGTTAAATATGTCTATCTGATCCTAATACGCCCAATCCACCCACTCCAAAATAACTTAATAAAAAAATAATATACCGTTACAGAAGCTACAAAACACACTACACATCAGAAAAATAGGTAAACAAAAAAAAACATATTTTAAAGATCCAGAGACTCGCCAAGAAAAGAACCCAACGCTTCCGCGTATGAAATCGCTACGTTATCCGTCATTCTTACCGCAATAAAGCCCGCCCCTCCAATAGGAATCCCGTGAAAGACAAGGGGAAATGAAGCCTCATTGTAACCGTGAATTTTGTAATTAAACGCCTCGCCTAATTACGACCTTCGCTGCGACTTCACAGTCCGTTTCACTTTCCCTTCGAATTCGGGATGGTCGTTACGCAGCGCCCTTGGAAGGTTCCTCTTAATTTTACAAAATGACTCGCAGGATGAGTTTTATCCGAGTAAAGTGTTCGAGTAATACATGCGTTACATATCTTTTGAGACTTGAGGTAGCTTAAGGTCTCCCAGCCGCCTTAAGATTGCGTTTTGTCAGTCTCTGAAAGCGGGAATTTAAGCGTAAAATATTATTTAAATTAAATTATAATAGGTACTATTTTGTAATAATAAAACGAGTTCATCCGTGGTCTTGAATGGCCTCGAAATGTGTAAAAACTTTGGAGCACATTTAATCCATTCCATCCATTTGTTTAGCCACAATATAGTAAAGTGATGATAATGTAAATCGGTAATTAATTACCCTTTTTCAGCGAAGAGCTTAATTTTGACGCAATCCAACAGGTTTTTCAAAATGGTTTGATAGAATAATTATTAGTCTTTCGTATTTACGGGCTTAAACTTCAAAAGTTAGGTTAAGTGTAATTTACAATTTAATAAAGGCACAATTTTTTTTAGTGATTATGAATTTTATACGAATTATAAGCAGACTTAGATATTTACATCAACCCTGATTGTCCGACGAAGTGCGAAAATTAAATGTACCTGGAGTTACTCTCACCGTGTAAACGTAAGCAAGAGCCATTTACGGTGTTATTCTATCGCAGATCTGTTATTGTACGAAGACGAGATAGCGAGCGTTTATGGAGATCGCTTCCTGGATTTCAAGAACAATTAAATTCTCGCTTCGAGCTCGCCCGAATAAATTACCTGTGTTTTATACACAATGGATCGCCATCGCCACCGGATATCCTTAAATATCTGGTTCTATAAAATGGATTAGACGAAACATCTAGGTAATTAAAAGCGTATTAAATCTAAAAATAGCAACATTGTATGGATTACGAAGGTCGTGGGCTCAAATACCATATCACCATTTTTTTATTGTTTCATTTACTTATTATGCATTACTTTACCAATCAAAAAATTCATCATTTATCCACATTTATGCTTACAGTAGGTACCTATATCCAATCAAAAATAAAAGCAAAATTTATCAATCGTTCAGTCACAAATCATTATAAACTTGCACATAAATATTGAATGCCACAAAGCGTCAACTCATTGAAAAAAAACATACCTATACCTACCTATTCAAAACATAAACGAACGTTGCTTATCCAAAATATTAAAGTAACTACCTACCAATCACTGACTTTTTAGACGCATACTGGTAAATTTTTTTCTCATATAAATTACTCCCAAAAAAGTTTAGCTTCAAAAGCAAAATATTTCCTTACCTACAGATTAAACATGGCGCCCAATTTGTCTGGCTGTGTTGAAATCCTAATAGGTTGATCAAACGACAAATATTTATAAGATCGTTAACACTTCATTGATTAATTTTAGTTTCAACGCGCCCATTAGCCCAGTTCCTAGCGACGATGAAAATAGAAAGAAACCGATGCGCCTCATGAGCTCTGTGATTTTGAAATGCATTCAATTTTGATTTACTAAGGGTTTGATTTAATAAGTCACTATGTACTCGCGAATTTACTGCCTTGCCTATTCCATTTGGGAATTCAGGCGAGATGTTTGTTTCTTTTATAGTTACCTACTAGTTTCTACGTTCAACTTTCAGCAGAATTATTTTTTCAAGCAGTTAGGAACATTATGATTTATGTTATAGTCGATGTATACGTATGTTTCATTAAAATCGAATCATCCATTACATAAAGCGTGAACATCCACAGGTCTACCCAACCCATACAAGCATTTTTGTTTATAGTATTAGTAGCAACACGCCTATCAAGATACACATAGCCCCGTACGATATAGGAAACGCATCATATAAAAAGTACCCCGTGTAAAAACAATCTCAAAGGAGAAAATAAAAGTCCAAGGTCCCACCCCAGGCAGGGGTTACCTGTCCAGTTTTTATTGGCATTTATATTAACTTTTCATGTTGGCCTAATGGATTAGTGCAGAGGGGAATTCAGATCTCAGGTCATAAATATGTCAGAGGATTCTAGACTTGGGGTGGGTTTATGTTTCGGAGCTAGGAGCTGTGTTTACGTCCAGCTGTAAATTTTTGACGGTGTATGTCTATAGCTATAAACATACATCCATTACGTAGTTATAATAAAGTGTCTTACGCTTTTATTCGGGCATACTTCTATTGATTTATCCTCTCCTGATACACGTTTTTTGTTTCGGACAGTTCTGACAGTTGTAGTAGTGCATAACTTTGCATCATAATGTCTAAACTAACAGATCATAATACAACTACATTATGATATAATGTATGAACTTCTAATATTAGAACGGTGACAGATACAAATCTGTTATTATACAACATCAGTGAACAAATAACAATAACAAAGCAAAACTCAGCCTTTATCCTCATTGTTCAAATGTATTCAAATGAAATGTAGAAAGGTATCTGTTGAACCCAACGGGAGATGTCGCATAATTTGCAAACTCGGTTTATTCTGATCACCGTCTTATGATAAATGTTCTCCCCACAGAAATAGCCCAGTAGCCGATAACTATTAACATAAATTATACTAACAGATTAGCTGAAGCTGAAATATTTATGACGCTGGTTTTGTGCCGGTAACAACGGTGGCGAAAGGTCGCAGTGTCTAACGTTGCTATTGAGCAATTTTTTTGCCAAGTGTCGCAAGTTGAAACAACACGCCTTGTGCTAATCGTAAAAATGAACTGCTCACTATTTTCTATACTCACGATCGCCTTTTCGAACCATGAAGTGGAGACAGCCGTGGCACGGAGTCAAGACCATTTTTGCAACGGTAATGAAACTATGATGTTATTATAATATTGCATCATTTACTGTATTGATAGTAAATTTTTTATGTATTCATTCGCGGTTAAGATTGACGACCCGATTGCCAAAAGCATACCAAATTTTATATCTCATCTTTAAACTTTACGAAGGAAATCTAAATCATATCCTTAACGGTGAAAACACTATAAAAGTATGACGGTAAAATTCTGAAAATATTAGAAACTCAATACCAAAGTCGTATAATTCTGATAGCAGTGGTGATATTACCGCAAGGTCGTCAACTATCGAGGGGCAATTTCAGTTTAATCCAAGTTGTTGAAGCTTGATTGAGCAACCTCGCAGATTACTTGTCGGAGTATGCTTTACTGCTCCAAGTTGCACGGCAATTGTGACAAAATAGTCCGATCTATAACAAGGGTGCTCAAATGGACGAGAATTGTCGAACGAATTATTACGGATGGTTTTTACTACACATACATTTTACGTTTCGCAGCTAATTCCAGCATATTTTTTAGGTTTAATATTAAAAGATATAGTAGTGATAGGTCGCAAGCCTGTCGCCTAAATCTATATCCTTAGTCGCGTGTTACGACATCCACGATGGAGAGGTATTGTTCTAAATACGACACCACGTGGCATTTTTGCTGCAACTAGGTATTGAAACTCATTTGTTCAGGCAGTAGTCAAAAACACTTACTTACATCCTTTTCATAACAAGTAAAATAAGTACATATTAGTTATTAGTTCCCCGTGTGGTGCCGGGTTAGAATAGCACCTCCCCCTTTCTTTCCGTGGGTGTCGTAACAGTCGACTCTGGGAAAGGGTTAGTGTATTGTGGGCGATGGGCTAGCAACCTGTCACTGCAATATCACATCTGGTTACCCTGAAATTGCTAAACGTTGCACTGGATTTTTGAATTCATGTGCTCTGCCTACCCCTCATGGGAATACCGGCGTGAGAGTAGTTACTACTCCTGTCGTATTCGTTGTGATTACTTAGTACGATAGGTATAGCAGTTTCAACCAACGTAGCTTCTTAACCACCTTTTATAATGACTTAATTTTCAACGTTCTAAATAACTGTGTTACTTTCTTCTAAGATTCCCATCAAGTATGTTGGTCACGCTTAATATTTCTCTGAGAAACCTAACGTTTTTATTACGAATTACTATAAAAATTATTACCACTTTATTATGTCCAAACGTTCGTCCGGGCGATCGTAAAACAACCAGCACTTGGAATAATGTTGGTCGTCTTGCTCCTATGGATAACTTATAACTTTATAATATGATTATATTATATACTATCGATTTACTCTGTTTTCGCACAGTTTTCCGAGTACATACCTACTTGTAGTAGGTATCAAAAAAATGTTCGTGCCAATATTAAAAATGAAAAAGTTACTTTGTGTTTGATACTTTCTACTTGATAACAATAAGCCTGTTTCTGTTTTTTCTTCTTAATCTAAAACCGGGGCTGTAACACGTTTTTTTTCATTCCCAAGTAATCATTTTAATTATTAAAAATAGAAAACCACATCTTCTGCTGTTAGAGAAGCATACAAGACGATAGAGCCGGCTAGATATAGAATTGCGTCTAACCAGCTCGTTTGACCTTTTTAATTACATGTTAAGCTTAATCTACCTACTAAAATGGCCGAACATTAAATGTTAATTCGAGATTAATGCAAAACAAAACTTGATTTAATTCTAACCAGTGCTAATCTTGTTTCTGGCCACCCCGATAACTAGTAACTTTAATATAATGTATATGTATATGTATATAATGTAGTGTATATGTAATCCTGTTTCGATTACACTGACAGAAATACGAATGCATCCCCGCGTATGGTCACTAACTTGCTTTGATGGTTGACACGTAAAATGTCGGAACTATAACTTACGACGACTTACGACCTTGTTCACACTAAAGTTGGCATGGCGTACGGTTTATGTGAAATGCAAGAAGACAGAAAATATTATACTTGGAGGACATAAAACTTGAAGATGGCGACGCGAATAAACTTTACTGCTATATTTTTTATTTAAGCTACTTACTCTGGAATTCGGCTGGTATTCATTTTCTATTGTTATGTTGTATGTACAATGGTTAAGTAAGTCTCATGTCTTTGAAAATTTTATGCTGAGATTTTTGTTTTCAAATCGTATCAGAACAACGACACTTTTAAACCATCTCTGTACTTCCAGGATTTATTTCGCTCTAGCAATAGATAGTCGACGATGTGACAGCTCTGAATAATAGATAGAATGCATTTTGCGTTTTTTTACAATAAAATACTAAAACCAGTCTCGCGTAAAATTGGATCCCCACAATGGCCGTCAGTGCCGTCCGCCGCAGGATTTGTCAGCTTACTCTGTTTTCATTTATAACTGTCTACAACCAAACGCTTTAAAATAATATCACAAATTTCACAAATTAAATGAAAGCGTTGAAACACCAAAGTCACATTGTAATTTGGAAACGTGCCAAGGATGAAGATTGTTGTATAATTGCAGTATTTATTACAGTCGCAACTTTACACTATACTTAGTCTTTGTTCAATTTTGAAACTAAATGTAAAGTCTGCTGTGAACGGCGACATGTATGTGCCATAAGTCTAATTTGTTGAAGTTAGGACAATAAAACCCTTTTGAAGGCAGTCCTAGCATTAGCATAAGGCAAAACTGGCAATAATTAGAAGATTTCTAACTGCTAAGCAATGAGATTTCCAGCAGAATTCTCCATTAAAGGTGCGGATGTAATTTGAATCGAATGGGCTTTTGTTTCACTTCTAAAACCGTCCGATAAAGGGAAGCTTTGTTCCAAAAAGGCATCTATAAATGTGACCGATACGTAAGCAAGACAGAAATAAATTGGACTTCACGATTTATTGCCAAATGCTTTTAACTCGTAGCCTTTTTGGTCAGAATAAGCTACAGTTCTTGGACGTCTAGGAGAGTTTTAAAAATATGATTTTGCCCAAAATACAATTTATTTTCTAAATTGCACCGTAGTTTAAACTCGGTGAACGAGAAGAATAAGGCTGCTAACAAAATCAAACACGTACAAAGAACTATACACACGATGGTTCTGATGAAATTCGTTTTTCTTTATGCTATCTTGTGCGCAGTTTGTTCTACGAAATCAAACCACGCAAAACTTGATCTTGCAACGGTTAGTGCCGCATACTAACTACAAGCAAAGCAATGAATAAATCGCTTAACCTGTTAGAGTATGAAATAAGACATAACCATAGTCATAATTATGGATAAAACTAACGTTTAATACATTTGAACCGACTTCGCGGTGTTGTTCGGCCTACAGGGTTTACGAGTCGGGTTAAAGCTGTAAGCTGCAGGTAACGACGTGCTTCATTACTAAGTAGTTATTATTTACGTCGCCCTTTACATCGGTTTATATCGCTGATACTGTAAGCCGACACGCGAGCTTATAAAAATAGACGAAAAAATTATTACTCTTTATAGCCCAGTTACTCGCAAGATATTTCGCCTTGAATAAGCAATGAGCTGATACAAGCTCGTACCTTGAGAAAGGGAGGTAGTAAATTTTCTATAAATAAAACTAAGTCGCTTTAGAAATTTGCTATATTTTAAGTGTTTGGTTCGGGAAAACACAACGGGTTCAGAAAATATCGAGATTAGGTAAGTATAAATCCAAACGTTACATTTACGTGAACAGTTCTTGAAATAGGTGCACGGAGTTCTATTTCTGGTTAAAATTTTGAATTCTTGAATAGTCCTAGTGTCACTTAAGGTAAGGTTACATTTTATATCTAGTACACGATTTTTATATAAATATCACAGTCAAATATTATACAACTACGATTTCTATCCTAAAAATCTAATATGGCAGTGAAATGCATTACTAAATCTACATTACAGTTTCGAGTGAAAATAACAACCTTGAGCTCGTCGAAAAGTAGCGTTTGGGGAAGAAACTAGGCAGTTATCGGTTAGGCTAGTCTTAACACGGTGACTAGATTTAAATAGGAATAGTATTACAAGACGTAGGCTTCAGACATTTGATAAAAAGGGTACAAACACTACAACGGTTCTCTACAATATTCATCTAATGCCCTATTTTGTAACTCAAAATCATCATTTACGAACGTTTTAATTGTATTTTTAAGCAATGAATAATTTTGAATTGAATTTAATTCTTCGAGCTGTTGAGTTACCTAATAGGGCTACAGTTATTACATAGGCTAAATACCTACTTATGATTACAAAATTCGTAAAATTTAAAAAGTCCTACATGTATTGTTACTCGATGACTGTAAATGAGCCAAGTGCATTTTTATTTTACAAAACGGATACGTTATTATTTTATTGCTTTGCGTTCTTTAAGATAACAATGATTGTAAAATCCTAAATTTATCAATTAGCTAAACACTGCTGTACTGTCAATATGTGAAATAATCCAAATCCCTGCCATGCCTATTTCTTGCTCTCTGGACTCTGTGAAAGAAAAAAAAAGCGTTTCAAAACAACCTAAATATATAATTAATGTTCAGTATTAATTGAATAATGTATTAAATTGCTTGAATGAACTGTTTTACCTCATAAATAATACTTTGTCATTTCTGGTTTATTAAGTACTATGTAATACAAAATTGTACAGAAAGATTACCACTAGCGCGTGAACAAAATACAGCATGAATAACTTTAATCGGCTTTTGATCGTTAAGTTGCTTAATGTCAGCAAGGGCTGTCGTAAACATGTTCAATTTACCTCATATGGCGGCGGCGGCAGTATGTCGCACAGGTTTATTTGACAACCCTGGTCGGAGCGCGCCACATTCGAATGTCTGGTCGTCTGAATGGGGATTTTGAAACTGTTCTCCCTCCCCAGCCAGTGCCACTGTGGGTAGTCGTACTCTAAATCATTCGTCGGGCACACTTTACTTTTGTCCTGTCTGCTCCTCGATCCGGACCTATTCGTATTACAAGACGCACAATCATCCTCTAATACATTTATATCGTTATGCACCTCGTGCCTCGGCTCTCTGTAATCTTTAGTGGATCTACTAGAAGTACTATGGCAACAAGTAGAACATTCCCCGTTGGAGTACTGAATGCTCCCATTGCACGACCTAACAATGCTATTGTTATGAGATCGTCTTTCTGGACAATTCCTCAGGTCTCCGATATCGTTATTGTCCTGTGAAAGAAGATACATCGTTACAGCGGTTTAATTTTTATTCCGAGTATTAGATTCTACGGCAAATTGAATTTTGTAATCTTATCGTGTGTCAACATGTGGGTTCCCACAATGCTTATCGGGGCATACCTTGAAATTGAGTTCGGTGTAAATAGCGTTCGAGGCGTACGGCTCGGGCGGCCCTCGACGCAGCCTGTCCACACTCGCCGCGTCTAAGCCCTGAATGGAGTTCTGCGGTAGGCAGTACTCGGGCTCCACGTTGAGTATGTTGCTCGATTGTCCCGCTGCGATAGATAATTCGGTTTGATTAAACGTCACCCGGAAACTAGGACACTTGTGAAGTTAAATGATAAACATCTGTTGCATTACTTGGTAGTTTCCATTAGGTTGATACTGTTAAGCAATTCAAGTTCCATACAAAGCGGCTTGTTAATCTTTACTTACTATGCAAAAGGCTTTGATGGCAGTTGCTGACGTCTAGAGTCGGGTCGTTTGATGGAACGAACACCGCGCGGTCCCGCAGCCAGATTGTGTCTTTATTCAATAGACACTGCTGAGCCGTGACAATCGATTGACCTACAATTGGGTTCAATGTTTAAATTATTGCTGTTGGTATCAACAAGTTAAGTGGCGCCGATTCGGCAAAGCGCTCCCACGGCTTAAAACTACTGCATTCTCTGAATGATGAAATTTACTTTTAGGATATTTTAAAGGGATAAGCATTGGCAGCTACTCGAGATAACGAATCGAAGGCACGTCTGATTAAAGTAATAGCGATAACGTCAAAGGATGCCAATAAATTTTATTTCGTTTTGCACCCGTCAGTTAAAAAGCACAATGAACTCTGTGAATGAATAATAAATGTCTTTCGCTGTTCACACGCGCGATAAAGAATTGGGTAACCGATACGGCGCCAGCTTGAGTCTGTGTAGTGTCAGCTTACCGGCAGACTTCTTCCTTTGTATCCCGTTGCGCCGCTTTATGTAATACACGCCGAACACTCCAATCACAATAACGGAGAACGAGACCAGACCGAGCGCGAGGATCCACGTTTCTTGGAAAACGTTGGTTATGTTGGAATCCTTCGGAGGTTCGGTCCTAAAACAAACGACCTGTTAGTTGAATCAGGAAATGATCGGATAGTTTCACCCAATTCGCGGATGGCACGCCGTTGCCTTTTTATAGCTATCGTAAAAGTTATATAAGGATGCGGTGTAGGTTTATGATTAGCCTCGCGTAAAGGTCTTGACTCATCTCGCATCGGACTCGGTAAAGCCATTCACAGAACCCTTCCTGTGAGCATTACGCGCGTAAACACTTCATAAGCCACTTGAGACTAACTAAGCACAACGTCTGCATTTTTCATGAACACTGTAATGACCGTGAGACTTTTAAAAAACTTGTTTTTTTTTCATTTCATGTGTGGATAAAGATTTTTGGAACAATCAAATCCTTTAAACTTTCGTATGAATATCTGTATTGACCTGCTGCGACTGCCAGTAGTTCCCGTTCTGGCAGTGTACTTACTGCACGTACTGGCGCAGCGTGTGCGTGGGCAGCATGTGCAGCTGCGCGGGCGCGCTGAAGGGCCCGTGGCCGCGGCGCGTGACGGCGGCGGCGCGCGCGCTGTAGCGGCCGCCGGCGCGCAGCGAGCTGGCCGCGGCGGCGCGGGTGCGCGCGCCCAGCGACATCTGACCCACCACTCGACCTCCTGCGCTACCGCCGACGCGGATTTCGATCTGGGAAACATACTCAATATAATTCGAGCACATAGTCATGGCCACGTTCATATTAACTAAACTTTGCCAATTAATAATTGACTGATTTTGTTGATAATTTTGCTTGAAAAATTGAGATAAAATACATATTTGAATTGCAGCTGCATTGGTAAAGTCAAAATGGTTTTTTATTCGAGAAATTCAAAAGACAACGACCAAAACAACTTGTTGAGATATTTTTTTAACGTTGCCAT
Source organism: Adoxophyes honmai (assembly GCA_005406045.1). NCBI lineage: Eukaryota > Metazoa > Arthropoda > Insecta > Lepidoptera > Tortricidae > Adoxophyes > Adoxophyes honmai. The sequence continues at coordinate 89,938 of BHDV01008311.1, read as the reverse complement.
TTTTATTATAATGTTATTAAGGTTCGAGTAGGTACCAAAAACGTCAAAGCAACTAAAGGAAATGGGTTTAGATAGGTGTGTTTTAGACGACACCAACAGGTTAGCGACCAACACTATTTTTCTTCTGTCATCTATGTTTGAACCTAGCATTATGCTAGGTATTGCTGCGAAGCTTGAAATAGTCGTGGGAGTGTATGAACGTTTTGCGTGCTCTGTTTACCCCCATTAGAGAATACAAGCTTGATTTACACTCACTAAATACGTCTTGGTGCGGTTATATAAATTTATTTCATTATTTTACAGCACAAAGTAGACGAATGCATGTAAAGTCGAAATTATCTAAAAACTAAGTTTTTTTTATTTCTTTGAGCAAGTCAATAAGTATTATTATTTTAATATCCTCAAGTAACTTATAAAACCGGGTCGCCAGTGTTTCACAAGAAACAAGTTTTCGCATTGTCAGTAAGTGAGATTGATTGTGTCCCGTATAAATTGATTTATTGGCTGATAGTTAATCAAAATGATCAAGTGACGGATGTCAATAACTGAAATTGCTTGATAACCAATGATCAGGCTCTAGTTAACCCATCATACTCTCTTTTATTTAAATTTTGCGATACGTCTCATAGTATTTCTAACTACATTGCAAAACTGCTTTAAAAATGGCAATTTAGCTACTTAATTACCTAAATTTGCCCTATTTGGCCACATGTCTCACAATGAAGTCGTGATTTTGCTGTCGCTTGCTTGAATTTAAATAAATTTTCCATGTTTGTCAGAAACGTTCAAGTCTTCAAAGAACCGCTCATATTACCACCAAATATGGAAACGTCAAAATGATATTGTACCAATTCAACAAGAAGTTAAACAAGACTATAATAAAATTTGCATAGATAAGAAACTACCAAAAAGGTAATCATAATGATATTTTGACCAAAAGCCATATTCGGGTCTCAATAGTGAGTCAATAAACCTTAAAACCTTAAATATAGTGAAAAACATTTATGCTGAGTATCAACATTGTACTAAGTAAATTATTCATTAGCATAGGATTTGTTAAATATTTTTCTTTGATGTTTTATTTTTCGGGATGCATCCAACCGGTTTCAGAATGCAATTTTTCACACTTTAACAAACAAGGAAGCCTGAGAAATAACTATGAAATACATAATAATGAACTAAGTTTTTGTAAAATCCAACAAAACGTGTACCTACTCTATAATCATAAACAGGTAAGCTGTGATCCTTTAGCATTCTTAAGCAGTATCCCGCACGTCTATACCTATTCTAATTCAGTATAATAAGTCTAATCAGTGCTCGAAATAATTGAAATAAACGCAGTATTTACCAGATAACCGATGAGTTCCCCGTTCCACATGGCCGCAGGTGGCGGCTCCCACCGAATCCACGCCGACGTCGCGTTTACGACCCCTGCCGTCACCGCGCGAGGAGCAGCCGACGGCACTAAAACGGTAATTACCGGTAAATTACCGTAACTTTAATGAAATACAGAATAATTCATCGGTAAAGCGCTCGCTGAAGCCAAAGCTGGAGAGTTAGGCTATAATCAATGTTGGGCACAACAAGTTAATAGCCGCAAAACAAAGACAATTTGGATTTTATTGAGATTAAGTTGACCAGAGAACAGAGTAAACGAAACTTCATAATCAGAGTTTATAGCAGCAATTTCTAATACTCTGCAATGCCATTTCACCAAGCTATGTGATAGTAATCATAATAAACTTTTATGTTACCGTCTTCATCTGTAAATCCTGGCATTATGTTCGAAGGTCTTCCCAGTAAAGCTTTGTAGAATGGCATCAGGAATATATCGTATTGCGTGTACGGCATTAGGCCAGATAGAACGTAACTTGAAGATCCACTGTTGTCCACATCGGTCAGGGTACCGTTGGAGCAAACTACACTCTCGGAGTTTGAAGCGCTAATTATCACTACTTCTTCATCAGTAGCATTTCGCCAATTTAAAGTCGTGCTGTTGTACCAAATTTTAACACCCTCAAGATACTCATTGTAATCTGTCAAAACCTGTAAAAAAAAACTAAGTTTTGCAACGTTTCCATCGTATTTTTTTCTTAATCTAAGTATTTTTTTTTTTCAGAAATACTCACGTCCCATACAACTTTCAGTGAACTCGACGAGAGCGCTTCTACTCGTTTCAACACCAAAACATTCTGCTGTAGAAATTTCCGAGCTTGCACCAACTCGTATTGCGTCATATGGGTGTCCCTTTGTATACTTTCACTAACATCATCGTCACCAGATTTCAAATCATTGTTTCTTTTCTTCAAAACGGTAAGATAAGCTTCCCGCATAGTGCTCCCAGCTGCGTTGACAGCTGTGCAAATAACCCTCCCACTGTGTTCAACCTTTGCTCCGTCCAGGTATAACAAACTTGAGTTACTTTTCATACATTCAGGGAACAACAAGGAGTCCTGGTACCCTTCTAATATCCAAAACGTCGTCGGTGTAGGCAATCCTTTGGCCTCGCACGGTATAGATATCACATCGCCTTCCCATGCGGTTAGATTGGACGGTATCTGTGTGAAGTGGGGTAGCGCTAAAACAGACGGCCGGATTAAAATAGCTCCAGGAATTAATGATGCAATAAAATTGTAAATAGACAGGGTTGAGCCGTATTTGTGTTAGTAGAAAGGAAATGAATCGGTCGGTGCTCTGAATACATGCGCGGCTGCTTCGATACTTTGCTATTATTTTACTTGTAAGAGACGTTAACTACGAAATAGCGCAGTATTCACTGGTGTTTATTTATGTTTTGACTTTATGCTTCCTCCTGTATTAAGTACCTAACATACGACACGTAGGTACTGATATTTCATCTATCGACGATTTTAGCTTATTGGATAGAGAAATCACATAACGTTAATATATTTCTAGTGAGTTAAACTGTCGATGCAAATTGAGATTCAGCTGTTAATGTTACTATCTGGAGACAAATAAAAAGAGCCAACATTTACACCAACTCAAAAGTATATCAGCGTAGAACACAGAACCGATTCAAAACCTTTCAACCACCGGCTCAAATAGTTCAAATGCTTACTGTAAACGGTCAGAGTGGCACTGGCGACACTTGAACCAGCGTGGCTGTCCGCCCGACACGAATATGTGCCCATATCGGCGACGGACACGTGTTCCAGCCGCAGCAAGCCGCGCGCCGTGGACGCGTGAGCCGGGAGACTGCCATCTTCCTTCACCCATGTTATCTTAACGCTCGAGTCGAAGCTCTGCAATAACGTTATTTGAATAGTGCAAATTGTTTTCAACCGATGTATAAATCGTTTTTCTTAGTGTTAATTAGGAATATTGTCATTCGGTTTTCTGTTTTTAGAGATAGAAGTTTGACAGACGGCGGTAGGTAAAGGTTAATTTGGATGTTTTTTCAGAACGCTTAAAACTTACGAAACATTAAAAAATGCAACACAGACAAATTCTTAAAAACATCAGTTGTAAAATTTTATTCAATCTTCTATACGTATATGGCAAATCGTGCCTTATATACACATATTCTTTTTAATACATATATTACAACATGATAAAAGATGCAAGTACCTACCTAGAGGAGATAAACTTGCAAAACCGGGACAGGTAGTGACAACAGTCCTTCTCTAACATTTTTTCAATCATGTTCTCTCAAAAAGTAAGTAAACAAGTAGTTTATTTACCTGGCAAGCGAATTCGACGGTCTGTCCAACAAGAGCAGTAATATTACTAGGCTTAACTACGAAGTGAGGCCTCCTTAATACTATTAGCGCCGCGTGTCTCGATTGCCTTTCGCCTGCTATGTTAGACGCCACACATCTGTACACTCCATTATCAGTCGGCAAAGTTTCTAATATTTTCAAGCTACCACTTTCAGTTATTGTAACCCTGAAAATAAAATAAACAATATAGCCATAAGTTCTATAAAAGTGCATTCTAATCTTCAACATTCTACAAGCGTCTATTGAATCGTTTACCTCCCATTAACTTCGATGTCGTATAAATTCCCGTCTTTCAACCAATGCACGGACGGCTCCGGTACTCCTTTGGGAGGAGAACATTCCAGAACAGCAGGCTCGCCTGCAGCTACGTGCACGTCTCTAGGCTCCACTTTAAAGTCGTCTCGGATCACTATAATAAAATACATACCTCTTGAATTTCTATACCAGAAAACCCTATTTACAAATTAGCCGGGGATTTATAGGTAAGTATTTACCAGCGACGTTGAGAGAAGCATTGCGGCTGACAGCCTCGCCTGCCAGGTTCCGAGCCACGCACCAGTACACTCCCTCATCGCTTTCCTTCTTGCCTCGATTTACTCTAAGAAGAAAACACATCTGACCTATATAACATTGTTTATAAAATGTAATTGGATTTCTGGGAATGAGAGCTGATTAAAAATAAATGGATTGAACAAATATCTGTTACGTTTCCGAGATAGTGAGAGTTAGCGGAGTTATTGGGGCTACATAAACATAAACAGTCAATTCAAGTTTTTATTTTTATTTGACTCAAGTTAGAAGCCTACACACTTATACGAAATTTATGGACACTATTCTTATCTCAGAATATGTTCCTATTGAAACAACAGTAGACGAATGACAACATAATTTTAAAATCCTTCTGACAAACATTATAAATTATCCACACATTCTAGAATTTCTAGACTTACCTTAAAAACAGCAGCCCATCTTCCAACAGGACCCTATGGCCGTCCTCAGCCGGTGGCATCAGGGTGCCATCCTTGAACCACTGCACTTGGGGTTTGGGTCTACCCTCCACTACGCATCTCAGGGTCGCAGGCTCGCTTCGCCCTGATACGGTGTTTGACGGGTGTTCCTTGATGCGTGGTGCCCGGTTTTGAGCTGTAGAAGAAATTAAGGAAATAAGTCTACGTATGAATATATCTTACGTACAATCACACCTGTATTCCCAAATGGGATAGGCAGACCACATGAAACGCTACATAGACAAAACCATGACTATTTCACGTTTCGTGGCCATTTCTAGGACATTGCGTTAGGTTTGAGTTGGCAGGTATTATTACAGTGACAGGTTGCTAGTCAATCGCCTAAAAACCTATTTCCTTAGTCGCCTCTTACGACATCCACAGAAGAAATGGAGAGGTGTTTTTCTAAACCCGACACCACATTGGCTGTACAGAATTATCAGGTCTTTTACTTAGAGTCATCGTGACTTGACTTTTACGCAATTTTAGACAGTGAGTTAGTAATGACCGTTTCCAAAATACGAGTGCGTGTATGAGTATGTGGGGGAACCCAGCGCTGTGCTGTGATTTTGTGGTGGGAGTGAGGTCCGCAATAACTGGGCGTGGGCGAGTGTTAAGACATTTAGGACTCGCTTAAAGTTATGTATGCAAGGCGCATAAAAAGTATTTAGCCTCCTGGCGTTAAGCATCAAATTTTATCGTATGAATTTGATACTTAGGATCATTAATGTAGAACTCAAATTTATTACGGCATTTTGCTTTAGATAGGACAGCGCGGGCCAAAAGGGTAGAGCAATATACTGTGCATTAGTTGTAATTATTGAAAAAAAAAACGTAAGAGCCGAGTATGTGATTTTTTATTTTGACCGAAAATAATTTAAATCGTGGGCTGAATAGGAATACGCACAATTTTGATGTTTGACTGTAATAAATATTTTAACTAAAATTTATAACAAAATGGAATTAAATAAGTGTTTTTTTTTTCGAGTTGACAACTTAGGTTTTAAGGAAGTAAATTCCTTACTTTACTATATTGGGTACAAGTCTTGTAATAGTCATGTGATCCGTCAGACAAAAAGGGCACCCTAAAATTAGTAAATAGAAGGAGTTTCAATTTAGCCTCCGTCCATCGTCCATTGATTGATACGGTAAAAAAATGTTGGCGCTAAATAAAATATACTATAGTTTTGTTCATTCATCAACGGCAACGTGCACCGTCAAGAAGTCAAAAATAGCTGTAATGTTAATAATACTATACTCGTCGCGAGCTTAGTGTGATACGTTAGAAAATAAACCCGCTGAGTAATAGAATCGATGTTATCAAAAGGACGATAAAATGCAGTTCAGCTTCCAACCATTCACAGACTGTTCACAGAGTGTAGCTCAAGATCATCAAAAGAAAAACTGAGCGCTCATAAAGTCCGACCGATCTAACTTCATTGAGTGTAAGAAAGTGTCTCGGAGACGATATATTTTATTGGAAATAAAATGATCAAGGAACAGATAAAACTGGGCCAACACGCTTGGATTTAGTTTTACGACGCAAACTTCATGTTATAGATGAGTTTGAATACAAAAAGCCTACGCATAAGATTCTACCCTTTCTCTGATGTTATCTCTCGCCTGACGTCAATATGTTTGTAGTTGACCCTATTGTTCGAACGATACGGCATTTGGTGTAAAGGTTCCTAAAACTCGAAAGATACGAGTAGGTATAGTCTGTGTAACATTCCTGTGTATGGAATGAGTAAAATATTCATTACAGTTTAAAGTTCAGAGATTTTAACATATAGGTATCTGCGTCGAGGAAGGCGAATTTAACGAATAGTCCTTGTAGTGTTTGTGGTACAAGTTATTATCACAATTATAAAAGATAACTTTAAGTAGCTCTTAGTTCCAATTTTTTCCATTGCCACACGGCGGGAGGCGCGCCCCATAATGCAACACGGATGGTCGCTACTGGGTAAAAAATACCACAGTGTGTTTATTGTAAAGGTGGTGGTTTGTTATAGGTAATTCAATAAAACATTATTTTATATTATATTTTGTTACATTTTCAACGAAATAATCTGAGAAAAAAGTAGTTACCTCTTAATACAAAATTATTATCTTTTTTTAAAAACACAGCGTATAAATCAGCATTCTTTTGCACATAGCTTATAAAAAACCAAAAATTTGACCCTAAACAAATAAAAAAAATTAAAACGAAATCAATACAGAATTAATATCTTGTATTTTTACTTATAATGATAAATATGACATGCATTAATTTGGCATTTTATGAAAAAAAAAATGTTCAAAGTATGATCACTTTCCTTACAATGTGGCATATTTAATGTTCAATCTGACTGTACTTTTTGGGCTCATTCTTTACAAACAGACTATAGTTATGCTCCTTACATATTTTTATGACATAAATAGCATAAATTTCAATCAGTGTCTTTACTGTCCGTTTGTCTTCTCCTTCATGCTCTGAATTACTTTCATGTTCACTATATTTTTCATTGTCTTCAATTTCAGAATTATCTTCTTCTTGACTATTTTCTAAATGAAGTAAATATTATATTTGTTCTTCAATGAGTGGAAATAAGGCATATTTATAATGTAAATCAACAAAAATGTAAAATGTAGACTGTTTAAAATAATGACACAAATAGTCGCTACTGGGTTAAAAATACCCATTCGCACTTTAGATGTGTGTTTTAGCCGAAAGCCGCATGCACATTGCCTACATATTCCAAAAAGCAGTCTAACGTACGTTTCTCGAAAGGTACCTAAAGTGACTCTGCTCAAAATTAAGTAATAAAATAAATATTTGCGAATTTATACACCATGTGGTAAATTTTACCCGGTAGCGCCTCCCGCCGTGTTAAGACTAGCTGTCTTAAGGCAATGGAAAAAATTGGAACTAACAAAAGAACGAAATAATGATTCTGTCGTGTTGGACTGTATTCGTACTTTCCTAATTGTAAACAGTAAGTTAATTCTATTTGTATTTAAAACCGTAATAGTTACATACATACATACATATTCTCACGCCCATATTCCCATGAGGGGTAGGCAGAGCACATGAATTCAAAAATCCAGTGCCACGTTTAGCAAATTCAGGGTAACCAGATAGTTAAACGTGATATTGCGGTGACAGGTTGCTAGCCTATCGCCCACAATACACTAACCCTTTCCCAGAGTCGACTCTTACGACACCCACGGGAAGAAAGGGGGAGGAGCTATTGTAACCCGGCACCACACGGGTAAACACCGTAATAGTTCTTTACATAATATTACGCCTGTATTCCCAAATGGGGTAGGCACGCATAACATTGCAAAGACTTGGCTATGTCACGTTTTGTAGCCACTTCTAGCATAATTTTAGATATCAACAAAGTTAGAGTGCTGGAGTGTACACTAAAACATACCTAAGTTCACAACATGCGGTTCTAAAATAATTCCTTTAAAACCGAACTTAGCTAAAACGGCTTTATTACAAAAGTAAAAATAAAAAAAAGTAGACTCAAATGTATCACGGCTTAGCCGCTTTGCCGCCGCGCTCAGATCGACCACAGATAACACAAGGTGTATTGTAATAACTTTTGATTTATTTTTTCTGTCCCCCGAAGCGCGGTAGTTCCTTTATTAATACTTGTCAGTGTCACTGATAACCCTTACAATGCTGCTATCTTGACATGTTTGTCTTTTTGTATCGCGTAGGACGGTACAAATAATAATGTGCATTTTGATAAAGTAAACACATTAATAAGGGGATTCCAGATATGCAGGTTCATTAAAGTGCAATACATAACTGGGCATTTATTCGAGCGAATCAACCGTTTTGTCCATCTGGAAACTTTTCTGTAGAAATTGAAGAATATCAGAATATTCTTCAGTCAGAATATTCTTTAGTCTATCAGAATAGACACGTTTAGTTATCTATTAGAGAAACAAGAACTCTAACAAATAGTGGAAAACAACATCAAAAATCTTCAACAGACTCGTATAAAATGTAGTCAGATGAATGAGCGGTTGAAACGCTCGAATAATTGTCGAACTACTAAACATGAATGAGCTAATCTGTCATTATTTGGTAAAATGTGGTAAGACTGGCTAAGTGAATTGACCTATACTCCGTTTTTTTGGGTTGAGAATTTCAACGGACACAATTTGAAATTATCTCTGGAATTCATTAGTAAAACTGGAAATATGATTTATGCAAATACACTTAACATTGTTAGTTATAAAGTTCTTAATTCAAACATCATCATAATTTGCGCCGATATCTTGGGATTACTCAAAAATGTGTAAGGATTTGACAGTTAAAATTCTCAACCCAAAATAAACAGAGTATAGCGCACGAAGGGTTCATAGTGCATTTTTGTTTTAACTTAGTGAAGTGTTCAATTGTATTTACTGACATTAGATAGGTCAACAAAATTTAAAAATTTTAGAAGAAAGTATTGTTTTTTTGTAGTGGTTAATCACAGTTAATATTTACTAATAATAGCTAGACATACAAAAAATTTGGTAATGCTTACTTCTAGATCCCTGTGTACGGAAAACTCTAGTAACCTAAAGTACCTAATCTATTCAATTTTATTTTACTTGATCATTTTATTTGGAAGTTATCTAAAAGAAAGTTGGTACGAGTTTGCCAACTTTGTGCATTTGGTTGGTCTTACGAGAACAGACAGCAATTAAATTGAAGAAATTATTAAAAGAAATCTAGAAATCTCAGTCTAAAAAGCGAAGAATAAAACATAATGAAAGAAGCGATATTTAAATATCGGGTTATAAAACTCATAAACATTGCGGTTTATTGAATTCTCGCAGCACACTCGCAAAACGTTGTTCAAAAAACATTTACAAGGAATGTTTCACATGTGTCTTTGACTACACTCAATTTGTTAAGATGACGCCGACGCCATATCGAGCGGAAACATGTGTTAGTTTTATGCTGCAAAAAGCACTTATAAAGGTTCAAAGAAATTATGTTTGGAGTACATGTAAACGGAGCTGTTTTTCCTGGTAAGTTACTTTACATATATATTCTTTAAGAAAATTAAAAAACATTTTTTGTGAATATTTTTTAAGTTTAAATACAGGAAGTCCAGGTGCCTAGTACTTGTTTTCTACGTTTTAACATAAAGTCAAATTCCACTTGACTGAAAGCAAACAATTTTGAACGTGATACAACTTATTAAAATGTGATTCAGTTGTTTCCTGTAACCTGTTTTTATTTGTTTGCTTTTATTTAAAATTTTGCGTTGTCGATATTAATTCGACCAGATGATTTCGATGTTTGTCTCTCTTTTGTCGGTCTCAGCAACTAATTTCCCTCTTTGAGAGAACCCTAAGGGATAAGTCCCCCTTTGTAATTTACCATTTTCCTTGATTTTTTATTTTCTTTTGTACAACGAACCTCGTTTACTGACTTACATCACTTTTAATACAACTAAGTAGTCCCCATGTATTTATTTATACATAATTATTATTCTCCTATAAGGATTTGTTTGTGGAACAACATGCTAATAAGGCGAGTTTTACTGAAGAACTGCATAATTACAATTAGAATAAACACAATAATATAGCAGTCGTGTTTGACCCAAAAAGTAGAGAAGAGAAAACAATAGAATAGATAAAGCAGTAACACGTCTCTCTAACGGAATGTACGGAATTGTGACATTACAGACATTATACGCGATTTTACATCGCAGAATTTACATCCTTAGTAGGTAGAAAGATTAAAGGCACATCCAATTCAATCTAACAACGACACATACCTACTTAGTGTATGGACATTGTGTCTTTTTATTCTAGTGAGCTAAACCGTTAATGGATTGATTATTGGTATGCGATCGACCAAAAGTAAACGTATATTGACAATTTTCAAACAGGGTCTATATTTCATAGTAAACGTAAGAGTGAGATCTCGGTCTTTTATCGGCAGCTAATAAACTTTATATTTTGGCCAGTCTTTATCTTTTCTTCTTCAAAATTCGTGTGAGGTATTTGTTCTCCTTTAAAATTATTATCAATCTTCTGCATTTTACAACATCCTTCTCGTGAAGTTTTCTAGAAAGTCGATAACGGTGTCCAAAATAGATTTAAAAATTGACCATTCATGAAAGTTAAATATCTAATGGCCAGCAGACACATTTTTATCACTGTTTTACATGCTCAGTATAGTCAGTATCCGTCTTTCGTCCACGTAGCGACTAGAAAGAATGATGAAACAAGCTTGTGCATTTTTCTAACACTAAATATCCGAATGATTCAATTTGTAAACTCGAAATTAACAGGCCACACAAACATGGAAGCAGAGTTGCACCAAAATGGTCATCCGACATCTTGACCTTCCTAATACGGCCAAGACTTGACCAATATTTGATAAGGCCGTTGACAGGTTTCATTTAACGCGGTCAATGCACCTTGAACTATAGTCTGTGGTCAGGTGATTTACTGGTAACATTTGACAAATTAGGTTGGTATAGACAAAGTGCGTTTTTTTTCATCGGGAAGACTCAGACCTGTATCCATTTAGTAGTAGTATTTCGTATCTACTGTTATGGACCTATGGGGTTTTGTTCTAAATTTAAAATGAAAAGAAAATGTATGCATAGTAAAGCTAATTAAAAGAAGTAACGAGTAAAGCTTATCACAGACTTAGCAGGTATATTTTATCCCATCAAAAACATTCTGTAAAAAAACTACCCAAGTCTCGTTGAAGCTGCTTGTTTATCTCTAAAAAGTAATGAAATCTAGACATAGTTGTGCCAAGTCTAAGGTTCCTTACTGCGATTTCTTTATTATTATAGTTTAAGTTGTGTGCCTTGGCCGTTGAACATTTTTTATACGTTAGTGAGTACAAGTCAATTTTGTTAACATGTAATGTTGCAACTACCTTGTTTGTTACGCGAGATAATAGCCCATACTGGTATGGGTAATTGGTATAAAGTGTTCAACGGCCAAGTCACACAACATTAACTATAATAATAAAGAAATCGCAGTAAGGAACCTTAGACTTGGCACAACTATGTCTAGATTTCATTACTTTTTAGAGATAAACAAGCAGCTTCAACGAGACTTGGGTAGTTTTTTTACAGAATGTTTTTGATGGGATTTCACTTCTTTTTGTAGAAACGTGAGCATATTCATTAATTATGTTAAATTTTCTTATTTTACACATTTACTTATTTTTGCAAATTATCTTTCTTTTCTTTTTTCCGGTTTTGATCTCGTACAGTAGGAACAGTTTTTCGTATTGCCCATTCGCGTTCTTTAAATTAGAAGATGTGTCTCTCTACGCTGGATTTTTGCAATTACAGTCGATTTTTTTTATGTACCAGAGCAGCTCAGGGTCTTCATCAGATACTTCAGACCTCAGATTTTTGACATCAAATGAAGCGACCCACTAAGTTGAATATTTTTTGGAAAGGAGGTATGTCCATCTCTATATAGTAGTTTGGTTGGGCTCTAGTGTTTTCACCAGGTACTCCAGATCTTCGATTATCCTAGTTTTTACATTTTTCCCTTTATAAAGTCATTAATCCCTAACCATGTACCAAATTTCAGCTCTCTGAGTTCACGGGAAGTACTAGTTCTATTTTGATGATCATGAGTGAGTGAGTGAGTGTCGAAAATGCGAAACTTTGCTTTCGCTTAACTTCGGAACTGAATTACCTACAGGCTTGAAATTTTGGATTTTAAGTATGTGGTTATAGCTCACTAGATGACGAAAATTTCAGCGTCCTAGTTTTATCCAGAGGTTCTCAAATAGGGGCCTGAAAATGCCGCGAAATGGTTCCAGTAAAGGATGGTACGGCAGTGCTTGCTTTGCGCTCGACTTGGTGGGGGCACTGCCGTGCCCCCCGATCTGCGTATAAATATAATTTTTCCATATGTCAGTGCCGACAGATACATGACGGTAAATCTGCTCTGTGTTTGTTAGCTAAAGCTTCAGTACGTTTATCAGATTTTGCTTAAGCTTGTGTACGCTTAATTAAATGTGATAAACATACCGAAAAGAAAAACTCTTCCTAATATTCAATAATTTCCAATATGGTTCTGAAGATAGAAAAGTCACAGAAAAGGGACAGAATATCTACTAATATTTTTTTTTTCTAAATGATTACAAAAATCTTTTTAGTAACATAATTAGGCCCATTAGCTAAACATTTTATTACTTGGCATTGACATTAAAATTTGACGTAACCGGCGCTAGAAGACGGCCATTAGACATTTCGCAATTTGTCGATTAATTTCATATAAAAAAATGTACAAACTGACCATTTTGGGTTTGTTTTTAACCTCTTTAAAGTAAACAAGGAACTAAAAATTCAACAAAATCATCTACAAATAGATATGAATATACAATAAATTTCAATAAAATCCTGCTGCTATCAAAGTCCAAGGCCATGTGCCAAATCCTTTCGCCGAAACATGTCTAGACCTTGCATTTTATAGGTATTATTTGGCAAAGCTTTGATATAACCAATTCAACTGCCATTACGTGTAGCAAAATAGCTCTATCTGGGTTCTATTTGATCGTTGAAATCGACCTCTAGCTTCTAACAAAGAATTTGTCTGACAAAGAAAGTTTATCGAATGTTTTAGCGATTATTCTTAGATCAATTTTAGCAAAATCGATTCATATGATTGATTTAGATAGTTGATTCTTATCTTAAACAATACTAGCGGAATCTTCTCTTTTTGAGATACTAAACACAGGCATTTACCAAATTTACTAATTGCATTAGGTTAAAATAAGTAGTTACTTTACGTTCGTACGTACCTACTACCTATCATTTTATGCAGAAGTAAAATGTAACAATTTTGAAACAAGTTGCTACGAGTACGAGTATCAAATAAATTTATCGCTAAAGTCAAACTTCTCAATCGACGGTTTTATCTATTGACCTTATTATTTCAGTACCTACATGCAAGCCATTGTTAACTTTAGAATGGTACACCACTGTAACTACCCTCGACTGACTGTAAATACCTCATAGGTGACTCTGGAGCCCTAGCATTCTAGTATTTATCTCCAGTTTATACGTAAAAATGCATTTGTCATCTCTTTTTTTTATTTTTGGCTAGAGCGAGACATTTTTCTTAAGTCAGGTAAAAATTAGCATATATTTGGTACTGAAATGAAAGTATGTATACTATAAAGACGGCAGCACGGGTTTTCTATTACTGATGAGAAGTGTACACTAACATTGTCAGTGATAAAACAGAACAAAGAGGTTTTCCAACACGTAAAGTCGCGACGACTTTTCTTTAGCTTTAATTTAAATTACAATCAGCACTCACAGCTTTTAGTTCGACAACAATGGCTGTTTCGTTTTTGACCAATTTAACGCAAGCGTTAACACTAATTAAGCCGAACGTTAAATAATAAAAAAGCACCATTGTGTTGTTAACGAACGCTACGGAACTACATTTCGTTAATTGGTTTCATGGTACTTTAATTATGAACCGATGTGGTAACTATCTGACGGTAACAGCCAAAACGGCGTTTAACTACAGTTCCATTTCAAGTACCTAATGGTGTCTGTAGCTCCGTTAAAGTTAATTTTCCAGCTAACTTTAAAGTACAAATTATTCGACAAGTTAGTGTACCTTCTTACTTGATTCATATAAAATTTATTTACCATCGACGAAAAGGTTTTTTTTAAAGAACGCCACAGTATTTATATAGTTAAATACGCATGTAGTTCCGTAGCGTAGGTTGAAAAGCAAACGCTACTCCGACGGGTCGGGTCTGGCGTAACTAACGCGGTTCTTTTAAACTTTATGCGAGTAAACTATAGGAAAAACACCCTTTGTTTGGGTACTATCTAGGATAGATTCAGTGAAACGAGAGTAAAATTTTGATTTAATAATTGTCGCTATTACTCGCGTTAAAAAAAAATCATGTGAAAAAAACCGGTAAAAGCGACTTATACAAAGATGTTTTCTTTCTCATTTGGTTGAATCGACCCTTAGGAAACTTCTTGATTCTGCTCATATTTATCAAACTCCATTGAATTTGTAATGGACGTAAACATACTAAAAGTTAAATAAAATGGTCATATTTACCATTAGTTCCATTAAGTCCAATTAGAAGTAAATGCACAAGTACAAATAACACGAATTGGTTTCTTCCATTTATAGTGTTATCGCACTCATTAGCACCAACATCCACCATACTGCCACTGAATTACACTTAATTTTCATACCATCGATGAAATTTACATGTTTATCATTTCACTGGTAACACTGTTATAGCACTGGCATTTTCTAATTCACCAATTTAAAAAACTATTTAAATAGGATTCTAAATTCGAATTTGAAAAGTTCGATAAACAGTCGCGGCATCGCGTTCGAACGCGGCGAGCAGTCGTTGACGCGACCAGCCAGTAACAAGTCTTGCGTCGTACTATCGGCCCTCCCTCCCTAGTTCGGCGATCCCATCTCTGTTTACTCTCTCCTAAATGGGGGGATACAAAGGCGCCTTGCCGCTGGTCTTTCGTGAACTAATTCAGCTCATCGCGGGCTAAATTAGTTCATTAAGAGTAGGTAAGGACCTTTCTTTTTACTTTGAGAGTACTGTGCTTGATCTTTGCGGAAGAACTATCTAAAAGGTTTCTCCTTTGATTGTTTTGACCATTCAAAATAGTTTCATTAAAAAAAAATGTTTGATCAAGGTGCCTACATAGTCCAGCCACATTATTTACACGTCCTAATCCTATCTAAAATAGATTTAATCCATTAAACCATTTTAGAAAACGTAGGTCGAATCACTAACTGGCCACCACAGCTAACTTAACAATAATAGCTAAAATGAAAAACTAATGATTGAGCAAACAAATGAAATTGAAAATAGCTTTACATCCCCTAGAGAATCAATTTTGATATTGTTATGATAATGATCGAAATATTTTGTATGCCACAAATTAATTCTAAGCGCAATATCAGATTTGCTATTCAATACGAACAGGAACCGCGCCCAAAAAATATCCCCTACCAATTCAAAAGCGTTTGAACGAAGACGGGAAACAAAATACGGCTTATTTGATGCGTTTGTCGAGTTAGCGCTCGCACACCGGGCGGGCGCCGACAAAAGCCGAATAACGAATAAAAAACGTTCTAATTTCAAACCGGTCGCCCTTCCCGGCGCACATTATGCTGAAGAGGTCATTCACAGTTTGCACAATAGCACACGGGCTTGAAACGTGGGCTGGTTAACACAAAAAATAATTCGCTAGGGTCGAGATTTAAGTCGTACGCATTGCATAGATTTCTAATACCTTTTTTTCGTGGTCTATTATAAAAAATAATAAGTACAAACAAAGTGACATGTATTACAATAGGCCACAGAGACCTTTATGAGTCACAACTCTGTAAAATATACAATTAAATATACCTAGAGTGAAATAAATTTGCTTTAAACAAACTCTATAGGTGATTGAACCATGTGCAGAATCCGTCTGGATCACACCTTTATCTTACTTGCTAATTTTTCCGTGAAGCAGCAGTGGTCATATTGTTGCGTTCTGGCGTGAAGGATAAGACAGTTCTACAATTGCTGTCGTGGGGATGTCTATGCGTGATGTTGATCGATTACTGTCAGGTAACCCATTGGTTTGTGAGTCTTCCTATATTTAAATCGTTTGTACTTATCTTTTAACTGTAAGAAATCGATCAATTGTGTGTCTTTATAAGTTCTTCTTCTTTCTAAATGTCAGTTTGTCACTGAAGGTTGGCAGTCAGGTCCTTAAATCGCTCCCTGTCCATAGCGAGTCTGAACAACTCCTCCACGTTCTTGATGCCCGTCCACTCCCTAAAATACTAGAGCCACGTCGTAATAAGTACGTAGACGTAAGACGTAAATACATCTTCCGACCTTTATAACTTTACTATAAAAATACATTTTTCTTAAAATAACTCAAAGAAAGAAATCAAACTCGTATCAGACCTCTCGTAGGCGGTAAACGCATCACACGTGATAACTCCGCCTCAAATTATGATACTAAATATGCTAATGCGAAAGACCTCCGGTATTAAGTTGATAAGTCTCAAACTAAAAGGTCGACAACATTCCTCGATTTCATTAACACAATCTTATCAAAAACCATTGATTGGACTAGTGAAGCAAATTACTTTAAGACATAAAATTTATAAATGTGACGCAGTTGCGGGAACATTCAATTTACATTTTGAAAGGACTCTGACGGAGTCCGTCGAGATTAAAAGATAATGGCGTCAAGACGTATCAAAATAAAGGGAACGACAAGGCTAATGGAACGGTCTCTCGCTTTAACGTTTCTCTTTAATTAACCGTATCTGTTAATTGCCGGACCGGTCACCGATCGGAATATTACCACAACACGAATGTTACGAGGAATTAATTCCACATCTGTACGAGTATGCAAATCATCAAATTCATGTCTACGTTGATAATCCAAGAGCAATGAAAACTATTCAACATTGTCCCATGGTAACAACGGACATAAAATAATATATTCTGAAAAGAACAATCGCGGTCTAAAGCAGTAAACTGCATCCGAGCTATAAAGAATATGAATTCATCCTGTCCAGCATTAAAAGTGATCATACGACAATGTAAAAATCAAATCGTTACATGAAATCGTTTACATTTTGTTCGAATTGTTGTTATAACTAGATTCAGTGCATACGTAATCAGTGTGGAAAACGTAGTAGCCACACGGATGTCGTCTACGAACTACGTGCCTATACTAGCAATCGGGAAAACAAGACCAGTGTAAACGGGACCCACGAGACACAAGCAACTTCGTAGTATTACTCTTTCGTCCTTCCTGAAAGGAGGGGCAGGGTAGGTCTAGATAGATTGGCGCTGCTTAATATTTTATAACCCCTACACCGCTGAGTCTATAAAATGAACCAAACTTTGCATAAGTAAATAGTAACCGAGTAAGCAGAAACAGTTTTAACCTTGTTCCATTTTAACTTCAGGATTTAACGTATTGCCTTTGTACCTAAAATTATAAAAAATAACAAGAGACATTTATTTCACAAAGTACTTAATCGCAGAAAACTTATGCCTTTCTGCATTAATTCTTGCTAAACTCAAGGGCGATTGTGCACTATGAGGCATTCTACAGTCCAAAGTCTGATTATTTACGCTTTCAGACACACTGGCATATAAATTTGACATAATCACACCGTAAACATTTGAAATAAAACTGCTGAAAAGTAAATTTCCTTGTAATGCACAATCGCTCATAAACCTAGTAATTACACAGGCGTTTCCGTAGCGGAGCGATATCGATGCGATTATTTAGTAGCAGAAACTCGCGACGTAATCGCAGCGTCCAGCGTTAGCCCGTCTATATAAAAAAGCTACGTGAAAACATACGAAGATCTATATAATTATTTCCCAAGCGCTAGTTGTTTCGTGGAAACAGTCGGTGGTCCCGTCAGAGGCAATGGAGCGCGGCGTGGACAGTACTCTTGCTGTTTCTAACGCCACCTTTGTAGCTCAGTGATATACAAAGAAAGTTAAATGCAGAATTCAAGGAATGGGGACACTTGATCGTGTTTTGTTATGAGTATGAGAGTGTTGGTTATTCAACAAAAACTACTTTTAGTAAGGTTTTTTAGGTATTTGTAAACCGTATCAATGTTGACATGCAAACATTTGTAATGAGAAAGTTTCAGGGTCAGTATTTATCGCATTCACTTGTGCTAGTTGAAAACGTAGTTAATACAAAAATGTGTATAAATCTAAATCTTCCCCGTGTGGTGCCGGGTTAAATTAGCACCTCCCCCTTTCTTCCCGTGGGTATCGTAAGAGTTGACTCTGGGAAAGGGTTAGAGTATATTGTGGGCGATGGGCGAACAACCTGTCATATGTCCTATCACGTTTAACCATCTGGTTACCCTGAAATTGCTAAACGTGGCACTGGATTTTTGAATTCATGTGCTCTACCTACCCCTCTTGGGAATACAGGCGTGAGAATGTGTATGTTTGTCTGTATAAATTTCTTTGAAATCAATTTAAGTGACTGTAGGTACCTTTTTTTTGAGATTACTCTATTTTTGTTCACGATCGCAATCCCGAGCTTCTCTACCATAACCATAACTAAAACGTCAAGATAACTTTACACATAATAATTAGTAAATACTTACGAGTAAAAAATCACACCACAAATTTTATAAAACCAGAGTGTTCGCTATTCAAATTTCTAAAGTTGACTGTCATGAAAATGGCCAACCTAGGCAAGAACGTCAATACATTGGTTCTTCAAGGAAAACGCGAGCGTTTGATACGAAGTCAAATTTTAATGAAATTTCTACAATGCACGCTTTCGCTTTTTATTCACTTCTAAATGCGAAAGTTTCAGAAAAATGTTAGACTACATATCTACCTAATCATTATGCTAAGATCACTGGCACACAAAATGATTATGCTCACCTGTTCATTGAAGTACTTAATAAAAATAAAATTTACTTTATAAAAGTAATTCAACGTATACTAGAGTTACCTAAAAAAAATACCAAAAATCCGGTCTCTAAAAATCTGTCCCGTCTCGCGCGCTTCACCAGTATCCAAGCTCGGGACGCCTATTGATTGATGAGCAGACAACTGCCGTGTTTTGCATTCAGCTATTTACGGGCATTTCCTCCGCTTAACCCGACTGTCGTGATTAATGGGCTCCGCTGCCACCTATTACGCGATAGAGCCCGCCCGATACCCATTTTTTGTCGATACCAATTTCAATTTATAGTGTAACATGCGATAAAAGGTGGCTCATCTGTCACTTTGTTGTTATTAGCGATTATTATTGATTACACACGTTTCGGTTTTTTTTATTTGACAGTCTGAGATTTAATCTGATTTATTATTAGGTACAGTCCAAATATAATTCTGTACTGATAGTAGAATACTTGCCTTGATATTGTTAAGAATTAGTATTGAAAGTACCTACATATAAATTTAATTAAAAACTGTAAAATTATGAGTATGAAAATCTACAATTATTTTTGTCTTTACTCAGAATCGTCGAATCGAGTGATTTCAAAACGTAATAAACGTACAAAATTGATATCTTAGCGCATGTAGATAATGTAGAAGAAGTAAGAGGCATTCCTATATGGTAGTTATAAATTATGGGCACCACGAATACTTACTGCACCAAATGCAGCTAGCATGCAAACTAATTGTAACATTTGTGATTGATAATATTAATAATCTCTCTTTTTATCAACCGTAAGGTAAACGTCCCTGTGCTCGACACTGACCCAATACATGGCACTTGCAACCTTATGTCATAGTAAGACAGGTAACAGATGGGTGTCATCTACTATGCATTGAGGCGTCGAGCATTGGTACATTTACCTTATATAGTCTAGCTAGACAAACCATTCCACAGACACTATCAAGTATCGCTCAGGAAACGGGAACCACAATACCGAAACCAATAACCACGAAGAGGTGTTACTCTATTCTCGTCGCTGAATCGGCGCGATGGATGTACGCATCGCTTCAGACGTGGACAGCGAAGTATTAAACGTGATTGTGCAGCCAACTCAGAACTGCTGACTCAAGAATCAACTCCTGATTTATTACTGTCTATTTTTCGCTGTTTTTAGGGTTCCGTACCCAAAGGGTAAAAACGGGACCCTATTACTGAGACTTCGCTGTCCGTCTGTCCGTCTGTCCGTCTGTCCGTCTCTCCGTCTGTCACCAGGCTGTATCTCACGAACCGTGAGAGCTAGAGAGTTGAAATTTTCACAGATGATGTATTTCTGTTGCCGCTATAACAACAAATACTAAAATCAAAATAATAATAATAATAATTAAGGGGGGCTCCCATAGAAAAAACATGTTTTTTTGCAGTTTTGGGTCTATTTAAATAATTGGAACAGCTAAATACTTGAAATGCTCACAGAATATTTAATTAAATATTTACTTTAAAAATAAATAATAAAATTAAAATAAAATTAATATTTAAGGGAGGCTCCCATACAAAAAATTAGATTTTTTCAGTTTTTGGTACGGAACCCTTCGTGCGCGAGTCCGGCTCGCACTTGGCCGGTTTATTTTATATTTACTTTACTATTTAGCTGCTTATAGGTACCTATTCAATTACTATTTAGGCAATTAATATTCCCTGGGATAGGCAATGCACACGAAACGTTGCAGAATCGATACTTTTTGTAACTACTTTTAAAATATTTTTAGGCTTTATGGTAGATAAAAGAGTTATAATGGTGACTGATTGTTATATCGTCGCCTGAAACATATATCTTAACTTATTTTCCATTGTCGTCTCGTACGACATCGACGGAAGATTTACTAAAAAATCTACATAAAAATTGATTAATCGTCCTATCGTAATAAGAAGTTCTTGGGCTTCGTTTAACCCATTTGGGAATACAAGTATGATAATAATGTGTACATTTGTGTGTGAATAAAACGTTTACACCACGTCTTCATATTACACGACTTCCCAGTTAAAAGTATTGCTAAGTTTACTTTAAGAGAATTGTCTTGATATCATCGGACTTCAATCTCTTATTCTATACTTAGTCAGGAAATAATTTCTAAGAAAGTATAATTCACATGTGCTCGCGACATCCAACACTTTACTAATAAGAACGAGTTTTATCTTACGCCGCGAGCAAAATCAGGTTTGGAGTAACAAACGAATTTCCAGGAATTTCCAATTTAAATTCCATGTGGGTCGATAAAAGTCTCTGGTGCGTTTTATATTCACGTTGTTGTGATGTAATTTTAGGTAAGTAAACAATTTATTGTACAGAAGGATAGAACACAAAATTAGAAAAAAATACGAATTAAACGGCGAAGTACAAAGGCGGACTTATCCTATATGATGTTTCTTACATTAGAATTAGAACCAATATTTAAGAGGCAGAGAGGAAACTTAATCATCAAGACCAACAAAAAAATAGGCCACAATAAATATGGTGACGTACAGTACATTCAACAAGAAACTGCAAAATAAATATAGGTATGCAATCATAAACAGATAAATACAGAAATAACATTTATATCCTCCTGCTGCTCAATGCCCTATTTACAGTAGCCAAAATAAATTTGAATTTTACATTAATGACGCATAAGTATCAAATTCATGTAAGCAAAATAGGCTAGGTGGGGGATAAATATACAATCCAGTGTGTCACATGTTCCTCAGACGTTCCCTGAACGAGTAATAATTTTATACCTACTACGGATAAGACAGTGATCCAACTCTTCTTGGATCTTGGAAGTTAATAATTACAATATTGAATAATAAAATAGACTTAGTATTATCCGTACCAATATATAAATGTGAAAGTGTGTTTGTTTGTTTGTTTGTCCGTCTTTCACGGCTAATCGGAGCGATGGATTGACGTGATTTTTTAGGTAGAGATAGTTTAGGGCACGGAGAGTGACATAGGCTACTTTTTATCCCGGAAAAAATTGATGTTCCCGAGGGAAAACAAAAATATAGTTTGCTTGATAGATCGATGGCGCCGTGTGTCGTTTGAAACGAGAAGTTTTCTTATAGTTGTGCTTTATACCGCAATATAACCGAGTTCCACGCGGGCGGAGCCGCGGGCGGAAAGCTAGTTAGCTATAAGTGGTGAAATGGCTGTGCCACAGCGTAAATGTTGAAGCACGGCCTTTATTGTCATTTTTGTAACACATCTATACAACGTTTATGTATGTAACAAATGATTAGAGTTTGAGTAAACCGAGGATGATTTCCGGACGAACCGATTCCACAGCCTGGCAGCGTACACAGATTTATAATATGAAGGATTTAGAATAAGTTTGAGTTGCTTAGTTGAGCGGCAAGAATACTAAGTCGGGCGGTAAATCTAGTCGTGGTTGATAGTTGTCCCGCAAGTGCCGTGGCGCCTGCGTGGGCGCAGAGCATAGCGCCGCGCTGATAGTTTGCAACCTGCTAATAACTATCGTGTAATAACACGCCATTTAACCGCTACGAACTATTGTTTAACCCTTTTCTTGACATCGTATCTTGTAAGATACAGTCAACTTCAAAAAATATTTGCGTAAAAGTTTTTAAGTTAAAATTGAACCCGTTTATAATTTCAAATTTTGTACATATTTCCAAACGTATAAACTGCAATTTGCGTTAGATTGGTCGCATTGTTAAGACGTTAGAACATAAATTATCAACAGTTTCGACATGATCCCGCGCAAGATGATAAAAAAGTTGCATTATTCCTGTTTTTCGTATGAGAAATTAACAAAACGTGTGTGTTTCTACTAACTTAAGAATATATTTGTGACATCTAAATAAATTATAAAGAAAAAAACTAATATTTGATATAACTAACAAACCGTTAAACTGTATGTATCTTCAAATGCACATTGCCTGCTTTATGGTAATTTTTGATTTTCTCGTAGGGTATCTCACGGTATACATTGCCTGGTTTATGGTCTTGTTTATAACTATGTTTTACACGGTGCTTTGCCTGTTAAACGTATGTGTGTCTGTTTTTTTCCATTGGGAGGTGCACGACCAACGTTCTACATCTCCAAAAAATACTAGCTTTGATACCAAAGCCAAGTATAAAATCAGATGATTCAGATTCTGGCTCAGAAATTCCATCCCTTTTGTTCCGATTAGACGTGCACGAGGACAATAATGAAGACAGTTCCTTAGCATCTTTCGTGCCATCTTCATTCGAGAATTTGATCATATTATCAGATCATGATTTCGCCCAGTTTTAAGAAATTGTTTCCCTTGCAACACTGCCGCCGCCGCTTAGTCCAGGCGCCCCATTGCCACCGCCATTAACTTCAACTGAATCATGATAAAGTCTGTTAAATATTTTTTTTCTGCAGTACCGGCATCACCGCAGTCACAACTTACACCAATACCATCAATACAACCAATAATTCCTATAGAAAATGTTCTGGCACCAACGAAAATGGTCTTACTTCTGAACTGCCCCTACCATCACCTTTAGTAGAATCTCCTACTACCTCCACAGACATATCATCACCAAAAGTTTCATTCACGTGATCAAGAATAAGGGCTAAGTCCCTTCCTAACAGATTACAATAACAACCTACGACTATACAGAAGAATCAGATAAATTTTGTGGTGTCGATCTCACAGACATGTTTTTCGCTCTGAACCGAAATGAACTCAAAGGCCATCGCTGGTAGGTACTTGCCGTTACTATCTTAGACACTGGATATGAGTTGAATTAACAGCTGGATTTTGTACCAAAGGCAGAGTGCAAATGACAATGAACGAAAGTTATCCATAAAACGATTTCGTTACAGAATGATGCAAGGTTTATTGAAATGCGACCGACAATTTTCGGCATCCATAGCCAACGTGGCAGGGCAGGACTCCTACAAAATTATCGGAACTCCGGTTGTTTGTGACCGTTGATGTTAAGCGTGATCGATTTGAACATTTTCCCATTTTAGCGCAAAATGCAGGTGTAAGTTGTGTGAGAAAGGTCTAACTACCCTACACCGCTCCAAAAGTAATTATGTTAAAATTGAGCCTAACACCGAAACTCAACTTTTTTGGTTTATTTCACACAAAGTAGGTAATTAAATGCCTGATTAGGATTTTTTACATTGTTACTTAAATAATTATAGTTAATTTCATTATTTGTATTTCATTTCCACATTCTGGGCAATGTATCTTTAAAGATACACAAAATTTTATTGAAGAATGTCCATATTCCTAGCAATGTATCTTTTAAGATACATGTAATATTTCCAAAAATTGGGGAGAAATATTTTTTTTTCTAATTTTTTTTAGTGTCATTTATGAATATATTTTCAATCATACAAGTTAATCCACAAAAATACGATTTTAAATTTTTGCCAAGAAAAGGGTTAAATAAATAATAATAATATACATCGCGCCTGTATTCCCAAACGGGGTAGGCAGAGCACACAAATCGCTACCTAGACAAAATAATCTATTTCACGTTTCATGGCCACTTCCGGCATATTTTTTTCGTAGTTTTTGAATTGGCACAGGTATAATTGTGACAGGTTGTCAGCCAGTCGTCCAAAATATAATTTACCTATTTCCTTAGACGCCTCTTACGACATCCATGGAAGAAATGGAGAGGTGTTAATAATACCATCGATTTTATTTTAATGGTTAGTGCGAGTCCCGGCCGAGGCTGGCCAGTTTTAGGAAGTCTTTGAATGCTGTTTCGTTTCTTTAAAAAAATAAACGAATGTCTTTTTTACGTAAAATGAACCAACTTTAAGATTTAAGGTATTTCCCCTCCAAAATCCGACTTATATTTCCACTCTACATGTATAGTTCATAAACCTATTAAGTTCTGAGAAAACAAGCATGAGTCTTAAATTAAAACCATGCTCAGGGTTGACCTTTGAGACCTAAAGCATGTAAAGTTGTCATAAGCGCCAGTAATTTATACCAAGTCAGGTACTTCAGGTTTGCTCGTCGATGTTTAAGAGCCTAAATGATGGGCGCTAAACATTTCACGTAGCCTTTTTGCCCGCTCGCCGCTTAATAACGCATCAAGGCGGAGTGCGTGGGCTGCTAAAGTTTTAATACAAGCTTCCCGTGCCTCAACTGCGAGAGAACGCTAATTTTCAATATTTAAGCCCTGATGACGTGAATATTACTACGAAGATCCTAACTGTAAAGCACGAGCTCAGAGTTTAAATTCGTTTTGAGTTAATATAATAACCAAATGGCGGTCTGTTGGACAAATTAAGCAATCCTTTGCAGGACAAAGCGAAATTCGAAACGGAGTAAAAACTGTGTTGCAACCTTCACAGCTTTATGGTTCGAAAACTTTAAATTGATGGCAGCACCGCTCACTTTGTAACTGGCCGCCTCGTTTCTGGCGAAAAGAAAATAAAAGTTTTTTTCCTTCGCAGTTCTTATTTCAAATTCAGTTGGAATAAAACCGTCTGGCAATACGTCGTGTCGGCTGCACTTTTTACGAGGACCCGGCTCCGCAGACGTAGTGAAACTTGTACGCTAGTTTAGAGCTTTATTTTAATTTTGCTTGCACAGGCCGCCGGCTCTCGGCGGTAAAAAATGTTTAAGCACTTTACACGTGCCGGTAATATATTGTAACTCAGCGCAGACACAAATGGGGGTGAAATGTTTAATTTCGCACTGCTTGGGAACTCCATTCAAGTTTAAAAGAATGTTCCGTATTTATAGCATTACATTTTTTTTAATTATAAGGCAAATTTGGTGCCAAGTGCTCT
This sequence comes from Adoxophyes honmai, assembly GCA_005406045.1. Lineage (NCBI taxonomy): Eukaryota > Metazoa > Arthropoda > Insecta > Lepidoptera > Tortricidae > Adoxophyes > Adoxophyes honmai. Next base: position 63,962 of record BHDV01008311.1, on the reverse strand, counting down.
TAGAAGCTAATTACCCAGAATTTAAACCTAAACAATGCCGTACTCGAACAACGTACAAACTCAACCGCGTATAAATCAAGCCGTTGAACAATACTCCAGGCGCCGCTGCCTCAAAACAATGGAGCCCCAGGACAAGTAGGAGGGCTCGAGCTATTTATTAGTACACAAGAAAATTCAGCAAAGTGCATTTTACCTGATAAATAAGATAATGTGTTTTATCAGCGTGATTTCATTCAAGTTTTTTTTAGTTAGTCATAGTAAGGTAAACGTCCCTGTGCTCGACACTGACCCCATACATGGCACTTGCAACCTTATGTCATAGTAAGACAGGTAACAGATGGGTGTCATCTACTGGGCGTTGAGGCGTCAAGCATTGGTACATTAACCTTAATTTAAGTATTTTTTTTTTCATTATTTACAACATGTAAGTGTGGGCTATGGTATTCTTGCAAATAAAAAGAAACTCTTAATCAGTTGATGACACCGTGCTGCAAATTAATATTTTTGTGAGAAAACTACGTATGCATTAAGTCATAAATCGATAACCTATATTCGACCTCGACGAATATACGTGATGAATGTGTAAAATCTAATGAACACGAATGATATTATCGTGACAGTCGTTCCATCATATTTTGAAAGAGTACCTAAGTATGTTTTATTGAAATTAGTGGAAAGAATTTTGCTACACAATTTTATAATTTTAATTTTTATATTGCCCGTGTGGTGCCGGGTTAGAATAGCACCTCCCCTTTTCTTCCCGTGGGTGTCGTAAGAGTCGACTCTGGGAAAGGGTTAGTGTATTGTGGGCGAAGAACTAGCAACTTGTCACTACAATATCACGTTTAATCATCTGGTAACCCTGAAATGGCTAAGCGTGGCGCTGGATTTTCGAATTCATGTGCTCTGCCTACCCCTCTTGGGAATGCAGGCGTGAGAGTATGTATGTATGTACATATGTAATTTTTATCGTGTATTCACGAATAAATGGAAGAGATATTTACGAAAAAAACTATTTAAAGGGCTTTAGAATAGACAACTGAAAACGTTTTGGGAATTTTCTATTTGTCGGTTTGTCAGTTTGTATGTTTGATTAAGTATTCGCGCATCATGTGAAAACGGCTGAACATTTTTGAATGCAGTTTTCACTAATAAGCTAAGAGCACTTTTGGACATGAGGCTATAAAAAATATTGACTTTATACATTCTAAAGTGAATAATCTGGCTTTGAAAAGATTACAATTAGATAATTTAAAATATTTCACCGCACTACCAATCGGACAAATTTCCTGAAATACGCGCGCATTTGAAGCGCATGGTCCCAGGCGGGCCGCCAGGCAATGGATATCAAAGAGCTATCAACCGTTTGCCAAAGAATCAATGTAATGTCTCGAAATAATGACAAAACAAAAGTATATATATAAGTAAAGTATTGCTGTCTTATCGTTTGGGACGCCTGCAAAATGGCCTACAAAAAAGCGGTAGAAGCAATTGACTAAATGCTGCGAGGACATTATTGACGAAGGTTTTAATGAACAAATCCAAAATTCTCAAGTTCACCCCGTGTGGTGCCGGGTGCCTATTCTAGCACCTCCCCCTTTCTTCCCGTGGGTGTCGTAAGAGTCGACTCTGGGAAAAGGTTAGTGAATTGTGAACGTTTAACTATCTGGTTACCCTGAAATTGCTAAACGTGGCACTGGATTTTTGAATTTATGTGCTCTGCCTACCCCTGGGAATACAGGCGTGAGAATATGTATGTATGTATGTCACATTTTATACTGTGCTTGCACTTGGCCTGTCACGCTACTACGTATCTACTTCGCCGCTTATAAAGCCTAGTTTATCAGCCAGTGTCACTTTATTAGCTAATACAACTCAACACGTGTGGTTATCACCTGCCTACGTATTTTTATCGCCATAAATTAAAAAAAAAGCACGAAGATGTACATATACAGTGACCAAACTTTAGAAACTCCTGCCCATTTTAACTTTGGTAAATACATGTTAGATCACATGCTTCAAGTAAAAAGCGACAATATCTGTTTGGTAAGAATGTATTTGGCGTTATTTTAATATTTTTTCTAAACTTAGTTACATGCCGTAACGCTTCTGAAAAGTTATTCTGTACTAATGTCATAAAAAGAAACTCGAAGAAAACTGTATACGATCCTAAATGAAACAGATTATTTGCTACGTATTACTATTTCGTACGCAGGAAAATGGATATACTCACGAAAAATTAACGTACAAAGAAGTCGTCCAGTATGCAGTAAACTTGGCCACGGCATTTATAAAGCTCGGTGTGCAACGGGGAGACGTAATCGCGATTGGATCCGACTGTTTTATACACTACGTCCCCACGACTCTAGGAGTGTTATTCACGGGAGCAGCTTACACTTCATACGAATGTAAAATTGGAACAGGTATATTTGCAAGATTATTCACTATCTCATTTACTGTAGTACTAAAAAAATTATACAGTGTGTTACCGGCGTGCGGGCATTTCTTGAAGCAGTGTTAAGAGATGCGGTTTGTTAATCTAACCATTAGCTGAATTGCATTAAAAAACAAAATTTCACAATGCGTTACTTTTCTATGAAAAGTTTAATTGCAAGCAATGTACAGTAAAGTTTCTGTCACAAAATGACAAATCTAATGTCATCTTAGTGTTATCTGGAATACGCATACATTGAAGACTCAGAAAATGGAAGAATTGCATTTGTGGCTTTGTTTTAAATAATTATGATATACTAATACTTGCAAATGATTGCTAATTTGATATATTATCGTCAGTTTTAATAAATGCCCGCACGCCGGTAACTGTATATACCTAATCTAGGTAATGTGATCCCGACATGAGATTGCAAATTCGTAATCCCGCGGGATTAGAAAAAGCAATCCTGCGAGATCTCGGATCTCGTCAAGTTTTAAAAAACGTTAAGTTGGGATGACTGAAAACTGCTGGTCATTTAAAATAAAGTTTACTTTTTTTAGAAATTAGCAGTCATAAAAAGTATAACTCATATTAGAAAATAGTTTCGGGTGAACAGGAAAAAAATAGGCAACCTCACTTTTTCATATACTATGGGCTGCATACTTTCGATTGTTATAAAATTTATCTATTAACCAAACCGGTGCAATAAAGAATTTTTTTTTTATTCTGGACTGAAATTTGCTAGGCAACCCATATGCAATATATTTTTAGGGTTCCGTAGCCAAATGGCAAAAAACGGAACCCTTATAGATTCGTCATGTCTGTCCGTCCGTCCGTCCGTCCGTCCGTCCGTATGTCAAAGCCACTTTTTTCCGAAACTATGAGGACTATATTAATAAAACTTGGTGAGTAGATTGTGTTCTGTGAACCGCATTAAGATTGTGACACAAAATTAAAAAAAAAAAACAATAATTTTTTAGGGTTCCATACATGGAACTGAAACTCAATTTTTTTTTCCATCAAACCCATACGTGTGGGGTATCTATGGATAGCTCTTTCAAAATGATATACAGGGTGGCCCATCTAAAACGGTCAGTATGGGGAAGTCCGAAACTATACGAGATACGAAGGTGTCTTCTTAGGAACCATGACATCGATTTTAATAAAAAGAAAAACTGCATTCATACATTTAAAAAAAAATGTGTACTTAGTCCGGGAATCGAACCCGGTTGTTTTGAAAAAAAAAATACTGTTTCTATTTAGATATCGATTGTGTGGGTCTTAAGCAGTAAATATGTGTGTATAACATAATTACTAAAATAAATAAAATGCATTGTTTCTACATGCTTTGATTTATTTTAGTAGGTGTTCGAAGTGACCACCGCTTTTCTCAATACCTACTACGTTTGTAACTGTGATCACTCTGAACACCTACTAAAATAAATTAAAGCATGTAAAAACAATGCATTTTATTCATTTTAGAAATCATGTTTCTTGCACATATTTACTGCTTAAGACGTAGGTCGATTGTGTAGACAATCAATATCTAAATAGAAATAAAAAGTTTTTTTTTTTTCAAAACAACCGGGTTTGATTCCCGGACTGAGCACACATTTTTTTTAAATGTATGAATGCAGTTTTTCTTTTCATTAAAATCGATGTCATGGTTCCTAAGAAAAGATCTTCGTATCTCGTATAGTTTCGGACTTCCCCATACTGACCGTTTTAGATGGGCCACCCTGTAGAGGTCTCTAACATCATACTTTTCTAAAGTGAATAGTTTGCGCGACAGACGCTTCCAAAGTTGAAAAAGTTGTGTCCCCCCCCCCCTCAAACTTCTAAAATAAAAGAGTGATAAATCTAAAAAAAATATATGATGTACATTACCATAAAAACTATCAACGGAAATTAGTTTGAACAAAATCTACTGGGTAGTTTTTTTTTAATAAATAAAATTAAAATTAATCATTAGTTCGAAAATCTGTCACTAGATGGCGTTGTAATCGGTTTGTACGGAACCCTCAGTGCGCGAGTCCGACTCGAACTTGGCCGGTTTTCGATATATTAAATTACATAAAAAACGTATGCCAGGATCGTAGCAAGTGGAACAAAGTGGTCTCTGCCTACCCCTGTGGGAAAGAGGCGTGACTGTATGTATTTATGTATGTATGTATAAAAAACGTGTTTGATCCATTAACCAGCTCGGTGAAGGTCGTTGTATGGCGGGATCTTAGGCTAATATTATGCTTCGAGATTTATCCCGAAAAGTTAATACTTAAGATTCCGTGAGATCAGTATCCCGCGAGATCGGGATTGCATTCCCTAAAGCACTCTCTGTATCATTCAATGATTAGCCCTTATACTTTGTACTTATTACTTACTTGACAACTTATATATGTCTATATTACAAAAGAGGTTCAATTTGTAATTTGTTACGTCTGTTTCAGCGGTTCTCCGGCATAAATTAAATTTGGTAAAGCCGAAGTATTTTATATGCTCTTTGTCGTTTTGGCAAATGTACAATCAACTGCTCAAGGAATACGACTGTATAAAGACTTATATTGCCGTTGATGACATCCAAGGTTTTGAGATAACTTTGAAGTCTTTGGCTTCCGAAGACGTGGATATAAACAGTTTTGAACCCGTCACCGTTGATGGAAAGATGGACACGGCATTGATACTCTACTCCTCGGGCACAACAGGCATGCCGAAAGGCGTTCAAATAACTCACGCCGCCGCAATAGTTACTAGCTTACCACATGGGTAAATAATACGGAAAAATATTTTTCCAGAAATTATTTGTCACTTCTAGTTCATTCAAGCAAATAACTCAAAAATGTTTTTTTTTTAATTTTGATACTCAAGGGCTCTTTGGGCGTTCGGGTATTAGTAATACCCGAACCCCCAAATATTACCCTGTAATATATTGAAATTTTTATTTTACCTTTATTTAACTTCCAATACATGTTTTTGACTATATCTGGGTATACTTTAAACCAGTTACTTTTCAACCAGTTTTTTTATATTTTGTCTAATTCTGAGGACAAAGCGCGACTTGCGCGCCTATAACGTGCGGCGCTGGTTTATTTTTTAACGGACTTCGAAAAAGGAGGTATTGAATTCGGCTGTATTTTTTTTTTTTTATGTATGTTACCTCAGAACTTCTAAACGGGTGGACCGATTTCGATGGTTCTTTTTGTGTTCGATAGCAAATGGCTTCCCATTGGTCCCATTTTAATTTCATCAAAATCTAACTAGTAGTTTTTGAATTATCCTTAAAATAAAAATAAAATGTATGGGCATTCGGGAATTTTAGTCCGAACTTACATTTGTACATACTTACATACCTACATACAGTCACGCCTGTATTCTTAAATGGGGTAGGCAGAGCACACAAAACGCTACATAGACAAAACTATGTCTATGTCACGCTTCGTGGCCACTTCTAGCACATTTTTTGTAGCTTTTGAGTTAGCAGGTATGATAGTGACAGGTTACTAGCCTCATAGCCTGTCGCCTAAAATTTACTTTAACCTAGGTCCTTAGTCGCCTCTTGCGATATCCACGAAAGAAATGGAGAGTATTTTTATGTGTATTCGCTGATTACTCGAAGACGCTTGGACCGATTTGGAAAATTCTTTTTTTGTCTGAAAGGGTATAGTTTCCAGGTAGTCCAATTGTCAGCATATCTTGACCTGATGATGGAATATGAGGGAAATCGAGGGCAACCCTCAAATTTTATAGGCACAGGTAATGTTTTTAGTACATTTTTCAAAACTACACCAGTATTTACGCTTGGCTGTAAAAAAAATATGATTGAGCTGATGATGAAAGGTCAACTCCTTAATTTTTAGGAGTTAAAGGATAATTTTTTCGATACTGAATGCACCTGCAGACTGAAAATTATAGTTTCAGTAATTAGCCAGGACTGCTGCTTCTCAAGCGTTGCATTTCTGCTAATGCTCGTTCATCGTGGGGTTTACTTAACAGTTTAGAGGGTTCTAAATCAGATAGAGCTATTCCTCCTAAAGCCTTGAATCTGCTAGAGCTACGTATACGTATACCTACTTGACCTTTAGTAAATACGTACATAAACAGAAGTTTCCTATATAAAGCTAATTTGAAGTCGGTTTTTTTTTGTTTAAAATTATTAACACATTCACAACCACGCCTAAAATCAAAACATTTGCCCGGAACCGAGTAGTCTATAGCCAGTACAAAATGAACCCGGCTCCCGGGTTCTCGGTATCTGGCGAATGTTTTGAAGAACCCGGGAGCCGGGTCCTTGGTTCTGAATGTGTTAAAATTCAAAATAAAGGCGAACTTCACAAATAGTGTAGGTAACTATATAATTTTTCATTGTGTTTAGTTTCAGGAAATTGCCCTCATTAAAAACAGCGTACATGACATATTCGCTTAAAATTAATTATTACACGTTTAAGACGTTTAAATTTCTGTTACTAGGAAGAAAAGTTGTATTTTCGTCTGTTAAGTCGACAGATATTGTTTTACGAATTTTACGCGATTCTCAGGTGAGAGTAATGCCTGTGATGTTAAGTATTCTCTAGTGTAACGAACCAAACTCGTCGACGGGCTCGACGTCTACGTTTGTTACGTTAAAAAATATCACCATTAAGAGGATAGGAGTCGCACCAATTCTCCATACAAACGTAGTCCCCTGTTTTCTCAGTGAATGATTTTAAGAGTAAATTAAAAAAAAAATGAAAATCGATAAAAACAAATCATAGGGGCATAGCCAAAACAGATACAAATTACTGTAAAAAAAATTTGCTCTAATGTCATTATTCACGGAGAAAACAGGGGACTACGTTTGTACGGAGAATTGGCGCGACTCCTATCCTCTTAAGATGTAATTGCAGTAGTTCTACGTATGTAGGTACATGTGAAACGTCACAAGATTGGCTTATTTGTTTTAGGTGGATGTGATATTTACTGGCCAAGTACACGTACGCGAGATTATCAACATCCTGCTTCCTACTGATGATTACTTAGATTCTTTGAAGATGATTTACCTGCGTTCTTTCCCATCCACAATCGAGACTATCAACTATTTCAGAAAAAGGCAGGTTTCTTTGACTTTAAGTTTGGATTTATCAGAGACTACAGTAGTATTTATAAATACTAACTACTAAAGTAGGTATAAGCTTCATTAGATGGTTCCGTGCAGGTGAGGTTTCATTGTAATATTTTTGCTATGAAATTAATATCATTACATAAATTAATAAATAATGATAGTTGCAAGAATAAACTCTCAACAAAAGTTTCAAACCCGATTGGAGTTTGTGGTGTTAACTGCAGTTATTTTTTACTGTAACTATGATACATCTACGTGGACCATAAACATAATGGATTTTTCTTAGCTATTAGGAAAGGCTTAGCCGTGAGATTTACAGTAGTATATAATTTTAATAATTAATAATCATAATAATTTTACTGACAACTTGGTAATTTTAACAAATATTACCTGCAATTGGGAAACAATAGTCCAAAGTAAGTACGACAGCCGCTTTGTTCAGATTTTAATTCTAGGTTTGCGTGATTTGCGCATGGTTGCTGATGTAACTGTAAAATTGCCAATATGTTGATTTAATTCATACTGTGAATTTATATTGTGTGTGTTATTCTAGTCTCCCGAAAGTTAAGGACATAATTCAAGGCTACGGCTTATGCGAGGGCGGAGAGCCAGCGTCCGAACTATGGGGAAAATATAAACCTGGAAGCGTAGGATTAGCTTCTCCTGGCATTATTATGAAAGTAAGTTGCAAAACTGACAATTACTTTGTCATCTTAACTCTGACAGCAAATTATTTAAGAACGCCAAGCGCTACCGCTTCGCCTGTTGCCGGTTAAAATAAATTTTACATACATACATACACACAATCAAGCCTATGTTCCCAAATGGGTCAAATTGGGGAACATGGGGATGAGAATGGGTATAGGCAGAGCACACGAAACGTGACATACTTGTTTATTAATATGTATACTGTTTATTAAATGACTATTTCACGCTTCGCAGTCACTTCTATCATAATTTTAGGTTTAAAAACAGATGGAAGAGGTGATACAATAGTGACAGTTTGGTAACCTTCATATTTTCAGGTTGTGGATCCCAAAACAAGAACAGTATTAGGTCCAAATTGTCCCGGTGAAATTTGTATAAAAGGTCCATCTCTATTGAAGGGTTATCTGGACATTGAGCGACACAACTACATGGACGAAGAAGGGTTTTACTTAACGGGGGACCTGGGTTACTATGACGAAGAAAAATACTTTTTCCTTATCGACAGGCTTACAGACGTCATTAACTTCAGAGGGGCAAAGGTAAAATAAGTCATGTAATCAATTAATAATAATGGTAAGGGTTCTGCGCTCAAAGTGTAAAAACGGACCCATGTTACTACTATACCCTATTACGACACCAAACAGGAATTTTAGGTACTTGTACTTAAACTTAATAAAGTAATCATGAATTCCAGATTTCACCAATTGAAATAGAAAATGTCCTGCTGCAACACCCGTCTGTCCAGGACGCTGGAGTTATAGGGCGCCCTCTGCCTATCGTGCAAGAGGTTGCCATGGCTTTTATCGTGAAGAAACCAGGTGCTGAAGTTTCTGCGGATGTGCTCAAAGAATTTGTAGCTTCACAGGTACTAACTTATTATACAGGTTCACACAGGTTACAGGTAACTTATTATACGAAATTCAAAACTATTGCACAAAAACTTAGTTAACACCAGAGAATGTGATGAAAAAGCTTTCGTGCCGCAAGTGATCCTTAAGGTACCTAAATGGTCTGTCTTTCTACTTCATCAACTTATTTGCGGATATATGTATATATAAACGGCCTCACTCGGGATGACGGCAAAAGGCCCGACAGAATGACGTTGGTGCCGTGGCAACTAGGACGGCCCTTAGTATGGGACGCCATTTGCGTCGATACTCTGGCGCCGTCCTATCTGAGCTCTAAGGCTTCAAGGGCAGGCGCAGCGGCGACATCTGCTGAGGCCTTAAAACGCCGTAAATACTGTCACATCAGTGACAACGTCAGTTTTACGGCGTTTGGGGTTGAAACACTTGGCCCGTGGGGACCCGATGCCCACAATTTTTTTAGTGTTTTAAAAAAAACACCTTATTAAATTTACGGGAGACCAGAGGGCTGGCGCGTTCCTAGGGCAACGAATTGGCATCGCCATTCAGAGAGGGAACGCCGCCAGCCTTTTGGGATGTTTTTCATTTTAATTTTTAGTTAGTTTATTTGTTTAGCTTAGTTTAGTTTAATTTATTTGTTTAATTTAGTTCTTCTTTCCTCATTCTGTATCTTGTTTTTTTACGAATAGAGTTCCTAATTGCTGTTGTATTTATTAACTTACTTTCGTAGCTCAAAGATTTTGATTTCTCAGGTCTCAGGTCACATGGAACTCAAAGGTGGTATCATATTTGTCCATGAAATACCAAGAAATTCTAGAGGCAAGACACTTCGACGGAAGCTAAGGGAAATATTAAACGAAAATGAACACTTATTGTCTCCCGCGCCCGACTTCTCTAAATTGGGTCGTTGAGATTGACGTGAAATCGTAATAATAATTTTAAAGGATATATCTAATTATACCTACTGTATTGTGGCATTTTAACTATTACATCTTAACAAAAATAAACAATAATTCGAAGATGTTGTTTCAGTTCTTTAATCTTCTGTTTAAAGAAAACGCAGCACATCCCCGACAAAACAAATTTGAAAGATTTTTGTTCTTAATCTCCTTATTCTACTTAAAATGAAACTAAAGACTCATTAGAGTTAGATTGAGAGATCAACTCAATAAGATAAAAATTAACTCAGTAAGGAAGCTTTAAAATCACTTTAATTGTAATATAATGTCGAACATAACTGAGATCGCAACCGAACTAACACGTCTGGAACCGAAAGAATTGTTTATTCGAGCCAACTTATTTATAATGCAACAATCACATAGGGCTCAAATCAGGTGCTGCTGCGATCTTTGAAATCGTTAGAGAACAAATTCAAATTCCAGAATGTTTTGAATTTAGTGTTAAAATGTATTAAAAAAGCAATTTGCAACCAGCATTAATACTGCCAATGGCACAATTACGTACATGCGACCTGTTTACAGTACCTACAAAGCTTTCGGTTCCAGACGTATTAGTTCAGTTGCGATCTCAGTTATGTTCGACATTATAGTGCACGAAATCTCTGGTAAAGGTTCGTTGTATGTAGTTTTGCCCTATACTTGTATCGGATATTCAAACACTCCCGAGAAAAATGGACTCCGCTCACATATTTCTACGATTTTTCCACGTCTCATTTGTTCCTTGGCCCCAACTTTTGAACTACGTGCCGGTAATTCCCAACGCAGAACACGGTTTAGCCTTTATTTTTATCGCTAAGATAGTTCATTGATTTCATATATTTCTTGTATAAACATACCTAATGTTGTTCGAAAAGATTTGGCTAAGTTCAACATTTGAGTGCTCGACGTTGGACTATGATGTCTAAAGCCTCTTACGGACTAGGCTAGTATTTTAGTTGAATAACGAATAAATTTAGTAACTGAACGTTTTTGAACAAAGAATCTAGACTAAATTTGCTTTTTAAGTCATACATATCATATGATTTATATGATCATGGTTTTGTCTGTGCCACTTTTCGTGTGCTCTGCCTGCCCCTTTTGGGAACATAGGCATAAGTGTATGTACGTATGTATGTACTTATAAATTGTTTTTTTCCGCCACTTACCTATGCAAATTTCAAAAAAAGAAACACTTGTGTTTACAAAGACCTGTGTAGTTGAGTTCACCAGAAATGGTAAGAGATGTACACGACGAATTTTTTTATTTTTCCACTACGTTTTCCACAGCTTGTACCTATTTTGTTAAAAAAAACTATTGTTTTTCAATGTATGTTTGTAATTTAGTTTACTAATTCAAACTTATACAACATAGATATTAACGAAACAATACTACACAAGTACGCTTTTGTTAAATACCAAAAACAAATACATACATCACGCCTGTATTCCTAAATGGAGTAGGGAGAGCACACGAAACGCTGTTTGAATGTTTTGAATTCGTGTTAAAATATAGGCCAATCATTATAGGAAATCACCAAAAGGAGTTCGAGATACCCAGCTGGAAGTTTTGTAAATATTTGCATATTGATGACCTAAAAGTTGTCTCAAAACCTACATATTCTAGGGTGTGTGCAACTATTAATTTTCAAGGACAAATGTCGCAAAATTCGGCTTTTTGCGCTTCTTTTGTAAATATCTTATTTCCTATGTTTCGAAAATTTAAAATCGAAAACCAGTTGGTCTGGTACATAGAAAAAAATCGACTATAATTGCAAAAATCCAGCGTAGAGAGACACATCTTCTAATTTACGCCAAAAAACGAAGACAGTCAGCAGCCAATCCAAAGCCACATTGATTTAATTAATCACATATTTATAATCATTGATCTATCGATAGTTCATCAAGTATATGGGTAAGGCTCAAAAAAATTGTACATAGTTAAGGGCTTTAATAAAAACAAAAGTTAATTGATTCTTTTGTGTTACGACAATTACCCATACATTTTGTATAGGTAATTTTCGTTACACACGTGACGCGATCGTGATTTTGTTTTTATTAACCCTTAATTTATGTACAATTTTTATGTACAACCAGCATTAATACTGCCAATGGCACAATTACGTACATGCGACCTGTGTACAGTACCGACTATGCTTTCGGTTCCAGACGTGTTAGTTCCGTTGCGATCTCAGTTATATTCGACATTATAGTGCACGATATCTCTGGTATTGCATGTAGTTTTGCCGTATACTTGTATCGCATATTCAAACACTCCCGAGAAAAATGGACTCCGCTCACATATTTCTACGAATTTTCCACGTCTCATTTGTTCCTTGGCCCCAACTTTTGAACTACGTGCCGGTAATTCCTAACGCACAACACGGTTTAGCCTTTATTTTTATCGCTGAGATAGTTCATTGATTTCATATATTTCTTGTACAAACATACCTAATGTTGTTCGAAAAGCTTTGGCTAAGTTCAACATTTGAGTGCTCGACACTGGACTATGTCTTAAGCCTCTTACGGACTAGGCTAGTATTTTAGTTGAGTAGCGAGTAATTTAGTAACTGAACGTTTTTGAACAATGAAACTCGACTAAATTTTCATTGCTCAGACACGTTTCGTTACTAAATTACTCACTACTCGACTAAACACTAGCCTACTCCGACCTAGTCTTTAGTGACAATGCTTAAATTTAAGTCATATCATAACTGGAACTATAGCCCAAGCCCTCTCATACAGAGAGGAGGCCTGTGCCCTGCAGTGGGACGTTTATAGGATGATGATGATGATCATGGTTTTGTCTGTGTCACGTTTCGTGTGCTCTGCCTGCCCCTTTTAGGAACATAGGCATGAGTGTATTTATGTATTTAGATATAAATTGGTTTTTTTCCGCCACTTACCTATGCAAATTTCAAACAAAGAAACACTTGTGTTTACAAAGACCTGTGTAGTTGAGTTCACCAGAAATGGTAAGAGATGTACACGACGATTTTTTTATTTTTTCACTACGTTTTCCAGAGCTTGTACCTATTTTGTTAAAAAAAACTGTTGTTTCTCTAATTTAGCTTATTCCAAACTTATACAAAATAGATATTGACTAAACAATACGACACAAGTACGCTTTTGTTACATACCAAAAACAAATAATACATCACGCCTGTATTCCCAAATGGAGTAGGGAGAGTACACGAAACGCTACATACACAAAACCATGACTATTTGACGTTTCGTGGCCATTTCAAGCATATTTTTGTAGGTTTTGAGTTGGCAGGTATAATAGTAACAGATTGCCAGCCTGCCTTCTAAAATATACCTAAGACACAATAAAACAATATACCTACAGGGTGTCCCAAAGTTATGGGACATGAAGGGGAAGTACCTTAAATATCGTAGATAGTGTATTTTGCTCAAAGAAGACTTT
>BHDV01008311.1:26613-38249 GCA_005406045.1 Adoxophyes honmai | reverse complement strand
GTTAACTTTGAAGTCTTTGGCTTCTGGAGACGTGGATATAAACAGTTTTGCACCCGTCACCGTTGATGGAGAGATGGACACGGCATTGATACTCTAATCCTCGGGCACAACAGGCATGCCGAAAGGCGTTCAAATAACTCACGCCGCCGCAATTGTTACTAGCTTGCCACATGGGTAAATAAAACGGAAAAATATTTTTCCAGAAACTACTTGTCACTCGTTGAACTCAAAATTGAAAATATGTTTAAATTTTGATACTGAAGTGCTCTTGAAAAGTTTAACAAGAGATAACCTAAGATAAGATACCTATTATTTAACTTTCAATGTATGTATGTGATTTTATTCGGGTAGAATCTTGACACCTTAATTTTAAACCAGATAATTGACAACCCGTGTGGTGCCGGATTAGAATAGCACCTCCCCCTTTCTTCCCGTGGGTGTCGTAAGAGTCGACTCTGGGATAGGGTTAGTGTATTGTGGGCGATGGACTAGTAACCTGTCACTGCAATATCACGTTTGACAATCTGTTTACCCTGAAATTGCTAAACGTGGCACTGGATTTTGAATTCATGTTCTCTGCCTACCCCTCTTGGGAATACAGGCGTGAGAATATGTATGTATGTATGTATGTAATTGACAATCGATAGGTAAAGGTGATTGTTTTTTATACTTGTGTAATTCGGATTCATACGTTACATCGTGACGTGCCTCTAACGTGCGGTGTGACCAAATTCAAAATAAGGAGGAAGTGTTCAAATAGTGTGTATAATTTTTCATTGTGTTTAGTTTCAGGAAATTGCCATCACTAAAAACAGCGTACATGATAGATTCGCTTAAAATTAATTATTACACGTTTAAGACGTTTAAATTTCTGTTACTGGGAAGAAAAGTTGTATTTTCGACTGTTAAGTCGAAAGAAATTATTTTACGGATTTTACGCGATTGTCAGGTGAGAGCCGCAGCTGTAATATTATTCTGTAATGGAACTAACTAAACTCGTCGACCAGCTCGACATCTAAGCTCATCGGCAAGTTTAGTTTAGTGTGTTCACTGAGATGGAAATTTTGAAATTCTTTATATTTGTGAAACTTCGTAAGATTGATTACTTTATTTTAGGTGGATGTTCTATTTACTGGCCAAGTATACGTACGTGAGCTTATCAGCAGTATGCTTCCTACTGATGATTACTTCGATACCTTGAAGATGATTTACCTGCGGTCTTTTCCATCCACAGTCGAGACTATCAATTATTTCAGAAAAAGGCAGGTTTCTTTGACTTGAACTTTGGATTTATCAGAGACTATGTAGTAATTATGAACTAACTAATTCTTAAAATAGGAGCTTCACTACGTGGTTCTTTACCAATGAGGTCTCACTGTAACATGTTAACTATGAAAATTAATATAATAATACTTAGGAAGAATAAATTCTCAACAAAACTTTCGAACCCGATTGGAGTTTTAGTGTTAATACAGTTAATTTTTTAACTATGAACCATCTGTGCCAGCCATAAACATGCCGTACATAATATATTAGCTGGTATTTATGACATAGCTGAAAGATTGGGAAATTACTATAATTTTAATATGAAAGTCAGTAATTTTAAGGCAAATATTACCAATAATCGGGAATCAATGGTTCAATGTAAGTACGACAGCCGCTTTGTTCAGATTTTAACTCTAGGTTTTCGTTATTTGCGTATGATTGCTGTTGCAGCTGTAAAATTGCAAAAATGTTGATTCATTCATACTGCTTATTAATATTGTGTGTGTTATTCTAGTCTCCCAAAAGTTAAGGACATAATTCAAGGCTACGGCTTATGCGAGTGCGGAGAGCCCGCGTCCGAACTATGGGGAAAATATAAATCTGGAAGTGTAGGATTAGCTTCTCCTGGCATTATTATGAAAGTAAGTTGCAAAAATCACAATCACTTTTCATCTTAACTCTGACAGCAAATTTTTTAAGAACACCAAGCGCTGTGGTGTCGGGTTAGAATAATACCTGTCCAATTCTCTGTGGATGTCGTAAGAAGCTACTAAGGAAATAGGTTTAGGCATTTTTTAGGCGACAGACTAGCAACTTGTCACTAATATAGTATTTTATTTGCTTTTATCCCAAAAACATTGATATAAGTGGCTACTAAATGTGAAATAGACATGATTTTATCTACATCGTGTTTCCTGTGATCTGCCTACCACTTTTTGGGAATAAGGGGCATGATTATTATGTTGTATGTACACCAAGCCTCGACTGTTGAAAGTTCAAATAAATTAATGCATTTTTTTTTCATATTTTCAGGTTGTGGACCCCAAAACAAGAACAGTATTAGGTCCAAATTGTCCCGGTGAAATTTGTATAAAAGGTCCATCTCTAATGAAGGGTTATCTGGACATTGAACGACACAACTACTTAGACGAAGAAGGGTTTTACTTAACGGGGGACCTGGGCTACTATGACGAAGAAAAATACTTTTTCCTTATCGACCGGCTTACGGACGTCATTAACTACAATGGGTCAAAGGTAGTACAATAAGTCATGTAATCAGTTAATAATAGTTGTTAGGATTCTGTACCCAAAATGTAAAAAGGGACCCCTATTACTAAGTCTCCGGACGGTATTTCAAGAACCGCGATAGCTAGACAGTGGTTACTTTCCGTCGTAGTGTTCACATACTTTCGTTGCTATTTTTTAATGTCCTGTTTAACCTAAAGTCCCCTTCCTATCTTGCAGAGAGATTCAGTTACTTGGCTGACGGTTCCGGGAATCGTTAACGGTCGAGTGATAACCTCTCTCTTGCGTTTCCTATCATTAAGTCCAAATCCTTCTCCAGTTCCTTCTCTGTGCACGCTGTCTGGCTGTGGAATCTGTTACCTTGCGACATCAGAAAATCGCAGACCGCTGCGACCCTGCGGAATCGTTTGAGGGAGCACTGGCTCAACAGCTCCTCCAGAATGTGTACGGTGTTGTATGTTTTCTGACTTGTGTTGGTAATGCATGTAGGTTTATGTATTCAACAAGTAGTATATTTATTCTTATATGTATTAGTCTATTATGTCTTTTATTATGTGTATTTTTATGTACTTGTATATGTATGTTTATATTTATTTGCAGTATGTATACCACAATATATTTTTTATTTTAGGTTAATCGTATTATTATTATTTTTTTCTCAACTTTCTTTGTGTGTCTACTCTATTTTCACATGTTTTGTCAATCGCTTGAAGGTTAGCAGGAAGAGATCCCTTAAGGGATATGTTCGCCTTTGTACTTGTGTCTTGTTTTGTTTGTTATTTTTGTCAATTTTATTTTGTACAGTAAAGAGTTACATACATACATACATACATACTTTCACAAATTGTGTATTTTTGCTGCCGCTATAACAAACATAAAAAAACAAAAAAGTTAAAATGACACCCATGCAAACAACGCAACCTTTTTTTGCAAAAAAATTGTCGATGTCATTAAAAAGTTGCAGGTACGCACTTGTATACTTAATCATTGTAGGTACGGAAACCTCCGCGCGTGACTCCGACTTGCATTTGGCCAGTTTTTATTTTTTTCCCCATTATTATTTATACCGTAACGCCTCTTTTCTATCTCTTTTGCTTCATCCACATGCTCATTTCGGTTTGGGTATTCTTGACTTGACCTGATTCTAAAACGAAAACGTCCCTGATTTGGTCACGGAACTACCGTTTTGATCTTTCCTGCTCAACACACCCATCTACACTTCCCGTATCCATAGTAATGTTTTTTCTTGGATATACATAAAATTTATAAATTAAACATGAATTCCAGGTTTCACCGATTGAAGTAGAAAATGTCCTGCTGGAACACTCGTCTGTCCAGGACGCTGGAGTTATAGGGCGCCCTCTGCCTATCGTGGAAGAGGTTCCCATGGCTTTTGTTGTGAAGAAGCCAGGTGCTGAAGTTTCTGAGGATGAGCTCAAAGAATTTGTAGCTTCACTGGTAATAAAAAAAGATATAAAAATTTTTTTTTTTTCACCGGTTTGGTTAATAAGTACATAGATAAATTTTATACCAATCTAAATTATCCACCCCATAGTATAAGAAAAAGTGAGGTTGCCTACTTTTCCTGTCACAACCCCTGGGTTGCCAGGCATGAACAGGTAAATCGATACTAGTAATTTGCACCGGTTAGGCACAGGAAAAAATAGACAACTTAACTTTTGCATAGGGCTGCGTCTTTCGATTGGTATAAAATGTATCTATAAACCAAATATTAAAAAAAAAATACATTCCGAATATCCTGGACTGAAATTTGCTAGCCAACCCAAATGCAATATATTCTTTGATATAACAAATTACATAAAAAAATGTGTTTGATCCATTGAAAAGCTCGGTGAAGATCGTTGTATAGCGGAATCCTCTGCTATTGTATTTACTTTTTTACTTTCGTAGCTGAAAGATTTTTATTTCCCAGGTTTCAGATCACATGGAACTCAAAGGCGGTATCATATTTGTCCATGAAATACCAAGAAATTCTAGAGGCAAGACACTCCGACGGAAGCTAAGAGAAATATTAAACGAAAATGAACACTTATTGTCTTCCGCACCTGACTTTACTAAATTGGGTTGTCTAGATTGACGTGTAATCATAATAATTGCAAAGGACTGTTTATTTAAATATACAGTACTGTAGCGTTTCATTTATTAAATCTCAATTAAACTAAAATAAAAATAATAATTCGAAGATGTCGTTTCCATTCTTCGACACGTTGCCTGTGAGCTGGCAATCAAAAAAATACTCCACACGTGCAGTTTTTATTAGAATTGACCTGGGTCACAATTGTTCATCCTTACTAATATTATGAGTCAGAAAGTGAGTTTGTTTGTTTGTTTGTTTGTTTGTTCCGCTTTAACGCCGTAACTACTGAACCGATTGCTTTGAAATTTTGCAGACATAAAGATAGAAGTCCGGATTAAATAATAGGGTTCTTTTTATCCCGGAAAAAATTGATGTTCCCGAGGGAAAACAAAAATATAGTTTGCTTGATAGATCGATATCAATCGATGATAGATCGATATCGATCGATAGATGATAGATCGATGGCGCTGTGTGTCGTTTGAAACGAGAAGTTTTCTTATAGTTGTGCTTTATACCGCAATATAACACAGTTCCACGCGGGCGAAGCCGCGGGCGGAAAGCTAGTTAAATAATAAGCCCCCAATACGCACTATAACCTACTACTTTTATGCTTAACGAAAAAGTTACACATCCCAGACAAATTTGAAAGAAGATTACATATATATGTATAATGTATACATACATATTACATACATACACACAATGACGTCTATTTTCCCAAATGGGATAGGCAGAGCACACGAAACGTGACAAACAAAATCATGGTTATGAATATATCACACTTCGCAGCCACTTCTAGCATAGTTTTAGGATTGCAAAGATGGAAGAGGTACGATAGTGACAGGTTGCTAGCCTATCGCCTAAGACATACTTAAACCTTTTTCCTTAGTCGCCTCTTCCGACATCCACGGATGAAATGGAGAGGTGTAATTTTATCCCGACTCCACACGGCAACACGCTATCCTTCTACTCCTTTTATAGCCTCAATAGATTTAGAGCTTTGAGGTTCCCTCAATAAGATAAAAACACATACATACATACATATTCTCACGCCTGTGTTCCTAAGAGGGGTAAGCACAGCACATGAATTAAAAAAATCCAGTGCCACGTTTAGCAATTTCAGAGTAACCAGATGGTTAAACGTGATATTGCAGTGACAGGTTGCTAGCCCATTGCCCACAATACACTAACCCTTTCCCAGAGTCGACTCTTACGACACCCACGGGAAGAAAGGGGGAGGTGCTATTCTAACCCGGCACCACAAGAATGAACCCGGAAAGATAAAATTATGATAAAAATGTGCAAATAAATGAATATTAACGTAATAATTCCCCGTGTGGTGTCGGGTTTAAAATAACACCTCTATATTTCTTCCGTGGGTGTCGTAAGAGGCGACCAATTAGATCAAGGTATAATTTAGGCGACAGGCTAGTTACTTGTCACTTTTATACCTGCCGATTCGAAATCTAAAACAATATGCTAGAAGTGGCCACGAAACGTGAAATAGTCATGGTTTTGTCTATGTAACGTTTCGTGTGCTCTGCCTACCCTATTAGAGAATACAGGCGTGATGTATGTGTGTAAGGAATAACTCATTAAGTACTGTAAGGAAAGAAGATTTAAAAGCGTTGTAATTGAGGAACGAGGACCGTACGAGATCGCACGTAATTCTAAACTTATCAAAATGACTATAATTAATAATGTAAACGCAGGATTCCGTCTTCAATCCGGATACACCTAAGGCTCAATTCACACCAGAAGAGCAGCGCAGCGCGGCGTAGCGCAGCGACCCGCTCCGTGGAGAATGCGCGAGGATTCCTGCGACTGCTCGAGAAGCCGCTGGAATGCGTAGAAAGTCGCTGGAATTTACATAATTATTGACATATTGACATATGTATTGACAGCGGCCGTTGCGACTACTCGAGCATCCTCGGCTTTGTTTATGGAATGCGCTGGAATTCCCGCGGATCCGCGGGCATCCGCGCGCGCATCGTTAGAGTTTCTCATGCGATAATAAGTCTTATTGTAATGAAAATAAAGTTGAAATTCTCATGACACTGAAACTGCGCTCCGCTACGCCGCGCTGCGCTGCTCTTCTGGTGTGAATTGAGCCTAAGAGTATCCTGTCCGGATACACCTATCCAAAATAGACATTAAAAAATTGCGTGAATGGGCTTCGTAATCTATGTATTTGTTTTTTTATTTTCTTTTTAAAACTGTGTCCTGGTGAACCTAATGTAATAGCATTTTTGGTACCGATATCCGCCAGACATGTCGTGGAAGGTAATTTACTATGTGACGACAATTTCCTGCGTGCGTGGTGTCGAGTTTAGAGTAACATCTCTCCATTTCTTCCGTGGCGGTCGTAAGAGGCGTCTAAGTGGTATGTTTTAAGCGACCTGCTAGCAACCTTTCACAATTATACGTACGAACTATTTTATTCATTACTAGCATTCCACCCGCGGCTCCGCCCGCGTGGAACTCGGTTATATTGCGGTATAAAGCACAACTATAAGAAAACTTCTCGTTTCAAACGACACACGGCGCCATCGATCTATCATCTATCGATCGGTTATCGATTGATATTGATCTATCATCGATCGATATCGATCTATCAAGCAAACTATATTTTTGTTTTCCCTCGGGAACATCAATTTTTTCCAGGATAAAAAGTAGCCTATGTCACTCTCCGTGCCCTAAACTATCTCTACCTAAAAAATCACGTCAATCCATCGCTCCGTTTAGCCGTGAAAGACGGACAAACAAACAACAAACAAACAAACAAACAAACACACTTTCACATTTATATATTGGTACGGATGCTAAAAGCGTTTACGAACGGTGAAATAGTCCTGGTTTTGTCTGTATAAGGTTTATATATACTCTGCCTACCTTATTTAGAAACACACAGGTGTAAAGTATGTTATGCATTTAATTTTGCTGACAAGTATCATTTATAAGTATTTACTTAGAATTTGTTTTTTTTCCGCCACTTGCCTATGCAAATTTCCAAAAAAGAAACACTTGTGTACACAAAGACCTGTGTAATTGAGTTCGCGAGCAATGGTAAGAAAAAAATACACGACGCAATTTTTTTTTTCACTACATTAACAACAGCTTGTCCCTTTTGTTAAAAAAACTGTTGCCTTTCAATGTATGTTTGGAATTTAGTTTACTGATCTAAACTTATACAACAAGATAATAAGGACACAAGTACGCTTTTATTAAATACCCAAAACACACACCTACATGCATATGCACATCACGCCTGTGCTCCCAAATGGAGTAGGGAGAACACACGAATCGATACATAGACAAATCCATGACTATTTGTTTCGTGACCATTTCAACCATATTTTACTTAGTTTTATTACGGAAAATAGATTTTACCTAGCTATACCTACTACACAGGCTGAAATTTTAAGGAACGGCCAAATTATGCGTAGTTTTTTGATACTGAACAACGTTTCGTATGAAACGAATTACGATTCCCGCGAAAAAAAATTGATTGCCTCTTACTGATCAGAGACATCACATTAGCCGGAATGTGTGAATCAGTGTCGCGATTAGCGGCTAACAAGGAGTTTGCGGGAGAGAAAATAAAGTAGTTTTGATAACTGGAAGTTTATTCGAAATAAAAGACCTTTCTGATAAGGCTATAGGTCGCGGCTCAAGATTCCTGGGTGTGGTTTCGGACAATTGGTTGGTTCTGGAGGTCAGAGTTCAAATTCGAATTCAGAGGTCAAAAATCCAGCGTAGAGAGACACATCTTCTAATTTAAAGAACGCGAATGGGCAATACGAAAAACTGTTTCTATTGTACAAGAATCAGAACCGGAAAAAAAGAAAAGAAAGATTTGTAATAATAACAAAAAAACTACTCCTAAAAAGAAAAATTTGTGTAAAGTAAGAAAATCTAACAAAATAAATGAATATGCCCACGTTTCTACAAAAAGAAGTGAAATCCCATCACAAACATTCTGTAAAAAAACTAGCCAAGTCTCGATGAAGCTGGTTGTTTATCTCTAAAAAGTAATGAAATCTAGACAAACTAGTGCCAAGTCTAAGGTTCCTTACTGCGATTTCTTTATTACTTATAGTTAATGTTGTGTGACTTGGCCGTTGAACACTTTAAACCAATTACCCATACCAGTATGGGCTATTATTTCGCGTAACAAACAAGATAGTTACAACATTACGTGTAAACAAAATTGATTTGTACGTACTAACGTTTAAAAACTATTCAATGCCCAAGGCACACAGCATTAAAATCTGTCAAAGCTTCGACAATTTTCCAAAGTAGTTACGAGATAAACAAATTCGGACAACGATGTTGTGCGTTTGACCATCTTTCACTTCATGAAAATATTACAAATGAGACAGAAAAAACACACTAAACGTTGTATATGTCAATGGAAAATAAATAACACATTCCGTAAGTTTATAAATTTCCTAAAAATATTCAGGAAATTTATAAACTTCCGTAAGATTCCAAACGACAGACAAATTGTATTATTTTACGGCCGCATTTTCGTAAAATAATAAATTTACGTTAGGTTAGGTTAGGTTAGATTATGTTAGTTTAGATCAGATCAGGTTTAGTTATGTTAGATTAGATTAGGTTAGGTTAGATTATATTAAATTTTGCAAAAATGTGGGCGTAAAAACAATTTTTGTATCCCGTTTGGAATCTTACGAAAGTTTATAAACTTCCTAGGAAATTTATAAACTTACGGAATGTGTTATTTTCCGGTGACATATAGACAAAACCCGTTTCGTAGCCATTTGCAGCAGAAAAAACCCAAACATTAAAAAAGTATTTGGGAAAGTTTAGAAATTAGCCATAGGTATCGATTTTTTTTCTGATTTTATAAATTTTTTTTTTTTCGGACCTGCTCAGCTTCGCAAAATTTTAATGCCATAAAAATATTCTCAGTATCTCATCCACATCCAAAAAATAGTATCGGGTTTGTTACCGCCAAATATTACAAAACTCATTTTGCGGCAGAGTTTTAACGGAACTTTTCATTTCATACTGTGCTTGCACTTGGCTTATTACGCTACCACGTATCTACTTCGCCACTTATAAAGCCTAGTTTATCAGCCAGTGTCGCTTTATTAGCTAATACAACTCAACAAGTGTGGTTATCACGTGTCTACGTATTTTTATCGCCATTGTAAATTAAAAAAGAAACCATGGAGATGTACATATACAGTGACCAAACATTCGAAATTCCTGACCATTTTAACTTTGGTAAATACATGTTAGATCACATGCTTCAAATAAAAAGTGACAATGTCTGTTTGGTAAGAATGTATTTGGCTTTATTTTTTATGTTTTTTTCTAAATTTGGTCACATGACGTAACGCTTTTAATAAGTACTTTTGTAATAATGTCATAATAAGAAATCCTGAATGAAACGAATTATTTGCTATTAACGTTATTACTATTTCTTAGGAAAATGGATATAATCACGAAAAATTAACGTACAAAGATGTCGTCCAGTACGCAGTGAACTTGGGCACGGCATTTATAAAGCTCGGTGTGCAACGGGGAGACGTAATCGCGATTGGATCTGACTGTTTTTTACACTACGTCCCCACGACTCTAGGAGTGGTATTCACGGGAGCAGCTTACACTTCATACGAATGTAATATCGGAACAGGTACCTTTGCAGGATTATTCAACTTTCATTGTCTGTAATTTAATATTTCAGTTATTGTTGGTACCACACTATGTAGTATCTAGGAAATGCAGTCCCGACACGAGATCCCAAATTTGAAAACCCGCGGGATTAAAAATGTTAATCCTGCGAGATCCCGAAATATTCGGGATCCGATACATTAAAAAATAAAAAGAGAACTGCTTCTTAGTGAGATTGCGTATAACATAAAATACGATTTATAAAGCAGCCTCATAAAACAAGGTGTATTAAGAATGCTATTTGCTAACCGACATCTAATATGCTTTGTAAGGTATTCAGCTGCTGATAATGCCCTCTTCGACTCGGTGCTGATCATTTCACCTAATTCCGTCAATCGCGATCAGGATCTCGTCATAATAAATTATGCTTCGAAACTGATCCGGAAAAAATACTTATTAAGGACTTGGCAACTTATAGATATATAATATCAGACATGTCTACATTACAAAAAAAGGTTCAATTTGTAATTTATTACGTCTGTTTCAGCGGTTCTCCGGCATAAATTAAATTTGGTAAAGCCCAAGTATTTTATATGCTCTTTGTCGTTTTGGCAAATGTACAATCAACTGCTTAAGGAATACGACTGTATAAAGACTTATATTGCCGTTGATGACATCCCAGGTTTTGAGTTAACTTTGAAGTCTTTGGCTTCTGAAGACGTAGATATAAACAGTTTTGAACCCGTCACCGTTAATGGAGAGATGGACACGGCATTGATACTCTACTCCTCGGGCACAACAGGCATGCCGAAAGGCGTTCAAATAACTCACGCCGCCGCAATTGTTACTAGCTTGCCACATGGGTAAATAATACGGAAAACTATTTTTCCAGAAACTAATTGTCACTCGTTTAACTCAAAATGGAAAATATGTTTAAATTTTGATACTGAAGTGCTCTTGGAAAGTTTAACAAAAGATAACCCAAGAAAAGATACCTATTATTTAACTTTCAATGTATGTATGTGATTTTATTCGGGTAGAATCTTGACACCTAATTAATTTTAAACCAGATAATTGACAACTGATAAAGGTGATTGTTTTTTATACTTGTGTAATTCGGATTCATACAATACATCGTGACGTGCCTCTAACGTGCGGCGCAACTTTGTATTTTGACCAAATTCAAAATAAGGAGGAAGTGCTCAAATAGTATGTATAATTTTTCACTGTGTTTAGTTTCAGAGAATTGCCATCACTGAAAACAGCGTACATGATAAATTCGCTTAAAATTAATTATTGCACGTTTAAGACGTTTAAATTTCTGTTACTGGGAAGAAAAGTTGTATTTTCGACTGTTAAGTCGACAGATATTATTTTACGGATT
>BHDV01008300.1:323982-339057 GCA_005406045.1 Adoxophyes honmai | reverse complement strand
TAGCGCGTTCAAACAAACAAACAAACTCTTCAGCTTTATTATACTAGTATAGATTTGAAGTCGGTTTTTTTTTGTTTAAAATTATCCTTAATCACTTCTTACGACATCCAAAGAAGAAATAAAGATATATTATACTGCAAATCTGATCAACTGTATCATTATAGTTAGAAAAATTATAAGCAACTTATTAAAGTAAACAACTTAAAGAACTTAAATGTATTAATCTAATCCGAAAAAGAAACATCAAACCAACCAATTTACAAGATCTTTACAGTTTTTTCTCGATCATCCAAGAAAAACCTATAACATGATGCATGACTCAAATGAGTCCATGATACATAACCATGCATCATGCAGTCGGTGCGAAGTGTGACGATAGGGCATAATGGACGCGAAGCATGCGAGCCGGTCGTAAAGATGCGTATGCTGCTGATAAACAACTGGAGCATCCTGTATTGTTGTGGCTCACTTCGCGGAATATTTGATGGTTCTACGTGCAAAACAGGTTGTATCATTTTGTATTGCACAATCATCCAACGAATAGAAAATCATTTTTGATACAAGCTTTTTTGCTAAATGTACTTACTTAATAATTTTTACTAATCATACATTACTTAGTAGTCATGTTATAAATTATAGTACTGGCTGTGCCACTAGAATTCTACTGCCAAATAATCATATAGTCATCCACGATAGGTACACAAGTCGATCGAGGTGGATCAAATTTAACAAAAAAAAACTTTTATTGCTTACGCTACGGAACCATTAAAACGATATAACGATAACACCAATAAAACGGGAAAGTCAAACACGAATCAAATAACGAATGAAGTATTTGTAAAATTTTCAGATGATTGCTTTCAATGGAACGAAAAAGTTTAACCATCGCACGGTCGAGTGGAATCCAATTATCGCATTTGATGTATACTCTACGACCACAGACAAGTAATGCACAGTAAGTTTGCTTTAAGTAGTGATACTTAAGTCATATATTTATATCACTTATACACACACATATTCTCACGCCCGTATTTCCAAAAGGGGTAGGCAGAGCACGGGAATTCAAAAATCCAGTGCCACGTTTAGCAATTTTAAAGGTAATTAGATGGTTAAACGTGATATTGTAGTGACGGGTTGCTGGCTCATTGCCTACAATACACTAACCCTTTCTCAGAGTCGCCTCTTACGACACCCACGGGAGGAAAGAGGGAGGTGCTATTCTAACCCGGCACCACACATTTTTACTATTAATAAATAAATCACAAATCACAGCTTTAAACATCTATCGCTTAACAATACCTTTACCTAATTTTCCGTAATCGCTTCCTACAACTGGAAATGGATGGGTGTTATTCTAAACGCGACACCACACTAAACCAAAGGCGTATTTAGTATATCTACCGTATACCAGTGGCAGGTTACTAGCGGTTACTACAATAGTTACCGGCGTATAACTTAGAAAGATTTTTACAGTGAGGGTAACTATGCCACAAGCAGTTTCTGTGGCAACCTACACTGTGAAGCCTCCGTCCCCGAATAGATGAAAAATGACCGATCTGCCAATTACTCTAAAAAATGCGCGCGCACAGCAATTAAAATGATTTACATGTCGATAAATCGTGAAGATATAGCGACATAAAACGGTTTTTATATCACCCCCTGTATCGGATTACCGCATATTGAATGTTTTATTGAATAATGAATTTGGCGTGATGGCATAATAACGATGGCATTGCTAAGTTATGGCTTTTTATTTGGGTCGTTGGAGACGGATCTGAAGTTAAACCTGTATTTACACATACATACATACATATTCTCACGCCTGTATTCCCAAGAGGGGTAGGCAGAGCACATGAATTCAAAAATCCAGTGCCACGTTTAGCATGTCCCGTGTGGTGCCGGGTTAAAAATAGAATAGCACAACCCCCTTTCTTCCCGTGGGTGTCGTAAGAGTCGACTCTGGGAAAGGGTTAGTGTATTGTGGGTGATGGGCTAGCAACCTGTCACTGCAATATCACGTTTAACCATCTGATTACCCTGAAACCTGTATTTAAAAGCTACGAATAGCATAACTTTAATCAAACTACGGTTAGCAGAGAGTCATTAATTGCTACTTATATCTGGTGACTAAAACTATCAATGTGCTAAAAAAGTTAAATATTAAATATATAACGATAATATAAGACAATTAATTCAAAGTTCGACAGTGGAATTCCAAAAAAATATATGTCTACAAACTCTAGAATAAGTACACTCGAACATAATTTAAACTTAACAACCATTTTCTATACTAGAAATTATACAAAGAACGCAGCTATGATATAGTATTACCAGGCAAGCATCAATAATTAGTCGTTCTAGATCAAAAAAATATTCACAGCTGGCATGTAGTTATTTGGAGCAAAAAAACATTGAAAGTGCTTATTGTCTCGTAGAAAGAAAAAACATTGTAACAGAACGCGCAATTAGTAACAATACTAATTTGCAACATTGTATCCCCTATCCTCTCAATAATTACCAGGAATATTAATTACGAATAGCGTAAAAATGCATTTTTCACCACAAAGAACACTACATTGTAGATAAACTGTGACAAGTCAAATTTAGACTAATGACGACAGATATTGTCAAAGCATTGCATGTCAAACTGCAATATAAAACTAATCTAACCATAAATAACGACACACGCACTGTCATCGTACGCCATTTTGGTTTCCACGCAGCGACAATTAGCTTCGAAGTTGATTGTGTCTTTTTGTCACTTACGCCGTTTTTGGTGGGCAATGATAACAAAAGTCATATAATTAAAGGCAATGTAGATATATTATCGTGGTGATGAACAGACAACGTAATAAACGCGATTATTGCTATCGTTGCGATGACGAACGATACAGGGGAAAAAATGGTCAGGCGCGATACGTCGTTAAAAGTGGAATTCCGTATGAATAATGTATACAGTGATATAAATTATGAGTACGATAGAATAGAAGAGTACTTAGAAGTGCATTATTTGGCGACGGATGATATTATTACTTACTGCGCAAATATATGCCATGTATCACGTATGGCGGAAGACAGGGTGGCAAAGCGCATCTTTTATTCGGAGCTGGAGGAGGGTAAGCGGAAACATGGCGGTCAGTTCCTCCGGTATAAAGATGTCCAAATGCGGCACATGAAAAGGTGTCGCATAGAGCCTTCTCGATGGGAGCATTTGGCAGCACAGCGGCCCGAATGGCGCAGGTTGGTGCTGAAGCAAGTTCGCGAGTTCGAAGGTCGGCGGCTAATTGACCTCGATGATAAGCGCGCAGAGTTAAAAGCACGGCCACCTGCTGCCATTTTCTATAACTATGTTGGCGGCGTGCTCACATGCCAGCGATGTCAACGTAAGTTTGCAGCCAAGATAGGCTATACATATAAGCCATCTCAGGGCGCACGAGCGCCAATCGGAAGGGATCCCCTTGGAATGCATAATATTATTTAGACTATTATTGTTTCGCATAATTGATTTGGCATAATTGATTTTGGCATAACAGTACTTTCGCATAATAGTACTTTGGCCTAATACTTTTTTGGCATACTACGCTAATAGCATAATTTCGTTTGGACTAATTTGTATTGGCCGAATACACATTACGCATACTATTGATTGGGCTAATAATTATTTGGCATAAATGTCACTATGCATAATTTATAAACTAAGTTTCTTTGTTACCATTTATTTACTGTTATTAGGTTAGGTTAGGTTAGTATGAAATCCAGGCGCGAAGCGCCTAAACATCGTGGAATAGTTCGCGGACCACCATCGACATCGGTTTAGTTCCTAAATAATATATAAGTATGCATAGCATTGATATGAATAGCAATAATTACTACGAGCCATTGGTACAAAACTTCACTATTTTTTGGCATAATACTATTATGCATATTGATATGATGCCATTTGATTATTATGCCTATTTATGCTTATGCTTATAGACATTAGTCTTGATGACAATTATGCTTCCTGTATTTATGCTTTTTAATGTTATGCGTTAAAAAATATGCGTAATGATGATTATGCAAAAAACGATTTCGGCGAAAAGTGTTATGCGAAACAATATTAGTCTAAAAAATTTTATGCCTTCCAATAGAGAACCCAATCGGAATAGGGGTCCTCTAAGTGGTTGCCATGGCCGAAATCGGTCGGATCATTCATTCATTCATTCATATGAGATTGTACGAGGTAACTGTTAGTCACTACTTAAGTTACTTTAAGATCCAGTACCTACCCGAAGTTATTCCATTTTTGTGTCATCTTTAATTTAGCTACTGAGAATTGTAGACATGTATGCCATTTATTGTGTAAAGCATTGTTTAGATTTCTACAATAAAAATAAACTTTTCTAGGAATTCCTTTTTTATATCAATAAAAAAAAAAAATATATAAGATTCTAAGCTCAATTTCTTCTATGGATGTCGTAAGACAAGACTAAGGATTATGGTATAAAATAGATTATGATCTATTTTAGGCGATAGGCTAGCAAACTGTCACTATTAGGTATAGCTCCTTTGTCAATGTTTTAACTGAAAATTACGCTTCGTACATATCAATGTACGAAGCATGAAATAGTCAAAGTTTTGACTATATTACGTTTCGTCTGCTCTACCTATTTTATTTGGTAATACAGGCGTGATGTATGTACCATCGAACCAATTGATTCATGACTCACAATAGAACCTATTCACAGTGAACGTCATAGTGACATTGCATTGCTTGGCAAAGGAAATCTTTATTACATTTATTGTGACAACGTTCTGCGGTGGGTCAGGAATCAGTTGGTTCGATAGTACATATTTTGCCAACCTCAAACCGTAGCTTATTATATTTACGTTTGCGGAACTCCAAGAGTTAAGCCCGTCATTTTTTAACGACAGTCATATGTCTTAATGACAGTTTTATTTTGTTGACCGCCCCCTAAATGGCTTTCGTGGGATTGGAATGATTATAATAAATTGTGCCAACAAGGTCGTATGAATTTATTGAAAAGTATGACCCATTTGTTTTATTTTGACATACATATATATCACGCCTGTATTTCTTGTGTCTAGGCGGCAGACTAGCTAGACACTGTTATACCTGTTAAGTTAAAAAAAATGCTAGAATTGGCCACGAAACTTGAAATAGTCAGGGTTTTTTGTTAGCAGAGCGCAAAAGTGTTACATAGGCAAAATCTGGATTGTTACGATCTTCACAACCACTATTAACATAATATTTAGGTATAGTTCCAATTTAGATGAAGGAGGTATAATCATAGTGAGATGTTTCTAGCCTGTTGCCTAAGGCAAAATTCATCCAAGTCGCCACTTACGACATCTACAAAAGAAAAGGAGAGCTGTTATTCTATACCTATTCACTTCTCTTTACTCGATTCACACACGGCATCTGTTTACTGTTTTATATCAGTTTTGCATCATTTATATCACATTACTCATTCTGTATTGTTTAGCACGCAATTACATCGCGGAAGTGTGGACTCGCTACACATCAATTACAATCGATTCTCTATTATCGCAAATCATTCAGCTCTGCGCTTGCGACGCTTGTAGTAATTAATTTCTGCATAAACAGTTACACGATTCAGAACACGCGATGTATCAAATAGCACAACTCTGCTTTATATGTCTTTGGTTCGGATTTGACGAGGTAATTTTTAGTTTGAAAAGACGTGGTCTCATGGAGAAGGTCGTGGGTTTTATTTCCTGGTTAGCATCTCTGAATCTTTCCGAATTTAACACAGGCAAAAATATTCTGTGAAGAAAGACATCGTGGGAAACCTGAATAATTCTGGATCCTTCGGTGCGCGATTCTACCACACACTTGATCAATTTCATTTAAGAAATGTTCAGCTTTTGAAAAGTAACTTTACGTTTAAGATCTTCGCTTTAAGATCGTATTTTAAAAATGTTGATCTTCCATCTACAATTTTCTTAACGCCTGGTGTCCTTTTAGTTAATTATTGTTTAATGCTATAAAGCTTGAACTGTTTGTTGTAATAATTATGTGACTCCGTATTACGAGAAACTGTTTTCAATTAACAATTTAACATTGAATGTAAAATAGAACCAATTAACAATAAAATTATTCTGTCTATGCAATAAATGTAATGTTTGTTTATGCAGCTAAAACACGCGTAACATCGGCCTAATTCTCAATATCACCACACTACACTCACACGTTTCGAATCTTACCAGAGATGTACCCTGTTGTTTTGATGTCTTGTTATTGTTCCGATTATGTAATCAGAACAACAAACAAAATACTAAGCAACAAAATAAAATTATCTTTGACACAATTAAAACAAAAATATTTTTGAAACCTAAGGAAATAGGTTTAGGTATGGTTTATGCGATAGGTTAGCAACTTGTCGCTATTTTACTTCTTCCATCTTTGCAAAACTAAAACTATGCGTGATAATTATAGTCATAATCATGGTTTTGTCTATGACACGACTCGTGTGCTCTGCCTACCCCATTTGGGAATACAGGCGTGATTGTACGTTGTACGTATTTTTCAATTAGATGACGAAATAACAGCCAGCGGTAATAAAGATCAATTAGTATTTGTTTGCGTTTAGGTTTTTTGCATACGTTTAATAATTTATTCGACGTCAAGGTTTCAGGTTTCGACAGAAGTCATTTTTTACGGCTTTGCTTTAGTGTAATTTATTAATCGCTACCTGTCAAATTAATGTTTGCGAATCATTTGTTAAACCTGACCTTTGTTGTTATTGAGTCATAAATGACTACGAAACAACACAAGGTTGGTTTTGGTTGTATTAAGTATTGATATTGTGACTTATGTAAGCGGAATAATTTTTAATTAAGTGAATTAGCAAATTGATTAAGAAACCGCTGAGGAAAATAGCTAAAGCAGAATCATAATTCCTTGCGAGGAAGCTCAGACAAAAGAACGACATGGACTAAAACAAAATATTTGATATAAGCGTGAATGAATAAATTAATAACGGTAAAAAAATAGGCGATATAGTAATTAAAAAAATGTACACGTGTTTTTCTTTTGTTCGATAAACAAAATATTATAGAAAGATACACCGCTTTAAGTTTCCAGTTACTATTAAATACATTCTACAATTTTTACCGTAGAATGAGGACAAAACCCCCTAAAAGTTTTATGATATTTTTGTCGTTGTAATCATTTGATAAACCAAAAAATACCCGTCCCATACTTTGCATAATTCAACTGCCGAACTAAATAGAATGAT
This sequence comes from Adoxophyes honmai, assembly GCA_005406045.1. NCBI lineage: Eukaryota > Metazoa > Arthropoda > Insecta > Lepidoptera > Tortricidae > Adoxophyes > Adoxophyes honmai. The sequence goes on along the minus strand of BHDV01008300.1, from coordinate 331,795 downwards.
ATATTTCTAACCCGATCGGTGTTTTTTTTCTAATCAACTGATTAGTAGATGGCTTCTTCTCACCGTTAACACCTGTACCGCGAACAACAAAAAGCCATAAATCTCTGTTTTAAAGTATCCGGCCCCTAATCGCGCGGCACATTAATATTTCACCTGGCTCGCAGCCGCATACATTTTACATATATTATCGGCGAAATCGTTTGCTAATTAAGAGCGTGCACACAAAATTCGGTGATTTTGATGTTTTTCCAATGCTTTAGCAAGCTATAAATCCTTAAGTTTTTAAAGAAAAACTACTGTAACATATAAATAAACTCTTTTTCTAGGGATTAACGGAAAAAAATATTTTATTAGCAACACAGATTTCTTTTACTTAGCCAATTTGTTGAAGGGTTTTCACAAAAATACGCGTCAGAGCTGTCTTTCACTTGAAAATTTTCCATTAAAATTTACCATAAACGATATAAACTTGTTATTATCTGATAGACAATATAGTCTACTGGGGATTAACGGATTAACATGAATCAAATTATTGGTTTTTATTATTCAAATATCATTTTACATAATTTGAAAGTTGAACCATTACTTTATTTTTTTTCTCATTGATTTTAATGTAATTACAAATGAAACAATTTTATTGTAAATTTACAGAATATGTTTAGTCTAACCATATTTTTTTCATGGCTAAATATGAGTTAATTTACATTTCACGATTTTTTAAACATTGGTCCAAAACCACTAAGGTCAGGTGGGGGAAGAGAAACGCAGGGATAAGAGGGCTCTACAGACCATAATCACTCATAACTCGACGAGTTATGGTCTGTGGTGTCTCTTACCCCTGCCCTGCCCCTGAATTTCTCTTCCCCCACCTGATCTTATATTACGTTCGTAAAAAATATGTGCGCCCTCTTAATACTGAACATATTTTTTACGACGCCATCAATATATTTTTTATGAATCTAATTTATACCGGCTCTTTATGTGGGATGAATATTTATGAGTCGTAATTTATTAACTGTATTTGATCGGTATGTTTTTGTAATTTTAATGGAATTAAATTATATGGCTGCTGATTGAGTTGGTTTGGGTGACCTCGTTGGAAGTTTGTTTGTATGGCTTGCCCAAGTACTGAAACCCGTTAAGGGAACGTCTTTAAAGCAACCATTTATTTTTAAGTAACAGTAGGGGAAGTTCAAAACGTTACATAATATCTTCAACTGTTCCACGTTTCTGGCGCATTTCGCGTGGTTTCGGCTTTAAAATTATAGTTACTATTGCATTTTGATACCGTAAGGGATTCGGTAAGAAGCCTTTCAGTAAGTATATATTGGTATCAACCGCTGCTATTTGGGCCAATATTGTCACATAAAAGTATAATTTGACTAGACAATCAGTACATGTATAATTATTTATTGGTTCCGAATGATATGACTATAATTACTTTCCTCTGTCGAGCCATCAAACCTATGTAGCTATGATTATATGCCTTCAATTCTGTTTGTTTATTTGAGACTTTTGTTAGTCTACAAAGTGCTTTAGTTAAGCAATTTATTCTATTCATAATTTCCTCTAGATCTAAGTACACTAGGAGCATTCTTTGTCTAACATTATACCGAAAAAATTAATCTCGTTTTAATTTAATAATCGTAAAGTAGTCTGAATGAAAAATAAATGAACCAGTTTAAAATTACACACATATCATTATATTCAATTGTTTGTTTATTCTATGAGAAGTTATGATTGCGCGTTATTATACGAGAACACAAAAAAAAACATACAACCAAGCATACCAATGAGTATAAAAACGGAATATAAAACGTAATACTTATTTAACTTCTAAAAAACTTGTTGGAACTTTAACAGAATAATAAATCTTATCTTAAAACAATGCTAAACAAAGGTGCAAAAATTTGCGTAAACAATGCCCCAACATAATAGCATAATTATCTTCTCAAGCACTTTATTGTTTTGTAATCAAAATTAATGAGTTTTAAATAAACAGAATCCTTTTATAATTACATTAGGATGGAATTTTGTAATTAGAGTAATTAAGTGATTTGCACTTTAAGCAGATATCATGTTAATACGTTAATGATATTTGAAAAAATAAATTTAGCATGTGAAAAGGGCGGAAATGTAATTCCGAATTCAATAAAAAAATGTAAAAGATGCAACACTTTTTGTTAAAAATATAATTGCCAAGTCCAAGTGCGTGAGTTTGCAAAACATGTTAAAAATGATAGTGTTTCTTTTAAATAAATTAACTTATCTGAACTAACTTTTTACTAAACTAATCAAAACAATCCGTGAAGTAATTTACGTGTTCCACAATTGTCATGAATGGTCCAATCAAGGCTTAGTTCTTTACATACATACATACAATCACGCCTGTGTTCCCAAATGGAGTAGGCAGAGCACACGAAACATGACATAGACAAAACCATGACTATTTCACGCCTCGCAGCCACTTCTAGCATAATTTTAGGTTCTGTTCTTAATGGAAGAGGTATAATAGTGACAGGTTGCTAGCCTGTCGCCTAAACCATACCTAAACCTATTTACTTAGTCGCCTATTACGACATTCATGGACGAAATGGAGAGGGTTCATTCTATCTCGACACCACACATCTTTTCGGCAAAATAAAATCAAAATTATACCAAATTACCCATGACCATAGGGCTGGTGCATTTCTCGCTCAGCGAATATACATGTATGTATATACTAGAAGTAGGCATTTTTGTAAAAAGTAATTCAACCCTTTTCCCGCAATATTCTCGCCCTTCCAATTTACGACCCCACACTCGACTAGCCCTACCTTTTAGCCAGTTGAAAATGGTTCACTCTGGCCCCTTTGCAATGTCGGTTAAAATATATAATAAAATCCCAAAGTCTATACAAGACATTACAGATGTTAACAGGTTTAAACACCAACTAAAACAATATTTAATTAAGAAATGTTATTATAGCTTAGATGAGTTTATGTCAGAATAAATAATAATAATGTTACTCGTTTTGTTTGGTTGATCTATATTTGTTGAGTTTTAGTTAATGTAAATTTTATACCTATTACAAATAAGGTAGTGAGCAAGTTGTATCTCAGAACATAATTTTAATTTAGTGCAATGTTTTCAAGATTTATTATTAATAAAATAGAAATAGTATTAATAAGTATTAGCTATAAGTTTAGAAATTGCTGTGCCCTTACAGGGTAAATGTTGAAGCGCGGCCTGGATAGGCAAATTTGTAACATCTCCATGTACAACATTTATGCAATAAAAGATTTGATTTGATTTGATTTGAATTGGTTTGGTGATCCAGCGCTGAAATGCAGCCAGCGTCATGGGTACCTTGCCGCAGGGGGGTGATTTGGGGGACATTTGTACGTATAGTTAAGTTTAGGTTAGTTTTAGAATATAATTTTTTAATATGTTTTCTGTAAAATTCAATAATTGTAATTCCACACAGGTAGTTATTTATTTATCACGCGGGCAAAATTCTTTCTTCTCTAAAAAAAAAAGACCTGATACTACATTTGTTTGAGATTATAATCGCCTCAGCCCAGTTTCCTGTGCTACGGACGGACATAGTATTCACATTGTATGTAAATGTATGAGATTGTCTAGAGATCCTATCACACATACAGCTGCGAGAACCTTAACGCCTAGCCTATGTAAACCAAAATGAGCTATACATACTTTAAAATGAGGATCTTTGAAAAAAAAATTAGATGGCTATAAAATTGTTTTTTTACAATGTAGTATAGAATAAAAACCGGCCAAGTGCGAGTCGGACTTGCGCACGAAGGGTTCCGTACCAAAAACAGCAAAAAAAAACACGTTTTTAAAAGGTTTTACTTAGCTTACCCTGTTTGTTTTTTTTTTAGTCTTTATTCCTTCTTTCTTCTTTGGTCTTTGTTGGTTCAAATTTAGAAATTGAAATTTTACCCTCATTCCGTCAACTGATTGATCTGAAATTCGGTATGCGCTTTTAGTTGTGGTGACAATACAACAATGTATATTCATTGTCATTGTAAATTCAAAATGGCCGCCGCTACAAAATGGCGGATGACCTAATTCTTATCAACCCCATCAATATGGGTATCAATTGAAAGGTCTTTGCGAGGAGAAATACAGTGCACTATATAAATAATGGACCAAGAGCCAGCGGCCCCCAGACCTTCGTTATAGTATAAAGGCTGTAAGTTTCTCAATGTATGTCCCCAACACAGGTAAGAACGGTCCCCGACTATGAAACTTGGGTCGCGGTGGCTTTCGGAGATATCAGGTAATAAAGGTGTGTAAAATTTTGTGTAAAATTCGTTAAGGTATAAAACTCAGTTTTTACATATTTTTCTCGTAATAATCCTAAAAGTCACCTTGCCGAAAGCCAGACACTTTGGACGGTGGCAACCCTCTGCCAGGCACCCTTAAAGTATATAAAAATGTCACCAGATTTTCGTTATAGTATAAAAGCTGGAAATGACATATGTTATGTGGAGAACTTTCAAAATGATGTTTTCACAATCGCCAGACAGTTTCAGTGGTTACTTTATGTTCCCAGACACATCAAAGTCTGACGTAACCAGACTTACGTTATACTATAAAAGCTGGAATTGACATATGTTATTTGTGGAGAACTTTCAAAATGATGTTTTCACAATCGCCAGACAGTTTCAGTGGTTACTTTATGTTCCCAGACACATCGAAGTCTGACGTAACCAGACTTACGTTATACTATAAAAGCTGGAATTGAAATATGTTATGTGGAGAACTTTCAAAATGATGTTTTCACAATCGCCAGACAATTTCAGTGGTTACTTTATGCTCCCAGACACATTAAAGTGCTGCGTCGAGCGGGGGGCGGCGGCGGCGAGCGGGCCGCGGCGAGGTGGAAACAAAGACACGGGCGACGAGCGTTATTTGTTATTGGCGGGACGTCTCGGGATTATAATGTTATGTAAATACTTCATCAGAGTTAACTTTTGATTTTTACTAATTTATAATAATCTAATGTACTTAAGGTTAGTTCTCACATATTTTTGTATTTAAGTAATTGAATAGACAAATGGATACTTTTAGGATACTGCTAATTTGAAATCCGTTTTTTTGTCTAAATATTTAGCAATTATTGTTTACACGTTAGCCGGGCGTAGATATACAAAGTATCAAAAAAGTATCAATACCTACTCATCCTGATATTCTTGTAAAACTTTTCGCGGTGTTTTCTGTACCTATTGTTTCGACGACGTTTATTAAAGTCGTGCACTCCATTTCTTAAAAATAAAATGTCCTGCCTGAAATATGCGCTACTTCCAAGACATTCCATAGCAATATTTGATAACGCCATTTTAAATACGTCTCCTGCGCACGAAACCGCTGACGCGACTGCGAAGTGCGAAATCCGTGGCATGCGTGCCGCTCCGCTCTGCCTCACCGCGCCGCTCGCGCACCGCTCAACGCTTAGACCAAAGTCTTTTGATGTGTCTGGGAACATAAAGTAACCAATGAAACTGTCTGGCGATTGTGAAAACATCATTTTGAAAGTTCTCCACATAACATATATCAATTCCAGCCTTTATACTATAAAGTAAGTCTGGTTACGTCAGACTTTGATGTGTCTGGGAACATAAAGTAACCACTGAAACTGTCTGGCGATTGTGAAAACATCATTTTGAAAGTTCTCCATATAACATATATCAATTCCAGCTTTTATACTATAACGAAAATTTGGTGACATTTTTATATACTTTAAGGGTGCCTGGCAGAGGGTTGCCACCGTTCAAAGTGTCTGGCTTTCGGCAAGGTGACTTTTAGGGCTATTACGAGTAAAATATGTAAAAACTGAGTTTTATACTTTAACGAATTTTACACACAATTTTACACACCTTTATTACCTGATATCTCCGAAAGCCACCGCGACCCAAGTTTCATAGTCGGGGACAGTTCTTACCTGTGTTGGGGACATACATTGAGAAACTTACAGCCTTTATACTATAACGAAGGTCTGGGGGCCGCTGGCTCTTACTCTATAAAAAAAAAACTAAAAACTCGAAAAAAAAAAGTTAAAAAAAAACTTTTAAGTAAAACGGTTTTATATACATTGATTAGACTAAAATAAAACCGTTTTACATAAAAGTTTTTTTTTAACTTTTTTCTATAGAAGCCGTCGCCAAGTGGCAGTCGGCACATCATCGAGGAGAGTAGACACCAAGCGAATTTGTTTAAAAGAAAAACTTTCCGATTCTGAAAACCAACTTATTGGTCTAATATTTGTCTGTTATCGGGTTCAAAACCACGTCTGCAACTAGGTACATAACGCAATCATATCGGGTTCTCTGCACCTTTAGTCCCTGTCTCAAGTACATACTTATCGCATCTGCCATTTCCGCGGGCTGACGTGTTGATCCCGCGCGGGCTGTCAAAACATGCGCTCACGCATCGAGTCGCGGGCTCAGCGGATTACTGGTGCAATGAGTAACGCAACAGATGATGTGTTTGGAATGTTTGTGAAGGGAAGTTGGTCGATGGTCCTTTTGGATTAGGTCAGTGGTTCTTAACCTTTTTAAAAGCATACATTTTAATGGACTTATGGTTTTGTGGCTTTCTTTTGAACTTTTGATTCTGTAACTACGTGATATTTAATAGGTCGTGGCTCATTAAAAGTTACAGGGACCACCACTGGTTCTTGGACCACTAGTTGGGAACTACCGGGTTAGATTATGTATCAAGTTGTGATTACACTGCGATGGGCACAGTTTAAATTTAGGTATTACGAATCAGATTTGATATCTGAATCATATCTAACAGTTATCTTCGATAGTTTTTTTAGGGATATATGCTGCAGAGATGACCTTTCGAACTTAGAGTTAGCCACAAAACTTTGATTACTTTTCAAACACTAATGCGTGATGGTAGCAAAATTGAGATCTATTTTTCAATTAAAACTTACTTTTTACGATCTAAAATTGACAGTACTCGTGAATTTTATTCTGATATCAGAAAATAAATGTAATTAGTTGCATCTTTTCCTGAAAAAGACCTACCGTATTTCGCCATCAATCTAAATTAAAGCGCAAAATCTCAATCCTATAATACCAGTCCACGGCATTGCGTTGAACCAACCGACTTGCCTTAGTAGTAATGGGCCTCTATCTTTTAAGAGAACAAGGCCAAATATGCCAAAAATGTAACGGCATAATTACCAAGTTCTGGCAGGACATAAACTGATCAGCTCGCTGGTCGGACAACGTTTAATATCAAATGAATTACGAATGTTTCACATTTAGGTATTATAAACGTTTCCGCTGGTATACAAGGCAAGAGATTCCAGCGAGTATTATTGATTTAAATGTTACCTACAGGAAGGCAGTTGTTTTATTCATATATTATTTGTCTTGTCTGTTCTACCAAAGGTCAAATCAAAACCATGACTACAAAGCTACTTTCAGATTTTTTTTAAGTTTTAATTTAGATGAAATATATTATAGTGACTGGTTGATTCTATCGCCAAAAACATTATATTTACCTATTTTCCATTACAGTTTGTTACAACGTCCACGCAAAATATTATTCTAACCCCAATCATCGCAAAGGGATAGAGGTGAAGGGGGAGGTTGTAATATCGGTAAATTGAAACTGGCGCTGGGGACCAAAAAGCTGGCAGCTTCTTCGTTCAACGCATTAGCATCGCGATACAGCGAGGAAACTCTGTCAGCATCTTCGGTCCTCTTTTCTTTTTAACCGACTTCAAAAAGGAGGAGGTTCTCAATTCGACCTAATTTTTTTTTTTTTTTTTTTTTTTTTTTTTTTTTTT
>BHDV01008300.1:300088-320103 GCA_005406045.1 Adoxophyes honmai | reverse complement strand
TATAAGCAAAATAAACTTTGAATCGCTCTCCTGTAAAGTTGCCGATTTGCAGATCCGACCATTTTAATAGGGACAGGCGATTTGTATTTGATTTTGAATAAGACACGTTTTTATTAAAATTAGATACGGTAGGTATTTGGTGCGGTGGTACGGTGGCTCGGCTCAGCAAGCGGCAAGTAGGACGCCCGAGGGCAAGATGGAGCGACGATATACGCAAGGTGGCTGGGAGCGGTTGGAAGAGAAAGACGGAGGACTGTGTTATGTGGCGTGCCATAGGAGAGGCCTATGTCCAGCAGTGGACGAATATAGGCTGATGATGAGGTATTTGGTGTGTGTTTAAATAGATACCACTTTGGATGGTTTGGATGGAGCAGAGGTAGACCCAATATTAATAGCGGGATGGCATGATCAATCTTCCGGACAGTTGACAGCTGTAGACTCAGGAATTGTAAAGCATAATTACATAGTTACTGGTTCTTTATAATGTGGCTCTACTACAAGTTCAAACGCAATAAGCAAAATTAGAAATCCCGTATTGTATGCCGTGGTAGTTTATATTATTTAAAAAGTCTGTCGTCTTCGCTGCTCCTTAACGGTCAAATCTTCAAACATTTTTAGGTATACCCGAAGCGTCACCGCAAATGTTGAAAGCGTTTGTAACAAACAGTAATAACTGTTATTGCAATAATGATTTCCAAATTTAACTTTGGATTTCTGAGAAAAATCAAATTTTGCCGTTCAACTGTCTAATCTTAAAATGAGCTTAGTATAGAGACTCCGGGTTGATTTCCTAAACTACGCTTGTACAGTCACCAACAGGGATTGTTGAGCCACTTGCCACTGTTCGCAATTTAGACGTGTAATCAATGACCGATGTGACGGACTAGATGTCAGCTATTGGATTAGTATTACACGACCAAGTTACAAACATAGGTAAGTGGCTCAACAATCCCTGTTCGCGATGGTACATTAAAAAATCGTAATGCCTATTATCAAACGTTAACCAATTTTATTATTAGTGTCCATCCACTCGCAGAACTCATAAAAAGAAACACAGCTCATATTAACAGCTAAGTTTTTATAATCAACAGTAGTGAGCAAACATTGTTTAACAAACTCAATGATATTTGCATTTGACGGCATAATGATGATGGTTCTAGCACTCTTTTTTGCAGCTTATGTCATTGGCTGACGCAAGTTTAATAATCACACTTCCACAAACTTAAGCGGTCCAGTGGCCAAAACTGGAACTAATGGAATCCATACTAAAGATTTTATAGCGGTGATATTTTCTTCATTGGTAGCGCCAGTACTTCTGGTTGTAATAAGTTTGTGGTAAGTGCTTAAGTGTGCAAAGATTGAGTCACCATGCAGTAGCTGAAATGATATGATAATTACTTGTGACTGTACATCAAAAAATAATCCGCTCGATCTCCGGTGTGCTTAAATAAGATTTCTTGTTACTTTGTTTATTTACATAGTTACACATGCGTCAGTATAAAATGAACTGCTTAGGACTCAAAAGTCGTTTGACACCTCCACTCGTGATAGGTACGTAGTACACGTCAGGTAGTATTATGAAAATATTATTATGTTGTTGCCCCGTGTGGTGCCGGGTTAGAATAGCACTTCCCCCTTTCTTCCCTTGGGTGTCGTAAGAGTCGACTCTGGGAAAGGGTTAGTGTATTGTGGGCGATGGGCTAGCAACCTGTCACTGCAATAACACATTTAACCATCCGGTTACCCTGAAATTGCTAAACGTGGCACTGGATTTTTGAATTTATGTGCTCTGCCTACCCCTCTTGGGAATACAGGCGTGAGAATATGTATGTATGTATTGTTTATTTACATAGTTACACATACGTCAGTATAAAATGAACTGTATAGGTAGGACTTTAAAGTCGTATGACTCGTGATAGGTACGTAGTACACATCATCATCAGCCTATACAGTATGTAAACTCACTAAAACCATTTCTTTAAACCAGATGCCGCCCCGGACCAGAGTAGTATTTTACTGCATTTTGGTTACTTATAAGTTGAATATTTTTAAAGATATCATTAAATAATTGTTTAAAAATGTTACCTCTTTCAAAGTCGGTTAACCGTAAAAATATCAGCCTATGTAACATGTTTACATTGAGACGCATGAAGGCGATTCATTGATTGATTATTACAATAACGTATGAAATTTTGTTACTTATTCATTAAAATATCTTATTTCTCCATACCAGTTTTACACTTCTGTTAATTTTAGTCACATAATTAAAAGTAGCAGCGAAATTATCTTCAATTTACCATGTAAACACATTTTGTGACATTAAAATTTCACGGGTGTCATTTCATTGTCAATTTTCTTTTTCTTAACTATCCCAACAAAAGAGTTTGGCAACCAAACCAATGACAAGATAAGTTCTGTTTTCGATGATGTTTTCAATGTGACATTTCTCCATTGCAAACAATACAATGTAATTCATGATGAATCTTAGTGCTGAAGAGATATTAGACATGGCTCTTATTTACGGAGAATGCGGACAAAATGGTGCGGAGTCTCTTCGATTGTACGCTGAGAGGTTCCAGCAGCGAAGACAGCCTACGGACTCGCGTATCATTGTAAGGGCTGTTACCAGAGTGCGTAACTATGAAAGAGCGGTTCCGGTTCGTACTGGTGGGCATCGTCTTTGTATTCAGGACAGGACACAGGATCATTTTGTAGAAAATCCTGGCTCCAGCACTAGAAGAGCAGGGCGGTTGTTTGATGTTGGCCACACATACGTCCTCAACATTTTGAAACGAGACCAACAGCATCATTTTTATGTGATTAAGATACATGCATTGAAATAAGAGGACCTTTTGCGGCGGATCGACCGTGCCATTCAAGTAAGACAATGGTTGGACGAAATTTTCGGCACTCAGAGGATTGGCCGCTTCGCGGGTAATCCGTGGTTGCGACGTTTGCCAGACTTCACCCCTCTGGACTATTTCTTTTGGGGTTGGGTGAAGCAGATAGTGTTTGAAAAAGAATCGAGAACGGAAGAAGAAATGAAACAGGCCTTCAACAAAATCAGGCGACGAGTCCGGGAAGATCCAGATTTGCTGCGTCGCGTGCACAACAACAACCACCGCCGTTTGCTTAAAGTCATTGCTTACGGCGGACTCCACATTGAACTACGTCGTATTTAATTGTGAGTGTGCACATAGCCTAAATTTCATTGACAGTGCATGTGTCATGTCATTGACCTTGACCCTTGACTTGTCAACCATAATACAGGACGTTATAAAACACATACAATTTTAATTTCATTTTTGGTACATTTCGTCGTAAAAGTGTTAGGACGCCAGTAAGTTATGCTATTGCGTTATTTATCACCTAAATAATATATGCTCGGATTTCAATAAATGGTTTTAGTAAGTTTACATACTGTATACGTCCCACTGCAGGGCACAGGCCTCCTCTCAGTATGAGAGGGCTTGGGCGATAGTTCCCACGCGGGCCCAGTGCGGATTGGGAACTTCACACACAACGTTGAATTACTTCGTCGCTGTGTGCAGGTTTCCTCACGATGTTTTCCTTCACCGAATAGCTCGTGATAAATATCAAATTTGATATCTACACTAATATTATAAAGAGGAAAGCTTTGTTTGTTTGTTTGTTTGTTTGTTTGTTTGGTTGTAATGAATAGGATGAGTAACTACTGGACCGTTTTAAAAAATTCTTGCACCATTCGAAAGCCACATTACCCACGAGTAACATAGGCTAAATTTTATTTTGAAAAAAAAAAAAGGATTCCGTAAAATATTTGGGTTTAGATAATCTACATCTACACTAATATTATGAAGAGGAAAACTTTGTTTGTTTGTAATGAATAGGCTCAGAAACCTACGACCCCAAAATCCGAAATTTACGCGAACGAAGTCGCGGGCGAAAAGCTAGTCGCACATAAATTCCGAAAAATTCAGAGGTGCGAGCCACACGTCACGTATTATTATAAAAATATTATTATGCTTAGGTATGTAGGGAACAGACTAGCATCCTGTTACTATTAGAATAAAATTCTAATTTAAAATCTAAAATTTCGCTAGAAGTAGCAACGAAACGTGAAATTGTTACCGGTTTTACTGTTTCAAATTTCCTGAGCTCTGCCTAAAATGATCTGGGTGTAATATTTATTTATGTATGTATGTCAAAATAAATTTATCCGACTGCCACAAAACACGTAACGATCCACGAGCTCTGCCAACCCCTTTTGGGAATACAGGCATGACGTCTATGTATGTACGTCTGCCATCCAGCGTACACGTAATGGTCAATGAAATAAGCCATAACCATGCAACTAGCACATTTTCCACGTAAAACGCAACCGATCGGCAATTCGATCGACTAAATTACAACATCATATCTAAAAACCGCAAACACGGCTCGTAAAATTCTCCACTGTAACTCTTATAGCCCGAGTGGTCGATAAAGGCGGTCGATAAAAATACCTTATCCATGTACGCAGCTCGACAACGTTAACATATATCGGTATGCGTAATTGGTACAAAAACGTTAAATTAATGGCGAGGTACAAATTTAATGCGGACACGACATCTTATTCCGAGTAAGTACTGGACAGCAATTTTTATCGGGTTCTTGGATTGGTTGTTCTTAAGGGAAGGTGAAAAGTGGATAGAAGTGGAATAAGAATCAATTATGCTGTGTAAATATGTACCACTGCTTGGCAGAAGCTTTTTTTAGGAACTTCATACTCAATATTAAAATATTTCGATGCTGTGAAGGAGTGTAGTCTACAAATTATAGCCCAAATTAATTTGCAAAATATACTATTTAGTAAGTTAAGTAAATAAAGTCATAATACTTAAAAGATTCCTCACACTTACTCTTACTAGCAATAATGTTACTTGTTTTTTTTTTTCATTATTAAGTACCTACTATAGAAATTTTGTATCTGACATTTAACTTACATTGAATTTCTGATGTTAAGTAATTGTTATTTTAATTAATTTTTAATTTTTATTTTGACATTTTACTTATAATGGTGACCTTTTTAATTCATTTTTATTACTTACCTATGGGACGATCCTTTTGTGAATTTGTTATTTATTATTTTAATTATTAATAATTACCAAAATGAAATAAAAACCTATCTATGTACCTCTATCTATCAAGGCTAGATATTTTTAAGAGTGATAGAAAATAATATTCAAAATACATACACAGTCACAACTTCAGCATACATATTGATGCTTACCGTGCTTTTTAGATAGCAAAGTCTATAACAATCATGCCTTAAATAGATAGTCATGTATGTGCACATCGCTACTTTTTGCACAACTATGTAAGTACGCGTACGATGGTATGCTACGCTAATTGCTGCACTATTTATTAGTCTTTCGCATAATTGCTTAGTGTTTGCTTGATGTAATGATGGCATTAAACTAACTCGAGTTAAATAGTTCGAGATCTACCTCACGAGGCAAGTGTAGAAGACATGCTTTTGATAGATAGATATCTTTATTTAATTTTGAAAATTAAGTACTTTATATTTTATTTCAAATGTCAAGACATAATAAATCGAGCAAGCGTGTATGACGAGAGTGATGAATGTGAGTGAAGCGAGAGACAACTACATATAGAGAGAGACATACTTATGTCAGAATATACCTTATCGGTTTAGGTAGTTAAAACAATGTAAACAATCTTGACGTGTCTTTTTATTTAAACGTACACTTTATAAATCGAAATCTTTACATTTTACAATTTAGGTATGAAAAAATCATTTACTTTCATAATTGAATTGTATAGTGTAACAATTTTCATTTTTAGACTGTGTATTTCAAAAAAAAACATGTCAAGATTGTTTATATTGTTTTAACTACCTAAACCGATAAGGTATAGGAGCAAATGGCGCACTGTTGTCTCTGCTTACCCCGCAGTGAATAAGGAGTGATGGTTATGCACCTAACTTTTATTTGATTTATCTAAGTAATAATGAACTTTTTGCTTTGCTATTTAGTGCTTTATACACATTTAAACGTTATTTACTCATTCAGTATCATAATGTCACCATTCAGAGTTATTAAAACGCGCAGAAATAGGTATAAAGAGTTCTAGATTTTTTTATGACGCGAAAGCGTAAACAGTATAATTGATTCCGTGAGGTTAGGCCGGGTTTTATTAGTTCATAAATTCGGAGTTTACGGCTTTATTCGCCACTCATTAAGCCTTTATAATCGGAGTTATGCGTTATTAATTTTAGAAAACGGTTGTTAAATTTACGATTTGGTATGAGTTTCAATGACGTGCCGTAAAACGGGAACGGTAGCGATTTTTTAGATGTTTAAGAAATAATTTGTAATCGGTTTAAGGTCTTCATGTCGCAATGGTTTAATAGTCATTTTTAATGTCAGTCATCATTAGGCTAGCAACCTGTCACTGCAATATCACGTTTAACCATCTGGTTACCCTGAAATCGCTAAACGTGGCACTGGATTTTTGAATTCATGTGCTCTGCCTACCCCTCTTGGGAATACAGGCGTGAGAATACGTATGTATGTATGTATGTCATTTTTAAGTACTTCTTAAGTGGACAAGGTCCAGCTAAACACGAAATTCTTAAAGACGTTCACGTATCACAAAGATAAGTAAATACCTTAATTATTTTTTCCCGCATAAAAAAAACCTTAACAATAGATCCGGCTCACTAAAAAAAAAATGGCAAAGTCGTCTTTAAAAATATCTTTCATACTCAACTCTTGGTACAGAAATTTAATTATTAACTTTGTACATTTTATACCAACCGCCGTTTAAAAATTGATATTATGGTAATGAATTTACTTTTCGATTATCATTGGCACTTTGGCACACCATTGGCTTTTTACTTTTGAGCATGAATAATGCATGCTTGTATGTGTTACTTTGTTGTCTTGTGTCTTGCTACTCTTGCTCGAACTTTTTTTAATAGAGCTGTTCGCGTCTCTTATTATTACAAGTGTGCATCGTTACATACATCAAAAGTCACGATGTTTTCCTTCACCGAATCAACTTCTAAACATAACGCCCTATTTCCTATGAAGTAGGTATCGAATAAACTCGTGGTAAATATAAATATAAAACAAATTCAATCTACATGTAGAGCTAGATGTCAAACTTTAAAACGCTTTTACTTTTGGCTTGAGCCACACACACATGCATTTTACGACTAGACAAACATTTTGCTGTATTACGTACAAATATGTCGTAGAATAGTAATATTATTGATTTAAATTAATTTATGTGTTGTTTACAGCTTGTTTATTGCTTTATGTTAGTGACAAATGGCTTGGTAACGTACATGACGTTTGAAGACACGCTTATCTCTTTAATAATCTGGGTTTTGTTTTGTATGAGAGCATGATCAGATCATCATAGATCCGTGTAATCATTGGTTAGGTACCATCGCGAACAGGGATTGTTGAGCCACTTACCTATGTTTGTAACTTGGTCGTGTAATACTAAACCAATAGCTGACATCTAGTCCGTCACATCGGTCATTGATTACACGTCTAAGTTGAGAACAACAACAAGTGGCTCAACAATCCCGTGACTGTACCTACTTAACCAGTACGTTTGCCTATTGGTATAATCTACCTATTTTGTGCAACTTTGTTGTAATTTCTTAAGACTATCTGTTACTTGTTTGCTAGTTACAATGCAAACGGACAATTTGTAGTTCAACCGTAAACAGACAACGCAGGCATTTTGACAATGTTTAAACCAGGGTCATACACAAGTGATTTGGCTATGTGAAAACAAAATTTGTTCAATTGTTTAATTTTATTTTGGTTTCAAAAATGGTTGATTGTTTCTAGAACACCACAAAACAATAAAATGAGGTGGTTGACAGTCTGACATAAAAATTGACTTTAGAAGAATAGTGTATAAAATAGGTAAATGAACCCAGTGTGAGCAAATAACTCTCACTTTAGTTTTTTTCTTAAACCGTTAAGAGGGTGCACACAAAATTCGGTGATTTTGATGATTTTCAAATGCTTTAGAAAGCTATAAATCCTTAAGTTTTTAAAGAAAAACTACTGTAACATATAAATCAACTCTTTTTCTAGGGATTAACGGAAAGAAATATTTTATTAGCAACACAGATTTCTTTTACTTAGCCAATTTGTTGAAGGGTTTTCACAAAAATACGCGTCAGAGCTGTCTTTCACTTGAAAATTTTCCATTAAAATTTACCATAAACGATATAAACTAGTTATTATCTGATAGACAATATAGTCTACTGGGGATTAACGGAGAGACATGCATCAAATTATTGGTTTTTATTATTCAAATATCATTGTACATAATTTCAAAGTTGAACTATTACTTTATTTTTTTTCTCATTGATTTTATTATAATTACAAATGAAACAATTTTATTGTGAATTTACAGAATATGTTTAGTCTAACCATATTTTTTTCATGGCTAAATATGAGTTAATTTATTTTTCACGATTTTTTAAACATTGGTCCAAAACCACTAAGGTCAGGTGGGGGAAGAGAAACGCAGGGATAAGAGGGCTCTACAGACCATAATCACTCATAACTCGACGAGTTATGGTCTGTGGTGCCTCTTACCCCTGCCCTGCCCCTGAATTTCTCTTCCCCGCCTGATCTGATAATTACGTTCGTAAAAAATGTGTGCGCCCTCTTAATGTATTCAGCCACCTACTTACACGGATTTATTAACGTGGCCTACCGTGAAAAGGAGTGACATGACCAGTTATTGTAATTTGTATTTTATTTCGTATTTTTATAGGCAGAGCCTGTCACTATTATTACCTCTTTTATATGCATTATCCAGAAGCATCACGCCTGTAATTTCCTTAATTGCCTCTTGCGATATTTACGGATGAAATAGAGAGATGTTTTTCTAAATCTGACACAGTACGGGATGTCTTTTATCTTACTTAAAATTTAAAAGTTCCCCGTGTGGTGCCGGGTTAGAATAGCACCTTACCCTTTCTTCCTGTGGGTGTCGAAAGAGGTCGACTCTGAGAAAGGGTTAGTGTATTGTGGGCGATGGGCTAGTAACCTGTCATTGCAATATCACATTTAACCGTCTGATTACCCTGGAATTGCTAAACGTGGCACTGGATTTTTGAATACAGGCGTGAGAATTATGTATAT
The DNA here is from genome assembly GCA_005406045.1 of Adoxophyes honmai. NCBI lineage: Eukaryota > Metazoa > Arthropoda > Insecta > Lepidoptera > Tortricidae > Adoxophyes > Adoxophyes honmai. The sequence continues at coordinate 310,939 of BHDV01008300.1, read as the reverse complement.
ATGTAAAATAAAATAAAATACTCAAAAAGTGACTAGAAAATAAAAAAAGTCATGGTTTTGTCTATGTAACGTTTTGTGTGCCCTTGCTACCCTAATTGGGAATACAGTCGTGATGTATGTTTGTTGTTTTTAATTATAATTTGGAATAAAAAAGTTTCATTATTTAAATAAAAATAAAATTACAAAATGACTAAATACTTAAAGTATAAAACTAAATTGTTACTTAAGTGGCTCATTTAAAAAAATGCTCTTAGTTGGATTTAATGTTGTTCAATTGATTAAACATAAAACAATTTCAAGATCATTTAAATAAACCGCTTGTACTTTTTAATAGCATCAAACTACCAAGCAATGAAAACAGTAAACAATAATCCATTAAAAAAATTGATGCACTAAAACAGTGCAATATTATTATAACCTCATTTGTTACTCTTGACAAAAGGCAATAAAATGCAATCGAGTGATTGCTATAATTGCTGTAATAATTAACTTATAAATACCCACCAGTATTCCATTTTAGATAACGACTGACTAATTAATTAACACTTTTCTTAACCAGTGTTGTAATTATAAAAAAAAAACAGGAAAATCGCGGACCTTGTGTCAGGTCCATCCGGATTGTTAACACCTTATCCGCTATTTTTGCCGCAAAGTAACAGAAGTGAAGTACGTCACGTCTATATTGACATTAGCTTGTCATGTTTCGGACCAATGCGTAACCCATCATCGGGAAAAACGGGCCGCCACTGCGGAAACGCGCATGCACATCGATATAAAAACCGTGTATCCGTTTTAATGCACTGTGAGTGAGACACAAGGTTTTCTTTCAATTATTTCAAAAGTGATACAAATTTTGAGAGATTTCCGCTGTCGGCATTTTTTATTAATTTTTATTGTTTTTATTGTAATCTTGAATGAAATCAATTAAGTTTGTCGTTCTACTCACCAGATATTATATAAAAAATAAGGTAATCAAATGACTTTTGGTTACCAGAATGGCTCTCCATAACGATCTGACGCTAACATCATCACATCACAGGCCTTTTTTCAGTTCAAAATAGTTTTACAACCATCATTTTTAACCCTCTAAATTTCCAGGCATTTTATGACTATGAACAGACGCAATAATTCACTCAAACAGCTAACAACAATAAATTACGTGCCAACTCACAAACACCTTTTATAGGAGGTGGCAACGCACGCAAACCACGGTGAAAAGATCTAACATACTATGGTATAGCCATCGAAACAAAGGTGGCTATTTCATTAAGTTATTCCTTTTTTAAGTGTGTTTGATGATGTATCGTAAAATAAAATTTTTGTGTTACTTGAGAAGTAATAAATTGTTTCATGGCAAGTCCTGTATTAATGCTCTGAGACTTTAGTAACCATTACATCTAATAACACGCAGTGGTTCCCAACCTTCGGCGCTACTAATAAAACGTCAAGTTTTATTATACTCCTATAACGCTAGTTGTAAAATAGTGCTTTAATAGCTATAATACAGCCTTGTTATCGCAAAACCGAGCCATGATGCTTGAATACGCATTAAACGGAACGTTCCGCTTTGTACTGTGCCTAGTTTTTAGTTATTATAGTGAACACGGTAACATTTTCTTTATAAAATATTGATCTTTTTTAACACAGCATAATAGAACAATGTTGATATCTAATTGACATGAACTGAAACAAGGAGGAGAACCGATTGACGATTACTAATTTTTAGTAAGTATTTATTATTAAAATAAAAATAAACTGTGCGATTACAAAATCTATACCATTAAGCTGTAAGTTTTTCCGAGTTATGTATGTGGATTTCAGTATTTTTTATTGATATTTAAGTATTTATAAAAAGTCAAACTTAAAAATAGCGTTCAAAGAGAAACTAGAACGAAACGAAAATCTCAAAGTGAAATAAACTTTTTGAGTCTGTAATTTATGCCCGGTTGTTATAGAATGATGAATAGTTCAACTTATCCAAAATTAAGGCGCTCTTGACCACTTCAAATTGGTCCTTATTCCTAAACCAGTAGATCTCCATGTAGATGATAATTCCCAATCCAGTGGTCAACAACTCGTGAGCATTTGTATAATTACGTAGGCGTGTAATAGTAAATTAATTATGGTTGAAGAAATATTCAGTGTTGTTAATTATAATCGTGTTTCGTATGTTTAATTGACGGTTCTTTTAGAAAATGACTTGGTTTAATTGAAATTGTCTAGCGGGCGTGAGAATGACTGTTGGTTTTTTTGTGTAAAAAGATAACAATATTTTAATTACCACTCCATTTATTTAGTTCCTGAGTCATCGAATAAAAAATGTTAAGTGTAGTTCACTTCGACTGTGTTTTATGCAGAAGCCAAGGTATTAAGCTACTTTCGTAGGTGTATAATTCATTTCTAGAATTACTATTCAAGTAGCTATTGCCTAATCAATTGTTAAAAATCTAATTTATTACTCTGTTAAGACTTTCACCTATCAGAGATAATTTTTCCCAGAGTTTTTAATAGAAAATCGCTAGTCGCTTTGCTTGTCGCGTCGCTAGTCGCTAGTCCCGGCAGGCCCGGTAGACAAACGGTGCAATAAATCCGCCGCTTGCAGGTGCTGTTGAAATATGGCCGCGAAGTAAGATAGAGTGCATCGGATTTGTGCTAACGAAGTTTGAACATAAATGTTTTAGAGGTTTGGGAATTGTAAAATAAAGTCGTTTCCACAAAACTTAAATCCTAAAATGTTATGGTTTTGTCTGTGTAACGTTTCATACGCTCTGCCTATCCCATTTGAAAATACGGACTGATCTAATACAGTCATGTGAATTTAATTACTTATGCTCTGAAGCCACCAGGTACGTAAAAGCCTGATTTGTATTCGTATGATCCGCCGTATTCTATGAAGAATGATGAACCAATTTTTACAATGAAAATTTAACTTGATAAGAGACGAAAATTAATATTTCCAAAACTCTGAATTCTTGTTTCAGTCTTTGGCACTAAATCAGCTTTGAGAGGCTGGGGCTAAGGAGGTTATTTTGATCGACGTGACAAAGTTTGTTAAATTGTCAATGTAATCAAAACTTGTTTCACTAGGTACGCCTTATCAAATTAGTTTCTATACCCGTCGCGGTTACGTGTTATTTTATATATCGTGTTTTTCCCTTAAATACAGCTTCCGTTTGTGGATCCAAATGTTTCGTACCACTGGAATTAACAAAGTTAACAAGCCAAATAAACAAGACTCTTAATACCGAAGTAATAAGTATAATAATCGGTTGTGTTGTTTTGAGCTTTGCTACTTAGATCTTGAACCATACTGGAGCTGATTTCAGAACAAATGCCAAATAAAAATTAGTATTCATTTGCCAAATTCATATAAAAAGTAAAAAGTGAACTAGTAAAAAAAAGGGTTTTTAGTTTCGACCGTGTTGGATTTAGATTGAAATTTATTGCAAAGGATCACAAAATTGTTTTATTGTCTGTCATTACGTGACAACAACTGCCCTACACGGTGTGTCACAAACTTTGATTTTATAAAGGTATTTATTTTTCAAACAAGGCTTAACCGTTTCTGGTTCGTTTATTTCTCTAAGCCTGCCCACAATCTCCAGGGGCGCATAACTCTCGGTCGCGTGCGTCGGCAGCATATTATTTTTAAATTATTAACGCTTTAATGGAATAATTCCGATATGCTAATGCCACGACGAACGGGCGTTTATCACGACATTTTTATATATGTACTACGGCCGGTTAATTGTTCGACGCTTTTGCAATTTATTTGCGTGTTTCTAAAATATTTTAAAGTTTTTTTGCATTTTGCATTTAAAAAGACTACGCTGTGATTTACGGCTCGATCGTTTGGTTGCTTTGATATACAAAAGTTATTTTTAATATTTATGAACGTGTTTCTAGATTTTACGTAACATTGCTGACTTAGCTACTGTTATCTCTTAGCTAAATTATAATTTATTTCGGTCATTAAAATATGAAACCATCAAAAATGTAATATTGTGATCAAAAATCTAAATTCATTCAAATTTTGGTTTTTATTTTAACGTATATTGGATTTTGATTTTAATATTTTAAATTAATATTTTACAACGCTTGAGCTATATTTACTAACATTACATTTCAATTTTAGCGATATTTGCCCACGCGATCTTTGGTCGAACAAAAGTTTATGTTTAGTTAAAAGTTTTAAACCATTATAATTTTCATAAATACAAACATAATTCAAAATATTTGGAAGTACTTATCTGATTCTTGTACCCTAAGTTACTGCTTCTCTCTACTAGGTCAAAGGTTGGTTTCATTTTTGTTTTACATACCTATTTGTATTTTTTTACAGTAAATACCTACTTGATTAATTTACTTTTCTATGTGTACGATGAACATGAAAAGGCATCTTAGAAAAACAATACGCTTAGTTAGTTTACACGAGCCACCCACTTAATTAATTCAGCGGTTGTAAATATGGTAAAACTGGCGATCGCGTACACGTTACACGTGATTAATGGTTATAATTGAATTACAGGTAATTTTAAACGTATTCAAATTATACGCAATTTTTATAACGTTTTATAAAAGTTGCCAAAGGTTGACTAAATAAGTAAGTATGTAACGTTTAACAAGTGCGACAAGTTCACGGCTTCTATATTCAAAATTATGTCCATTCGATTCTTATAAAATATGACGTCGATATAAAGTTAATGAAGAAACCAAAAATGTAACCCTGACAGGTAAAACAAAAGAAAAAAGCACGACAAAATTATATTTTTACCTTGAAACGATGTTATTGAAAAACAGCGCACAAACGAACAGAATATCGTTCATTAGATGTATGATTATGTCAATAATCGCGTATCGCAACCTAATTATTCGAACGCTAACAACAATTTGCATTTTTTATGTTCCTTAATACGCGCTTATTACTAAGTAATTGTTCGAGGGAATTAATAGTTTTTAAACAGGTACCATTGTAGTTTATCATGCTGCAGTGTATTTATGCCAGACAGTGCGTTCACATTGGACAAAAGTGACTAAAAGTTTTAAGATCTGCAATGTTTATGCAAACTGTCACGAAGTTGTCGAAAAACTTGTTTAATTTCATAATATTGTTACTGCATTTTTCTTTTTATCAGCATTTTGGATTAAAATTAAGAAAAACAATGACAAAGATATAAGATTGGGACAACCATGCTGACCTTGTCACAATAAAGTTTAACATCAAGCTATCGTGAGACCCAATTATTGTAAAATAAAATCGGATAGGCTCCAGCGTGTGTAACGAGATTAGCTCGACATGGTTTAGGGCTAGCTTGTAGCCTTTTGTCGGGAGTTCTAACACGCCACGATGGCTGTTACGAGACGTGCACTTATCATGTCAACGTGTCAAGCTAAATTGCGTATAAAGAAGTGAGTATATACGTTATATTTCACTATGAATGTAACAATATCTAGGTAAAGGTACCTTTACCTACATTACATTCATAGTGAAATATTTTAATTTAATTGTACCATACCGTTGCCATTGGATTACCGGTAGCAAGACATTGTAGTATTAATTGTAGTGTGTTTGCGAAATGAAACTACTGGTTTCGCTAAGTTGTTATCAAACCAGCTTATAATAAATGTAAATTACACTTCCATATTTATTTTTCTTTTCACGCCCATAAAACCGACTTAATAACAGCTGAGCGCATAAATATGTATTCGCTTATAATGAGTACATAATAATAAAAATGATATTTATGTATTTATGCCAATCGCAGGCAAGGATGTTGTCACGGAGTTGACAAGAAAATCATAATAATTTGAATTGATGATTTATAGTTATAAACGTCAGTAGATTTTACAATGATAATGAGTGGGTTTTTTGTCATCGTTTTTTCTACATTGCTCAAAGTTCTGCTTTAAAACTGAAATATATTTGTGGATAAAGTTTGTTCGTTACGTAAAAAATTCATTTCATGCGTACTAAAATTATTTAAATTTCCCTAATGGGTGTGGAATAATTTTCACTTCTATCACTTCCATCAACTGTTTTAGAGTGTTACTTTTAATGATTTATTGAATGATGTATGTATTATTTTGCGGAAGTCTTTTTCTCACCCACGACGGAAATTTTCTAAGTTTTTTATTCAGTGTCTTGTTTTTTTAAGTAGCTGTCTTATTCAGTGTCTTGTTTTTTGTAAGTAGCTGTCTTATTCAGTGTCTTGTTTTTTTTAGTAGCTGTCTTATTCAGTGTCTTGTTTTTTTTTAAGTAGCTGTCATATTCAGTTATCTTAAAGACTTGCAAATCAGCCAACTAAGCACGGCACACCAAAGACTATACCTGTCACTGTCTAATTCAAGACGTCAGAAAATGACAGACTGTCTATCACACGCGCGAATCGCCTTGCGCGAAACGACAAACGTCACGATTTCACAACCACAATAATGATATATTATGACATATTTAAACCCCTCATTTCCTTTGAACGGATGCATTCTTGTTATTTTTTAATCTCATATCGCATTGTTGGACTATGGCGCGTAATAAGCACAATTATGAATCGTAAAACCTCGCGTTTATGAGCCTGTTATCGACCATCTTGATTTATGTGGCGGCTCGAGGTTGACTTGGATGCGGTAATGGGCAATTATGGTAGTTATTTCCCGCGGTTTCGCTTGCACTGTTGCTTTGTTGCACGTCGGTGTGGGTGGTTCGTGAACATACATACATACATACATACGATCACGCCTGTTTTCCCAATGGGGTAGGAAGAGCACACAAAACGCTATATAGACTAAACAATGACTATTTCACGTTTTGTGGTCATTTCTAGCATATTATTTTTAGGTTTTAAGGTGGCAGGTATGTACAGTAGTGACAGGTTGCTAGCCTGTCGCCTAAAATATACCTTAACCTATGTCCTTAGTCGCCTCTTACGAAATCCACGGAAAAAATGGAGTGGTGTTATTCTGAACCCGACACCACACGGATGGTTTGTGAAGTCTGTTAATAAACACTTTGCTGTATGCTGCATACGGCGATCACAATAGTGTAGTGTAGAGTGTAGAGAGTATGGTAATCGGCCGTATTTGGCGAGCGGCGGCTAGGTGTCCGCGGTTGGTGAACAGTCTAGTGTAGACGTTCGTTAACCGACATATATTATTAAGTATTAGACAAGTAACGCCCCAGCGCCACATTCGTCGAATAGCCGAACTAAACGATCCTACATCGCGCTAACGAAGATTCGATGATCGGTTGCGTAAATACAACTTTCAACTTCCTCTCTGTGGACTTCGGTTCCCAGGCATAATCTCTGGAGAGAGAGAGATCTCTCTAGTGGAGTCTTTCCCACATTTTAAGGCTCAATTCACACCAGAAGAGCGGCGAAGGGCAGCGAAGCGGAGCACAGTTTCAGTGTCATGATAATTTTAACTTTATTTTCATTACAATAAGACTTATTATCGCATGAGAAACTCCAATTCCGGCGAATTCCATAAACGAAGCCGTGCGACTGCGCGAGACATCGCGGAAATGCCCGAGAATGCTCGAGCAGTCGCGAGCGGCCGCTGGCAATATCCCGCCCAGAGATCTTGGACTTCCCGCGCATTCCAGCGACTTATCGAGCAGTCGCGGGAATCCTCGCGCCTTCTCTACCGAGCGGGTCGCTGCGCTTCGCCGCCCTTCGCCGCTCTTCTGGTGTGAATTGAGCCCTTAGGCCCCTTTACAAAAAACGTGACGTTGATTAGGTCCGACCGTTTTTGTCAGTGTGACTTGTACCGGCAATCCAACTCGCACTTGACCGGTTTTTAATTTGGCTTCCATTCAATCTATCTAATCGATGTACATTTTTCAAGAAACTTTGGCAGTCGATCAACTTACACAATTATTATATTCGGCCGTCATATAAAGCGAAACCAGGTTAATTTAAATGTTTTTGCAATTAATGTATTTAGCATGTAATATATAAATCAGGTCGTAATTTAACACTTGACGTGCGGTCGGGGCAATTAAATATATTTCTGCCTTAAATCAAGATAAAATCAATGGAGTGATACGTAAAAACAAGGCCAAGTTCGAAACGTTTTTGGCGAACGTGTTATTCAACTTGGAGAATTAAAAAATGAGGTAAATGGTGGCAGTTAATTATTATTTAAGAAACGTAGAACAAAATCTATACTAATATTATAAAGCTGAAGAGTTTGTTTGTTTGTTTGTTTGAACGCGCTAATCTCAGGAACTATTGGTTGGAATTGAAAAATTCTTTTTGTGTTGGATAGAGCATTAATCGAAGAAGGCTTTAGGCTATAAAACATCACGCTGCGACTAATAGAAACAGTGGAAAATGTGGAAAAAAACGGGTAAAATTGGTCACTATTCCACGCGAACGGAGTCGCGGGCACAGCTAGTATTAAATATCCATTGTAGCTAGTCTAGCGTGAAGACTAAATTAAAATAAAATTAGAAAAAGATTACAAATATTAAAAAAAATATTAAATGATATTTTTTCTCCCTGCTGGTTGTGATCGTGAAAAAGTTATTATCATTGTCTATGTATCGTTCGTGTTTTCTGCCTACCCCATTTGAAAATATAAGCGTAATGTATGTACGTATGTAGCCTTTTTAAAAAGTGGTATTTTGAGCAAAAGCGGTGTTAACAGCTCAAATTAATTTCCTACTGTAACTCAGCGGAACTCTAAAAGCGTCCAGTAGCCGGCTTTATCTCAATAAATAAGGCGGACATAAAAGAATCGTCGGCCGCTAGCGGATCGCTTATCTCGCGTCGTGTTTGATTAAGAGCCACACCGCCGCTTTGGTAGTACGACAGCTGGAGGTAATACTACCGGCGAGTCGAGAAGAGGCGAGAGTTGGCTTCTTGCGTCTTTCATCTCACTTCATTGGTGGAAATGCACGTTAGACTAACAGCTTTGCTAAGTACAGTCACGAACAGGGATTGTTGAGCCACTCGCCACTGTTCGCAATTCAGACGTGTAATCAATGACCGATGTGACTGACAGATGTTATCTATTGGATTAGTATTACACGACCAAGTTACAAACATAGGTAAGTGGCTCAGCAATCCCTGTTCGCGATGGTACGTTAGTGTATAAAAATATCACGCCTGTATTACTAATTGGGATAAGGAGAGCCCACGAAACGCTACGTAGGCAATACCATGACTACTTCACCTTTTGTGGCTACTTGTAACATTTTTAGGTTTCAAGTTGGCAGGTATGATAGTGCTAGGTTGCTGCTATTGGCTATTACATACCTTAACTCACCCTTAGTCATCACGGAAGAAATAGCGAGGTGTTATTCTGAGTTATGACTTAAAAATTAAAAAAAGCTGAGAAAAATTACGTATTTAATACCCAATTCCTGGAATTCTTCAATGCTCCTTGCGATCTTTAACTACCAAATAATCACACCAAAAGTGATCTCTGAAACTTATAATTTTCGTCTCATACATTCGATTGGTTTCGATTATTTCTTCGCACCGGATTCCTTAATAACCCCTTATCAATACCACTTTAGAAAAGAACCTTCGCAGTTAAAGTCACGTTAAACACTCGTAAAAAGTTATCGCGTAATTGAACTGTTAAGCGAAATGTACCGCAATGGCAGTTAGCATTCTAACTACCTCTATATGGTTGCGATTTCCGGTGTCTATACAGTGGCGTTGAAAGAATAAAAAACAAAGACTGGACATTGCTAGCATAACGAAATTCCTCGCTAATTAAACTTTGACATTCTTTAATAATTTTAAATTTCTTAACTGCTTTTAAAGGTGTGTTGGCTATTACTTCATGGGTTAAATTTAGATACAAACATACATACATCATCACTCCTGTGTTCCCAAATGAGGCTAGCAAAACACATAAAACGCTACATAGAAAAAAACCGTAACAGTTTCACATTTTTTTGTAACCACAATTAGCATTAAGCGTGATCTGTGTCCCTAGGTGGGGTAGGCAAACCACACAAAACTATACACAGACAAAACCATGACTATTTATTTATAATATGGGTTGTTATGTATCAGTTTATAATAGCAATAATTATTTGTGTGTTATTAGGATTTATTTATATACCTAATGTATGTTTGTTGAGATTAAGTAGTTTTAGGTTTTATCTCGTTTACTTCTCTTTTTTTTCGTATGTATGTCTACTCTACTTTATCAAGCTATCCTGTCAATCACCCGAAGGTTAACTGGAAGAAATCCCCTCGGGATAAGTTCGCCTTTGTGCATAAAGCTGTTTTCCTGTAAATTGTGTCATGTATTTGTGTTGTGTACCTACAATAAAGAGTCATACAAACAAACTATTTCACGTTTTGTAGCTACTTATAGCATATTTTAGGGTTTAATTAAGAGGTACATTGGCGGCAGGTTGCCAGTCTGTCGCCTAAAATGTACTTTAACCTATATGGTGAGTCACCTTACGCCTAGGAACTGTAATAGAACATTAAACAACCAAATGACACATCTGAATCTATTCATTCTTTTAAGTAACTAGTAATTAGTACAGCCATAGCGATAATTATGTTAATACCAGATATAAATCGCGTTATCTGACAACTTGTTTGCCTCTGAATGTCAGCCTCTTGATCGCTGGAGAGATATCTCAGAAACGCGACTTCAATGTGATTGGCTGCTGGACCAGATTTGCATTTGTATGTCGCTATAAAATTAGCGTTAAGAGGCTTAGTTTAGAATATTATTCGCTGATACGTTTGCCATACGTTTGCTGATACAAGCCGTGATAGCCCAGCGGTTCGACATGTGGCCTCTCAAGCAGAGGGTCGTGGGTTCAAACCCCGGGCTCGCACCTCTGAATTATTCGGAATTTATGTGCGATATCAAATT
>BHDV01008300.1:227098-270211 GCA_005406045.1 Adoxophyes honmai | reverse complement strand
GCTACTTTTTATCCCGGAAAAATTGATGTTCCCGAGGGAAAACAAAAATAAAGTTTGCTTGATAGATCGATATCGATCGATGATGGATCGATATCAATCGATAACCGATCGATAGATGATAGATCGATGCGCCGTGTGTCGTTTGAAATGAGAAGTTTTCTTATAGTTGTGCTTTATACCGCAATATAACCGAGTTCCACGCGGGCGGAGCCGCGGGCGGAAAGCTAGTATTTTATACATTTCCTAAATAGTATCGGAATTGTACACATTTCCTAGGATTTGTATACAATTCCTTGATTTCATACATTTCCGGTAACACATACATAAAATTACGTCTGTACTCCCAAATAGGGTAGGCAGAGCACTTGGAATGCCACATAGGCAAAACTATGACCATTGCACGCTATCCGATACATGACAGTAGCTGTACTTGAAAACGACGGTTTTAAAGTGTTCGCAATTATATTAGTAGAGACTAAAAGTGTACACATATGACCTCGCTATGTATGCAGTACATAATTAGTATGTTAGCAATTTAACTCAGCGTGAGTTGATATTAATTATTACGGCCCTCGAGCCGTACTGGCCGTATACAATGAAGTGAATGTTTATTGGATATTAAAAACTGTTCGTGCTGGTATTTTTTATTAAGCCAGTGTAGGGCGCCGCTTTGATGCTACGTTCACATGATTGAAGGGAAACTTTTCGGGATATGTTGTAAGAAAAAATCAAATAAAACTATAAAAGGAGTGACATAGTCAAAGGACACCTTATTGTATAGTCACGAACCGGGATTGTTGAGCCACTTGCCACTGTTCGCAATTTAGACGTGTAATCAATGACTGATGTGACCGACTAGATGTCAACTGTTGGATTAGTATTACACGACCAAGTTACAAACATAGGTAAGTGGCTCAACAATCCCTGTTCGCGATGGTACTTTGTTAATAATTTTAGGCCTCCTAATTCAAAATAGACAAATCTAAAATTTAGGTAGGTATAATAAAGATTACATTACATCAATTTAAATTTTGCTTTGCTTGGATTCGGGTTTAAAAAAAGATCTACTACTAACTCTTCTCTTCTATCTGACTTAAAATCTAAAAATAGGTATGCCAAAAGTGGCTTATAAACATGGAACAGTAGTGAGTTTTGTCTTTGTGACAGTTTGTGTGCTCTGCCTACCTCATTTTGTAATACAAACGTGACGTCTGCCTGTACATAGTTTCTGCCTACCCCTGTGAAAAGGATGGGTAACTCTTTCTATAAAAGTAAAATTCTGGACGTTATTTCAAACGACGCACCCTCATCATTTAAACCTCCCACTAGACGTATTACAGTAGTTAGATGCCACGAACACCATAAAGCGAATTGCCCTTAATTTCACACCGTTAATGACGAAGCTATTATGCGTATTGCCCGCCATATATCAACCAGATATAGTGCACTTAAACATATGAGATAACTTCGAATTTTTAATTAGTGTTTTTATCAGTTTTATCTCCAGTAAATTCGATGGCTTTCTGTACTCGCTTTCTGATGTATCACCTGCTGGTTTTGGATGGTAATTAAGAAATTGTGATTAAAACCTCCGTTACTTATACCTAGTTCTAACTAGGCTAGTATTTTAGTCAAGTAGCGAGTAATTTTAGTAACTAAATGTGTTAGAACAATGAAATTCAACAAATTTTTCATTGATCAGACACGTTTAGTTGCTAAATTACTCGCAACTCGACCAACATACTGGTCTAATGAGAACAATTTATGTTTGACAACATTTATGTGCGATATCAAATTTGATATTTATCACGAGCTATTCGGTGAAGGATAACATCGTGAGGAAACCTACACACAGTGACGAAGTAATACAACGTTGTGTGTGAAGTTCCCAATCCGCACTGGGCCCGCGTGGGAACTATCGCCCAAGCCCTCTCATACTGAGAGGAGGCTTGTGCCCTGCAGTGGGACGTATATAGGCTGATGATGATGAATGAGAACAAGGCTTTAGGGACAGTTCGGACTAGCCTAGTATTTTTGTCGAGTAGCGATTAATTAAGTTTGAACGCCAAATAATTAGTTGAGTAATTTAGTCGAGCCAGTTAAATTTTATTCTCTCATTGTATAATAGCCAATAGTTCAGTCACTAAATTACTAGCTACTCGACTAAATACTAGTATAGTATGAACTAGCCCATAGACACGGGACGAAACGTACAAATCGTCAAATGCACTGTACAGTCAAGGAAATTGATATCTGTGCCACTTTGAACCTTTTCATAATGAATTTCACATTGCTTTGATTAGTAGACAGTATGGTGTGTCACAGTGACATTTCTTGTGAAAAGGTACAAAGTGGCACAGTAATCAATTTCCTTGACTGTACTATGTAGACTGGATGATGTGATGATGAAGATGTTCCTAATAATGACCACGACGACGATGATGATGATGATGATAGTGTTGACTATGATGATGATGATAAATGAGATGCTGAACTGTAACATACGATAATAACACTTGAAGTTGAAGTTGGTCAGACAAGAGAGTTATTTCAACAATAAAAGCTACCAATCACAACCACAATCAGCTGTTATCACTAACCTTTCGATTCAGAACTCCACGTCAAGCTGTCGTGTATAATTTAAGCGTAATAAATAGACAACATAAGTTTAAGAGATAATTTGGCCGCGGTGAACGGTGTCGAGGTGTCGCAAGGCATGAATGTATGAGTGTAATCGATGGAGGGCATAAATCAATGGGGAGGGTGTGGGGCCAGTACAAGCGGGTAGCGGAGCGGTGAGCGGTGAAGGTATAAGAGCGGTTTTGCGCAGAGAGCGTTTTCTTTTACTTTTCATAATTATGATCATCTGCTACGATGACGAGTTAAAGAAGTATGAATAGGTACATTATAATTTTGGTTTTGCAAGTAATGTTACAACAGTAACCGGAACTAACGTCACGTATTTTACATTCTTCAGCGTTGGCATTTAGCATTGGAACTTGGCAAGAATCGTCAAGGGGCACACAAGTCGTTTTTAGGTCTTTTTGATGGTAAGGCAGTGCGCGACCTTATCTCGACTATGCACTTCTTACTTAAGTAAATGCCGTAGACTGCAATTTGACAGTGCAATTATAACAGACCGGGCCAAGCTGTGTGGTGTCGGGTTTAGAATAACACCTTTCCATTTCTTTAGTCACGACACTAGTTTAATGGATATGGTAAGAAGCGCCTAAGGAAATAAAATTTAATGTTCATTTTAGGCGCCAGGCTAGCAAACCTGTCACTATTATACCTGGCAACTTTAAAATGAAAAAATATGCTACAATTGGCCGCAGATCGCGAAATAGTCACGGTTTTGCCTATATAAGGTTGCTTGCACTCTGATTATCCCTTTTGGGAATGCAGGCATAATGTTTGTCTAAAGGTAATTATAATAAGTTGCCTTCTGAACACCCGCTCGCAGACGCAATGCAACCCTATAGGAAATCATGTCCATGTATTTAATGGCACCGATTAATGTTTTAATTCGTGTTCGCAATAATTTAATAATCTCTCTCTAGAGGCCAGTCATTAATAATTCGGCCGCCGTATTAAATTTATCTCCAATCTTTTTATGGTATTGCTCAAGTATTTATGTGTCGCATTAAAGGGTGATTGTTTTATGTGACGTCATTTATTATAGCAACTTGCTTGAGATTAAGAGTTCTTTAATTTCCTCATATTTATGAATTAAGATTTGAGCAAGTTTAAACTTTATTAATACCTATATGCCATTAAATATGTTTCTGAAAACAAAATCCTGCATTTTTATAGGGTCTAAAGGACACCATGAAAATCCGATAAACTGTTCCTTTAAGATAAAAAATACAACTTGGGATCGGGCGAAACAATAATGCAGAATATCTATACTAATATCATAAAGCGGAAGAGTTTGTTTGTTTGAACGCGCTTATCTCAGGAACGACTGGTTTGAAATGAAAAATTCTTATTGTGTTGATTAGACCATGTATCTAGGAATGCTTTAGGTTATATCACATCACGCTGCGACCAATAGGACCGAAGAAATATTGGAAAACATGGGGAAAAAACGGGGAAAATTAGTCACTAGGTATTCCACGCGGACGGAGTCGCGGGCACAGCTAGTAAATAATAATACAAATTACTTAGCATCTTAAAACATAAGTAACAAAGTAACAGTAGTTCAAAATACAACAATACAAGAAGTAGACTTGTTTAATGAAGTCTCAAGAGTTGTCTACATTCTTTTCCCAAATTACGTGAAGACCTGTATCTTGGTTGACGTGGATAGGTAGATGGATGCATTGTTAATGTTATAATACTCCAACGTTCAATGATTTATTGACAAATGCATATATTCGAGGGCAGTCCTAAGACACCTCTCCAATTTTTCTGTGAATGTCGTATGAGAAATCCGAGGAAAAAAAAAATTTAGGTATGTTTTACCTGCCGCAACCTGCCGCTAGAAGAGGCTGCGTACCGTGAAATAGTCATGATTTGTCTATGTCATGTTTTGTGTGCTCTGCCTGCGCCATTTGGAAACAGGTGTGATTTGAATGTCATGAGCAAGTGTCAAGAACGTTCCGCCGAACTTGGACTGCCTTATGGTCGCTTTATCTTTCTCACTCAGTTAACTTCCAATGGCAAACCAAACAAAACAAAAGGAACTTCCAATGACATGTTTAACGCACAACGATACGATACAACCATATTTACGTCGCCGATCACGTACTTATACAATTTGAACTCGTTTTAAAGCCATTTAAAAACTTCCTGATACTTGACCTAAATCCATTTTGAGGTTAACAAATTACACATTGAACTCTCGAACAGTATAACTTGTAGTTTATTGAAATGTATATTATTTTTAGTTGAAATGTATTATATGTATATCTGACAGGCAATTTTAATAATAGTCATTTTTATACCAGAATCGCTGCCAAAACCATAAAGTTGAAATGTCAAAATAATAAAAATGTTATTCGTTCGCCGAATCGTTTTATTGTTTGAATAGGAAGCTTAAAAACGTTCGATTGTTTTTCAATAACAATAATATGTAAAGACAACGTGTTTATTTAACAGTAAAGAGGGCATTACGTGCCGTGGGAAAGAACATTTTTATTGCCCTGTCTCTGTGAAAGCGAGACAAAATAACCTCAAGATATTACAAAATCGACTCAAAATCGTTTTAAAAGTTAATTGTTAAAAGCTATTAGAGCAAGATAATTTCGTGGAAAAGATAAGGATGTTTTAATTAGTACGTATTATCTTTATAAGGAACCTTTTCAGGTAGCTGTTGTAATATTTGCCACTTTAGCGCACTGCTTTATTTTTAATTACACACGATGTTAATGCCACTAATGTAAACATCGACACAGATTTTTTAACAATTTTTCGGATTCAGATTTTCAACGATTCTTGGGCATTATTTTTGGTTTACTTGAACTCGCCATCATTTTTGTAACACCTAATCTGTGAAAATTTTGACCTTTTTCAGTATCACTCGAGTTATTTTGTCTGATACACTTAAAGAAAGCAGGAAACCAAAGCGTCTCCTGATGATTTTTACTTTTGTATCTCATTCTTCGTATTCATTATCTACAGAATAATTTAAAAATTAAATAGTCCACCCTAAATATGTCCCACTGCTGGGCACAGATTTCCTCTTAGTATAAATGTGTATGGGGTTTTATTTCCCACGTGGGGCAAGCGTGGATTGGAGCTACTTTGTCGCTGTGTAGGTTTGCTCATGATATTTTCCTTCACCCAGTTCATGACAAATGCCAAATTCGATTTCACACATACATTCTGACAAATTCAGAGATTCGGGCCTGGGGTTCGAACCTACGACTCTGCCTGCCAAGCCACAAATCAAAACGAATACAGACATACATCACGCCTGTATTCCCAAATAGGGTAGGTAAAGCACACAAAACGTTACATAGTCAAAACCATAACTACCACGCGCTTTGCCGCCATATTTAGTATAATGTTGGGTTTACGTAGTAACTATTTAGTAATCTGTGGTTGGGTTTGAAAAGATGAAAGAAGTATAACAGTGATACGTTGCTAACCTGTTTAAAACATACCTAAACCTATTTCCTCAGTCGGTTTTTTATGACGTCCACGGAAAAATGGAAACGTGATATTCTAAACCCGAACATACGGCTCTAATGTACAGTATAATATGAATAGCCTTAATTCGACTCGTAAAGTAAAAGCAATTAGAATTTGTCAAGGAATAGGCACTTATAAATTAATTTAACGCTAATCCATCGATTCTATGCTATGTCTATCGATATTATCACCACACATTCGTGTCCGGAGCCAACCGATTGGCCACACTATTTACGTTATTAGACGATTATTATAGCCGAGATTTACGACTACGATTTGTGTTTAACGACTCGAACCGGCTATTATAGTGTTGCGTTTTAATTACGACTATTACGATGTATGCATGTTAAAACATCTTGCGGGCTGATAGCGTTTTGACAGACGTTGGTAATTCCGATTTGTTCCGTTGAGTTGTAGCCGGTTTGGACTCTATGTCGATGATTTTGTTTGAGGTAGTTATAAATTAAGAGGGTGAAACTGCTTTGCAGTATTAAAAAGATGATGGGATTTGTTTATTTTTAAGTGAAAAGCGACAAAGAGAGATTAGACGACAACTCGATTGAGTATTTTGTTTTGTAAGTAATCATAAACATTAATTAAATGTCTTTTTAAAAAAAAAGTACACAATTATAAGATAAACAAGCAAACAAAACCAAAACAAAACTGTATTTATGTAAATACACCGTAAGAGGCTCTTTTGCGAGTAATTTATTTGAGAATACCAGCACTTGGTTTGTATTATGTTGTTAAGAAAAACGCGGCTTAAAAAAATGTGTTTAATTACAAAGATATCAAGAAAACTCCCTAAATATTAACAAAACGGCAACATGTGTCAGCGGCAGAAGGTAATCATCAACAAATAAAGATGTACTTTTTCATCCACTTACTCTCAAAAGTGGCAAAGCTCGTGTGTCACTTTATATCTCTTTCTGTTATACATATCGATCACCACTCTCGCAGAACCTTCAAGTTCTTTAGAAACCACCATAACATTAAAACCCTTCTTACCACGCAGGCCAATAATTTCCGACGTAGGCTTATAATTTACGAGTCAAAACTACCACATTACCTGACTCAAACCGGTATTTATCTAAACCAGGCATGAGGTGCAAACCTACAGCACGGCATGCTATGTGGTTATGTCAGACCCGTCAATTGGGGTTTGTAATTACGATAAGATCTCTTATTTCAACAAGGGTCTAACTCATTGTATGGTTATCAATTTAAACCTTATTAGTTATTGGTATAGAGCTCCTGTGTTTTGGATAGGGTAATATTAACATGTTGCCTGTGGATGTCTCACATGTGCTGCATTTTGAGAAGCGATAAAAGAGTGCGGCATATATGATGCATTAACCCTTTGTGAATTGACCATTTCATTCGTTCGCAGGTAAATAGTACAAAATAGTAAATTGCTTCACAAATTACAAGTTAATTTGGTATTTTTGAAAACGGCCAGTGTAACACTTATAATCAGCCGGGTAATCAGCTGTTTTGTTTTATTATACGGGGGGCTTTTAGATATACGAAACGGTAATTGAGGCCTCACGTCAGTTGAATTGTCAGTTCTGGTGTCTGTCATAGTTATACCTCTATCTAAATTAAAACCTAGAAGACCTAAAATATAATTGGGTGAGAGTGATGGAACCTAAAAATTAAGCTAAAATTGGTAATGAAAGTAAAGTAGTCGTGATTTGTCGTGAAAAGGTGGTGATTTGCGATGCGACAGAGACGAAAGACCGAAACCAGAAAAAACACAAAGAAGTCAATCTCTATACAAAGGTTCTCGAGCAACGAGACAAAGGCAGGAGAGAGAAACACGAAACAGGAACCACTAAACACTTCAATTCGCGTGAAATGATAAGCATTCGATCCCATAGCTTGCATAGTTTAGACGAAGTTGGACATTGAAAACAACTTTTGAATTAAATAATTACGTATTAACAACAGAAACACACATCAATATGAGTAATGACGGAATAAATATTTCAACGCTTTCTAAATTATTTAAAACCATTGTGCTTAATAGTCGAACGTCAAACAATATGCGATAAAATAAATTAACACAACACAACACAAGCCTTCACCGTGCTGCATAAAACATAAATAAAAGCCATAAATCTATTAATGAAATCAATAACAATGATTTAAATGATCCATTGTAGACGTGGTATGTGCTTTGAACAGAAATCATTGGACTTATTTGAATATAATGACTTACATTGAACGTGATCAGTTGCATGGAATAATTTAATGAAGTCGAACGCAAATATTGATTTGCATTTGTTTTGAAAATATTATGCACAGCCGAGTTTGTTTTAAGATTAAATTTAAACAACAACATTGTGAAACGGAGTAGAAATCTTTAATTTTAAATAGGGTAATCGATTTGTATAGTTCGCGAAACGTTTTGATTGATGCCATGGTCTTTGTTATAGGCGTGCATCGACTAATCAAAGTTATTGCCGTATCATTGTGTACCGTTGTAAAAATACGTACAATTATTCATACCATCATGCCTATATTACAAAAGTAGGTAGGTAGGTTTGAAAATCAATTGGAAGAGGTTTAAGATTCTAAAATATCTATAATTAATTAATTTGTTAATTTGTTTCCTTTTTTTCGAAGAAGATAGAGCTCCATTATTTTTTTCTGTGACATTATATTTTACTTACCTGTCCTTTTGACAAAGCAAGCGCACTTTTAGTGTGTTACGCTAAAAAAAGTATTTTATTCTAAGTCAATAATGCAATGATTTTGTATGAATTACTTTACATTTTGTTCCATTGGTAACCTCCTAAATGCTTTTAAAATTCAAATGTAAAGCCATTTCCGTCCTAACAACTCAGACAGTTAACAACTGATCTTACTATGCACTTTGCGTAAATCACATTAGTTTTATATGTCAACAGCGTCCTAAGCATTGGCCTATATGTGTCTTACGCTATTTGAATTAATAGTATCGATGTATTAAGCTAGTTTGTGATCTAATCGTTACAACTGCCAACTTCACTAGTAGCTATTAAGTCTAAGGTGACATTTCAATCTTGACCGCACGCAGGACCAGAAGACATCGACGACGCGTCGTTGCGACATGCCACGACATGTTACTTTGCAAACCCGACTATAAATGACAACAACAAACATCAACATAGAGAATGTAATGTAATATTTGTTATTCGTATGAGGTTTTACTTACGTACATACGTATCGTTCACAGGCATAAGTATTATGGGGTTATTTGTAAATCATTGACACGTTCTTAACCCTAAATTCCTATCACCGAACCAAACGTTTTTAAATCTACGACTTTTTAAAATGGTCGTTTTTATCCATACAAAAATAAATAATAATTAATAAATCCTTCAAGAACATTTTCGTACTCTGCTTTTATTACTTCACAGAAATGAAAATACGACATGCCGCTGCTGCTGCATGCATTTGTGACTGAAAAAAATGTAAAAAATAGTTAAATATCTATTAAAAGTTAACCTTAAAATAATATCGAAGCCCATCTTATGTTTATGGATTTAGAAAAGCAATTAATTAAACTAATCCTATCGGGCTTTGCATGAATCTAACTTCAAACAACTGCAGCGCATTTATATCATAAAGGGATAAATAACGTTTTATATTTAATTTGAAGGAACAGTTGAGGCCCATAAATCAGGGGCTGAAAGGAAATCGCGAACGGAATAATCGGGCGGGCGCAAGCGAAAGAAGTCCAGCGAATGATAAAAATATCATAAATTTACACACCTCAGATATAAGCCTAGAGTATTGTAGAAACCTGTATTTTTAGAGAGCGTTTACTCGTATGTGCCTGTGTATAAAATTAGACAAAACACTGTTTTTTTCTTTCGATTTTAAACAAGCAGTGAAAATAGGTACTCTGTAATTATTATAACTTTGAAACAAACACTCGTGACGGTTTATTTATTTGGCGATCAGGCATGTTGTGGAATGCTTTTAAGACTCACTTCGTGGGAACAATATTTTATTTTATAGAATTTTTAATATTATTTACATACAATGAAACTGCACGTGGCGGTTTAAAATTTCATTGCCAATTTAAAATATAGCAACCTTTCTCTAATCATACTAGTATTTTGTATCTATACTTACTAGAATATTCTTGGGTTTATTTAGCTTTGAAACTAATATATCGTTTTTAAAATTGTCCTAAAAGTGCTGAAATAGTCATGGTATTATCTATGCTACAATTCAAGTGCTCTGCTTATACACAAATCAAAACACATTTATCCCACATCTTTAATCGTATCTTTCACTATTCTCGGAAGAAATGAGGTGTATAATTTTACTCTAAATCTGGCACCACGGCTTTTAAATTTTATTCTCAAAACCTCGTCCGCTTCTCTCTTCTCCCACGGACCATCCAGCATCCATATATCACCGGGATCTTCAAAGGGATGCCAAATAAAACAAACAACACGGAAAATAACGTTTACCGGACTTTTCGCGCGAGCCGGAACCCATTTGTATACGTCGAACGATAATCAGTCGCTCCGCTGACGACCGATGACTGATGGGATGACGATGAATGGTTACGGTGATGACTGTGGGGTACAAGTAGAATGTTACGTTAACCAATGTGCGATGGCTTGATTCCAGTGATCCTGTTTTTGATTGTTATTGTCATTAAGTCAGGACGATAGTTGTCGGTAATATACCTTAACCTATTTCTCAGTTACCTCTTACGACGTCCACGGAAGAACTGGAGAGGTGTTATTCTAAACTCTACATCACACGGAAAGTATATTATGGATAATATGTTTCATGAACAATTTATGATTTTAGAAATTATGCTATAAATATGTATAAGTATTCTAAGTACTATACAAGTAAGCACAAAGATTACAAGGGTTACTGTGTCCTTAGATGATTTACCTATTTGTTGCATGAATTTACCGTAACCAGGTAGCATGGTATTAAATCACGAGCCGTTGCAATGCTCTGAGAATATGCTAAAGATTTATGATCCACAATTCATGAACAACTGCTAAACGAGTATTAAGAAAATTTGACTAAAGACACCACTGACAGTGGAAGTCTTCTGAATTAAACTCGTTAAAAATGACGTCAATTTGAAAAAGTATTAAGTGTACATCAGTATTGTTATTAAAATTGTTATTAAGAACACTAAAACAGATCATTTTAAAACAACAAAACATATCACTATGAATAAACCTTGCTTTAAGTATCGCGTTCTCAGTATCAAGGATATATGGCTCAATATAAAGACCAATAATAAATCTGCAATGTTCGATTGGCTTTCTAATAAACAAGGTTTCAATTGAAGCTCTCTCGTTCTTCAAAGGAAGACATTGTTTATTTGCAAGTGTAGATTTATAGGAATACTAGCTACTAAATTCGCCATTTCAGAGAAACTTCTTCTATGAAGTTGCATCCTTTTAAATCATTTGAATTTTACCACTGTTGCAACATTGGCTCTCAGTAATGAATAGTTTTGAGCAAACTAATATCGGTTTCAGGTAGTCTGACTCCACTTTTTTTAACATATTATTATCCTCAATTTGGCCGCGGAAGGTTCGTCCAGGCTGTCTCCCCTCCAAATATAAATCCATCCATCTTCACTCCCCATATTTCTGTTAAGTAAATCTTCTGTCACCCATACTTTCTACAAGGCCAAACCAACTAACATACTTTTCTACATCCTAGTCACAATATCTGTTTTACACCATCTTGTTCTTTATTTGTTCTTCTTGTTTTTTAGTGATATACCTCCCAAATTTAAAATAGAAAAATACATCCAGTACAATTATTGTCACAAGCCTCTTTAGAGAGGTACCATCAGCCAAATAAAATTGGTTTACTAACTTTGAAGCAAGTTACTATCAAATAAATATGTTGCGTAAGTCGAATTAAGAAATTGACAGATATATAATGTCTATCGGCATTATTGTTTTAAGACAAGCGAACGATCATCAACTTTCAAGTACCTAGATTACATTTTTATCTGCCTGTATGTAGGGTATTGCGAATATAATGTGAACAGTCAAGATTCTCCCGCTAGTTTTCGTTTTGAGATATAAGTTCAAACTATTTTTCGATCATAAATCGACCAACATCATAGTTAAAAATAGCAGTGAACTTGCTATGTAACGCGCGGACGTAATATAAATTATAGCTTCGATTTACGATGATATCAAATTTACTTGGTGCTCTTTGATGTCATTTTTCTCATAAATTTTTCAGCATAACATAAAGAGAGCTCCACGCGTTATTAGATATGGAAATCGTTCGGACTCACGAGTCGATTGGTCGTCGAACAAAATTGGGAGCAAGCTCGATGAAACATTTATTAAAAAAGGTTATCCTCGGTACATTTTTGATGTGTGGTTGATACTTTTAAAAGGTTTCAGAAAAAGAGTGTTCCAATGGCAGCACTAAGATGGACTCATGATCTAAACACTGGCTGCTTTATGAAAAATAACTCAAAAAGAGGAAACTGTAACAATATCATCTAATAGCTATTGCTGCAAAAACGTAATGTTGTAAAAAAAACCTAGTTGAAAATCTCAAAAACACAAAATTGTGTCTTTAACAGACTTTTTTATAGTTTAACGTAGTCGTTTTACTTGTGCAGAACATAAAGCTTTATATTTTCAGTAAAGCTAATCAAGACACATGTTTCAATAAGATTTTACTAGGTAGGTAACGCGTGGGAACTATCGCCCAAGCCCTTTCATACTGAGAGGGGGCCTGTGCCCTGCAGTGGGACGTATATAGGCTGATGATGATGAGGTAGGTACTTTGGTTCATTTGCTACCGAAAACAATAACAGATTTTAAATAGCTTTTCTTTAGAGCATGCTTTTGTTTGGAATGTGTATTTCAAATAAAAGGTTGTCATTTTTGTTTTCTGAACTACTATACGTGCAAAGTCACATCTCTATTCCCAAATGGCCAAAACTGACCAGACGAAATGTTACATGGACTTTTGACACAACTTTTGAACCAATTATAGTACAACTAGCTTTCCGCCCGGGGCTTCGCCCGCGTGGAACTCGGTTATATTGCGGTATAAAGCACAACTATAAGAAAACTTCTCGTTTCAAACGACACACAGCGCCATCGATCTATCATCTATCGATCGATTATCGATCGATATCGATCTATCATCGATTGATATCGATCTATCAAGCAAAGTATATTTTTGTTTTCCCTCGGGAACATCATTTTTTTCCGGGATAAAAAGTATCCTATTATTTAATCCGGACTTCTATCTTTATGTCTGCAAAATTTCAAAGCAATCGGTTCAGTAGTTACGGCGTGAAAGCGGAACAAATAAACAAACAAACTCACTTTTTATAGTACAATATCAGTTTGAACACTGACCATAACCCCAAAAATATTCTAGTCTAGAATATTCTAGACGTTACCATTATTCCTCACTGTACCCTCCCGTGTGTCCCAATGCCTTCACACGTCGCCTCCTCACGAATAAATCTGCCTTTACAGCTGCATAAATTTGTCGATGGAGCGATTTTCGTATCCGCTGCCTTTACTCCGACATCCTGTTAGCTTTGTAACTACACTTTTCTAGGAAACGTCGTGTGATAAATAAGTGCTTGTATTGGCTGTTTGTGTTTTGTTTATCTTGAATATTCTGGGGAAATGGGGTAGCTGTATCCTTGGGTTGGAATGCTCTGGTTGTTTAGTAAGCTGTGGTCGAGTGAGCAATACCATGCTTTTGTTTTAATGTAATGCTTGAAAATTTATCGAGTGTTTTTGGCTAGGCAATTCAGTGATTTTTTTGGATTGAAATAAAAAAGTAAATTTTAAAATTTGTAAAATTTTTAAAGCCAATCGATTGAATATCACCTCTGCCAAGTGAAGTAGGCAGAGCACATGAAACTCTAAGACAAAACCATGACTATTTCTCGTCTTGCTGCCACTTCGAAATGTTTTTTAGGTTTCGTGTTGGGAGGTATAATAGTGGCAGGTTGCTAGCCTGTCGCCTAAAATATACCTAAACCTATTTCCTTGATCGTGTCGTGTGCTCTGCCTACCCTATTTGGGAATACAGTGTCGGTTTACTGTTAAAACCTTTCGTGTTATTAAGGCCCACCGTGTACTCTGATTGTGTACACTAATATAAAAAGTCCCAAAGTTCTAAGTAACACTCCCTTTCGGCTATAATCTTCTTAGGGCCGATTTTTCAATCACCAGATAAATTTATCTGCCAGTTAAAAATATTGCTATCCTTTTTTCGCGTCATATAAAAGAAAAGTGACAGCCAACATTTATCGGACAGATAATTTTTATCTGGTGATTGAAAAATTAGCCCTTACTCGATCATTGCGCGTGACGTCTCAGCGGGCTAATTCCATCAGACGACACAAAGCCCCTATCCGTCATAACACGTATTATTGCGGTGTCTTGGAACACATTCTATTAACAAATGCGTAGCGAATAACGTGTTGTTGTTTCTGGACAGCGACTTTGGATAGAAGAGCATTATTTGTTGAAGACACTGGGTTGTAAATAAAAACTAGTTTCGGAAACGGGGTAGGCAGAGCACACGAGACCCTACATAGACAAATCCATGACTATTTTAAGTTTCGTAGCCACTGCGAGTATGTTTTTAGGTTTTTAAGTTTCTGTTCATAGATGCTAAAGCGACTGGTTGCTTGCCTGTCTCCTAAAAAATATAGGTGACCTTAACCTATTTCCTTAATCGTTTCGTCTACTCTACCCCATTTGAGAAAACTGCCGTGATTGCGATCTTGTATACTGTTAAAACCTTTCGTGTCCTTGAGGCCCACCGTGTACACTGATTGTGTACATAAAAAATCCAAATAGCTTCTAAGTAACTAATTCTTCTGATTCTTTTCTGAGTATGAAGTTTTGTGTGGGTACTACAGTTCAAGCTCTATCGTACTGGGAAGAAGCCTGCGCTCATATCAGCTTAATGATGAAGAGTATCACTACTACATTGATGCCAAATATCCCTTGCCAAGGGGATAATAAACATAAAATTGTTTTCTTCTTGTCACCTCCAGTTTGCATGCCTACATTTTACGTCACAGGAATAAAAATGGAGTACACAACGGTAAATCTTTAGAACAAACCTTTCTGCAGATTTCAATGGGGAAGAGGAGTCCAATTATAAACAGCACCTGCATAGGTACACGGTTGAAATGATCTGTTGTGTTTATGGTCCAACAAGTTAGAGCGCGACCTTCTCTGAACAACTCAAACAGTTTCGTGTAGATACGTCCCTCTGCTTGACTCTCTCAACTGAATAGGAGTCAAGCTAATACATACATACATAAATCACCTCTGTGTTCCCAATAGGAGTAGGCAGAGGACACAAAACGCTACATAGATAAAACTATGACTATTCCACGTTTCGTGGCCACTTCTAGCATATATTATTTAGCTTTAATGACAGGTACAATAGTGACAGGTTGCTAGCCTGTCGCTTAAAATGTACTGTAACCTATATCCTTAGTCGTCTCTTACGACATCCACAGCAAAAATGGAGAAGTGTTATTCTAATACTTCCTATTAAGCTAATACTTTCTATGAAACATAGAATCTTCACTGTCTATACATATACAGGGTGACACAGAAGACGTGATACAAAACCAGCTTATCCGACTCAGTTGTTGAAAAATAATGTAATGCGATTAGTGAATTATTAAGATTGGCCTTGCTTAACTTTTATTAAATTTCTAACAAAAGTAAAAATTTAAATCTTGAATTATGGACACCCTACAGCAAGTGATTAGCTGTCATATCAACTTGTAAAATAATTTTATCTCGGCACTCAGTGTCAGGTAATAATAATTGCGATACTAGGTGCTTTCAGCAAGTTCTAATAATGCATTCATTCGAATAATAAGCCAAGTTGAGTTGTTTTTAAATTTTATTTTTAAACTACATAATAAAATTGTGTAAAGTTCTTAAATGTACGTAAACAGGTGCTCGATATGATCACCACCCTCTCGGCACCACAAGTCTGCACGTCGTCTTAGATTCGACTTCAGTCTACCGAGTACAAACTCGTTTTCTACGACGGCATCTAAAGATTGTATTATTTTTTCACGGAGTTCTTGCATGATGGTGTTGTATCCTCGTTGGTAAATTTATACGCCTTTTGATGTCACTTCACAAAAAACTACGCTACGGGGCGGCCACGCGACTGGACCACCGCGTCCAATCCAGCGGTCAGGAAACTGTTGGTTCAGAGATAGACACGAACCCGCAAAGAAAAGTGAGCTGGAGCCCCGTTTTGTTGAAAATACATGTTTTCTATGTTATGATGTGGAATTTCTTGCAGTAGAGTTGGTAGTACATTTCTTAGCAGGTCTTTGTACTTGGTTCAGTTTAGGGTAAGTAATAAAATATGGCTCTATGACACAATCGTTGAGGATTCCCGCCCAAACATTTAACGAAAAGCGAGTTTGAAAATAATCTCAGCAGATGAGGATTTACGTCGGACTACCAATGCTCGTTGTGGATATTTATTTTAACAAACCTAGCCTGCTAAAAGTGGCTTCATCTGTCCACAAAATATTCTGGTGTAGGTTTGATAGCAACCACTGGCAAAATTGCACCCTTCTGGGGTATCTGCTAAAACGATGTCGTCCACCCTTTAGAAATAAAAGTGATGAAATCCTTCGGTGTTTAGCAGACGCCAAATAGAGTTGTCCCAAATCGTGATGCCGCTTTTCTAGTGCTGGCTTCTGGGTAACGTTGCAAATACCTGAGTGCTCTCGTTCTGATAGCGTCTGAATATCGTAGTTTTCTCTACTTTGAGTATGTACTGGAACTCTAAATTGACCAAAACTCCTCAAATTTTGGACTGTAGAGTTTATAACAGCCGGGTTGGAGTTGGAGACTCGGGGTATCTTAGGCGAAACAGGGTTTGTGTTTGCACCGTGATCGATGACCTAAAATAAAGTGCCACCATGTCCAACAGCTTAATATGGGTGTACGGATAGGCAAAAGACATCGTAACATAACACTAAACTTGAACTTATTCAATTCGATACATTTTTGGGAGAGAAACTCATAAAAACTAGAAATCAATTCGAGATGTTTGTTATGACAAGTAACGTCACAGTGTCAGAATGTGTTTTATTCATCAATTACCGGCAAAGATAAAAGAGTATTTACTATGAAACTGATTTCAAACTTTTTACACTTAACAAGTTGTGTTAGGGTAACCATGAGGAGCAGAAAATAACAGGACTAATTAAAAAAATGAAAAACGATACTTCCAATTAGTTAAACAATACGGGACATGGTGGGATCTTTAAGTATTAAGGTAACTTCTATAAATAAATGGTTTTGTATTACGTCTTCTGTGTCACCCTGTATAACGTTTCGTGTGCTCCAACTCATTTGGGAACACAGGCGTGATATGATTCTGAATCATACACCTATGGCAGAGGGGCAACGTCTTCAAGCTACTCCGGTGTTTATTCCTCCGAACGTTTTCTAACGTCTTTCCCGCGGGTGACAGACGTTTTTTGATTAACGTCGGGTCAGGCCATTGTGCTTCCTTTGAAGCCCGACACTCATTTATCAAGCTCGCTTCCGACTGGAAATTAACGCTAGCCGCAAGTTACAGGCTGAAGCAGAGAAAACTGCGTTATTCTTCGCGGCGTTTTTTGCAACCTTTTTGGTGTTCACATGGACAGTTGTAATATTTCGATTCGTGATGGCAAAGTGTGTAAGATCAAACAGTAATTTTTGACATAATTTCCCTGAGGCTGGACCGTTATTTAATTGGAATTTTACTCCAGAAGTCTGTAAGAGGAAATAAAAAACAAAATGTCCCTTTTTTCAATCGTGGTTCTGAGAAAAAATATGTTAAAGTTACTATTTTAAATTCATAGTAAAATAAAACGTATATACATCAAGATTAGCTCAGCTGCTTCGAGATAATTCGTGACCCATCATAGAGAACAACTGTGGATAAACGCGCAATAACCTAACCTAACGTTTGACAGTTTGAATCTAATAAACGACACTCTGCTTTTCACTGTAATTGCCATCGAATTAGGGCTGAAAATATCGATCATTGGTGAACCATCTTAACGTTAACCAAAACGCTCTTCTCTATTATTAATAGAATAGTAGAAAACAGCAGCAATCTTGTCCCTTAGCGACGCGGTAGTGCGGTAACGTCCGGAATTTAGCGAACACTGATTTTGACGTATCGCTTTCAGGCGTGGTGAAAAATGGTCCGTCCAACACTTGGGAAAAGATTTCTCATGATTTTTAAAAGGATGTCGAAATGTACGTGGGCAAAGTAGATAAAAATGACCGAGTCAAAGTAAATTAAGTGTTTTTGTGAATTGTTCTCTTATAATTACAACATGTTTACGTTAACGTTTTCCTGCATTAAAGCCGAAAAAAACATGCAAAAAGTGGCTGCGAAACGTAAAACGGTCATGGTTTGATCCATGTAGTAAGCTTTTAGTAAGTTTTGCCTACCTATGAGTGATGTCATGTCGTATGTCTTTTAAAAATAGGATTGCATAAAACAGCGAGTATTTAGTTACTCAGGTAGTTAGGTAGTTAACAGATTAGCAGATTAGGTACATATTTTAACATAGATTACAAATGAAAACAGTTAAGACAGAAAATATAATCTAATCAATTAAAAAACTACATAAATAACCAGCCATTTCTACCTTTCAAACAGTGGACATTCTACAGCTAATAATAACAAAACTCACTTAACTGACTTAGTTACAAGTGTGCTAGATAAATACCCGAGGTATTCAAAACACTTAAAGGAATAAAACGCAGAGAACAACAAACAAATCCACCACTTCGAACAGCCTCCTCGGACACCACCGGGTAGTTATGAATAAATCACCCTTGACAGTGCTATGTCGTTGCAATGCAATCTGTTAGCTAGCCGATAATGGAACAGATTTGTATGCAGATTGTCGAGAACGGCCTGGAGATAATGTGAAATGGTAGTACTTGAAAGTATCTGCAGATAGTTTATTTACAGATAGTATGACGTCATCGTAATGTTACCGAGCGTTACACTTTTTCATAAGTGACTCCCAGCCGCAACCTAATTTAAGACGTTGTCACGTCAAAAAATTAAATGTCTTATTCATGAGACAACAGACATTCATCAAGATATCTTCAGATTTCTTTGTCGTGTTCTACGACTTGACTTTTAAGCAACAATTTTAATTAACAATTTTTATAGGTATCCAAATAATTAAAACTGAATCTAAAAATTTGCCGATCTTCATTTTGTTTCGTCATTGCTCTTTACAATCGTTGGAACAAAAGAACACCGCCCCTATTTAAGAAAAATTGTAAAGTTCGTCCATTACAGTAGAGCCACTTGTCTGAAATCGTTTTAATGAATATCAAATTGCAATTAAAGACAGTAATTCCCATTTGAATCACCACTACCCCCAGCGTAATCAACCCGCAATGACGGCCAAAACTTCCCCCAAGTATTTACACCGACTCGAAATTAACCAAACAATATTAATCATACTCCCCGGAGTCAACCCCCGCGCTGAGTCCACGATAATGATATATGCGATGTTTGATGATAAACAATCGGGGTCATTTATTATCTGTCGGATATTTGACAGGCGGTAGGCAGATGTCATTTGTCATTTTCCTGGATCTGAAGGTCCCTTCGTTACGCCGACGCTTACACTCGCCTCCGAATGCGGTTAGCTCCCAACCGACAAAGCTCAGCCACCGCGAACAAAATCACACCCAAACCCCCGACACCTAAAGTCCAAAATTCCTTGGAAAAAAAATCAATCTTGATTGCTTTCAGCATGAACGATTATGATAGATGAAAGAGTTAGCGCTCCAACAAAGCCAGAGACGTTACATTGTTAAATGGCCTCTGTGTAACACGCGATACGGCTCAGATTTACGGAGCCGTTCAGCTTCAAAGGCTGCCTCAGCGAAACGTGTTATTGAAGATGAAACAGTAATGGATGGGGATAGGGAATGCGTGAACGCTGTCGGAGATGTATTGTTATCGGGGCTGTTTATCAAAATACGACGATCGTTCCTGTAAATAATTACCCTTTCAAAAGAATATTCTGTTAGTGCTACCGGTAATATATTCATTATATCTGACAACGTACAAAGCGCCATTGGAATAAATAAAAATACTTTATAGTCGCTTAAGCCGATTGGATCTGGCGTGGCATACCCGGAATATCAACTCAATCACTCCAACAATATTTAATTTGCTTTTAAGTTGGGCTTAAATTTTGTAATCTTGGTGCAAGACTGCCGTTTGTAAGGAGCAATTAAGTTGGAAATAAAGTGCTTAAAGTTCGATAACGCGTCGTTGCTCGGACAAGACACATACAAGGGTATTCACGGCTTCATAACTCCGGTAGCACTCAGCTGTAATGCGAAATGTGTGTTGTACATTTTTAACGGGCGATGTATGAATATATTTAGGGTCGCGCGCTCCCACGGCGCGTCATGTCCTCAGGATGCGTCAGATAAATCAAATGTTTAATTTCCCGGCCGAGACAACGGGCATTGTTGTTTTAAAAGGAAGTATTAAAAACGTGAAACCTACGTAAAAAAGACGGATAATCTCCGTTTTGTAATACTTTACAAGTGAATACTTATGCTTTGCGCTATTGTTCAACAGAATGAGCATTAGGTACCTACTTAAAACTTGACGTTAGTTGGACTCGTTTATATTTCTAATTGCTTTTGTGTCCATTTTTTCTAACGTCGATTTGAGTGTTAAGGTAAAAATAGCACTGTCAGTGATGTTATTCAAGGAACCATTCAAACTTCCCTTCGGTTAGGTACCTTTTAAAATATTCAATAGGCTTGCTCCTCTGTCAAATGCATTCTTTACTTCATTACTCTCCCTGACACCGGGGTTAATCTTGCATTGTGTGCGGATAAAGAAGCGTCTAGGCGTGTTTTGTATTGATTTTTTAAGTACGTTATTAGTCGCCGTATCACCTTACTTTGGCTATTATTGTTAAGTTCTCTTCTATCTTTTCTACTCTAGAGAATATAGCAACAGATTCACTATCGTTTGTTATTTTAGCTCTAAATCTTAAATTTTTAGTTACATTACAAAATATTTTTTTTTTTTTAAGAATATAAATTTACAATAATAGCTATAGCTCTAAATTCAAGTGAAGTATAATTTTCATTCTCATGTTTAGCATTATCTTACAGGTGAACACAGAATAAGCTAAGGTGTAATTTATGCAATAGACTAGTAACTTGTAACTATCATGCCTCTTGTATCTAACCTAAAGTCTTATAGTGCTAATATGTGAAATAGTCATGGTTTATTTCATAAAACGTGTCATGTGTTCTACCCTGTGCCCACTCAACTGAGAATACAAGCGTGATTTTATACGTGTCTGTTTACTATCCACCGGTGCAGAAGACACATCAGTTTCACTCACATCTGTATTAACGCGAAGGATAATTTCATCAGTGCCCTTTTTGAGTGCGTCCAGCCGTATGCGCTTGCTTAATTAAGTCGGCTGGAATCAATCGACGCGTCTTGGGCAAACAGGTCGGAAGGCAATTTTTCGTGAGCACCTGACAGGCCGATCCATCGTGGGCATAAAAACGTCGAGCCAACGCCGCCGGTGACTATGATCAACTGCCGATTCGTAGGGTTACCAGCTCGAAATATACGAAGTTAATTTGACATGAGGTTGGTAGTTGGTTCACGTCGTGTTATGGTCGTTTTGCCGCAGGGCTTGGGTCATAATTTTAGGTATCGGATAGCATCCTAAGTTTTTTCAACGACGTGATATTCTTCTGTTTTTATTAATAAGTCTACGTCATGTTTTAGAGTTGCAATAGATATCTATACAAAACCGTCGACAGGAATTAATAAAGCCGTAACCAAAAACAAAAAGGGAGATCTGTTAATTGTCTACAAATTTGAACGTACCATTAATTAACAGTGTCGCTAACAAATTTCTCCGGCTGACAATAAAAAAAGTGTCCATAATTTATGTCTGCTGTAACCCTGCAGGTTGAAAGAGTCACGCCGCTTGATGGATGGCGCTCCGCCCACTCGCGCTAACAACCGGCTAGAACTGACAAACTGCCGCATTGTTGCCCTCAGGAAATCATAAGACGATGCTCTCAGATTTATTGCCTTGTTTGAAGCTGCTGCAGACAATAGCGCATCGCGGCTTCGCTCTCATTGCATTGTTTTATGAACAAGCCTAATACGTTGTATGCTGACGATGTGTTTGAATTTCGAATAGCGATAAATTATTTTTGGAACAGTTTGAAATATTTTTGGAGGCTATTCTGGCGGTTTTTCAGTCTACATCGGCGCCCTAATAGAAAACACTGGCATGACGCGCATGTTTTGTGTCAAATCATCGCATAATGAAAAATATGAATTTGTAAAAGGGCCCGGGCGCATTAATCTCCCGGTTGTCCACATGAAACTCATTCCAAGACATTTAAATACAAAGCCCGATAGAGTGATAAATTATGAATGAAATAACGATTCCGATTTCCGATTCAATAGCCGACTCGTGTTTGGAGTAGTTCTACAAAAAGCATTATGTCCAACAATGAGCTTATAAATATGAGTTTCTGGGATCTTTTATCTCTATTGTGCTTTGAGTTATTCTTCCGCCTGATTTGCTGTTGCTGAGCTCGTTTTATTCTCTTTGTTGTGATTGAAATTAATCGTTGCGTTTTGTTGTACATGTACAGCCCTGAGTGAAATTGTGAGGTAATAATTTATGCATTCGAAACGGGCTTATGCTCGGCCCGTCAGCATAGGCCAGCTCGCGTCCATATCTAATAATGCATCTGACACAGTTAATCCATATAAAGTTATTATTGCCTCGCCTTTCAACCAACTTAATTGGCTGCTACCGACCAGTGTAACTCCGCGCGTCAGCGATAAAGAACTGAATATATTTAGGCTTTGAGCTGCGGTCGCCCGCCGATTTGCAAGCGTTTTTATTGGCCTCACGTTTGCCTAGACGTCTTTCCCTGTACAGCTCGTAAATTTAGAATACAAAGGACGCTTCTTTATGCGATCTTGATAATATTGTTCTCGAGCATTATGTTTCTTGTGTTGAAATTTTAATTTGTCAGAAATTTTGAGCCGAGTTTAATCTTCTTACGGCGGTGCGTCCAGAATTAGCCGGCGAGGCGTGGAGACGGCCATAGATTAAGTCGGATCCCCGCGACTGTTGCCAACGTCTCAATAAGCCGCTTCACATTTTTACGGCCCCTATATCCGTTTCGCTGCGTAAATACACTTAATGACCGACATTTCGTGAACGCTTTTATTGTGAAGTTTTTATTATCAAGAAATTCATTTGTTTAGTCTACGTACGGTTACTGCGAAGCGATCCACACGTTTCAGGGTTTATTAGGGGTACTTTATTGCCCCCTTACACGCCGTCCTTAATGCGAAAACATCGCTCGTGAGCTTCAAACCGACGGCGCGGCCGGATGGTAATAATTAAAATTGATTTTAATCTGCGAATATGATAACGTTCCGTTATTACGTCGGAGTCTTAAAAGCTTTTTTAACTCTGCGGAGTGTCCAAATCTCGAGAGGAGATCTGTAATTATTTTCTTAAGAGTCTAGATAAGCTTCGCTTTATACGACGGCATTAAGGTGTTAATGTAGCAATAGTGCGTCTAACCGGCCCGCTGCGATGCGAAACGGGCGTAATTTACGTCGCGCAGTTTCCTTCCAACTCTAAAATTAAATATTCGGGCAAGAAGTCAACACCGTAATCTTTCTCGGCCATAAAACAGTGTCGGAGCACTATAATAATTTCGGAACAGTCTATTAAGTGAATCTTTATGGTAATGGCGGAACAGAAGTCGTGGCCGCGAACGAACGGCCTGTTATTTTGATGCATTATCATATTTAAACAATTCAGATGGTAATAGACGCGTCGGGCGAAACCCTTTGGTAATATAAATGGTTATATTATTATTTATTTATGGGTTTCCTTCCTCCGGGCCAGGGGCGATGTAGCATATTTCATTGAGCGAAAAAATGCGTCGAAGTCGTGAGTTTATACCCGGCGAGATCCGGTTGAGTACCTGAAACGACTCGCTATAAGCTTGTTGCGGCAATAATAAAGATTTATGCGGCATTCGGTGGTAGCGTGTTTTGTTCTCTGTTACGAACCGATTCGCTTTCTGCAAGATCAATAGCGCTCTTTATTGTACGCGCTGAATTATCGTCACCGCTTGTTCTTTTAGCTGCGGCGATAAATCCTGCCTCCGCCGCGTTCGATTTCTTACTATCGCCTTTTACATCTTCACTGACGTTGTCGTAACGACCAACATCTGAAGCGTGTCGTGCCGTTCCGTCGATATCGATTATCTCTAATTACACAATTATCAGCACTTCTATCGTTTTATTGAATCAACAGTTACTTACTCGTTTTAATTGCGACTGCGAACACAAAGTTGACAAGAAGACCGTTCTCATCACGGCACGTCTTGAGAACGCTCGTGTGTAATTTTTTCAAGTAATCTCATTATTGCGTCGAGCCGCCGCACGGTGATTAACTAGTTGATTTATGGCATGTGCAATTTGCATCACAACCGATGCCATAGCTTTTTGCGCGTAGTCGATGATTATCGTCCGTATCGTGTCGGGTTTAATGATAGTCATTTCATGACTCGCCGAGCTTGCTATCGGGGACGTTTCATTAAACTTCTTTACATACATTACTTCGACGAATGTGTGTGATTATGTTAATACCACCCCTTACAAGGCGCTCGTTTGCCATATCTTCTTCCTCTACTGCCGATAATGGATTGTTTACCGACTCTCTCGGAGTTTTATCGTTTTCTTGACTTTCATTTTGCTTTAATCTTTCACGTTTACGCGTAACATAATGGTCGTGTAATAACCGAGTATTGTTCGGTGCGTGTCTCTTTAACACTTGCGCAGTTTGCTACAAAAAACAGTTCCGCCGCGGTCGCATTGTCGTTATTGCATTACATGACACCCGGTGACATTGTTGCGAAACAACATGTGTTAGCAGACGCCTGTGTGCCTGTGCCTGTGTTGTATAACCACGCCTCGCGCCGCTGTGTGCGTGGATAGATAATATCGTACATAAAACTAAACGCCGCGAAATTTATGAATCGGCCGGAGAGCTGCCTTCCACACAAAAGTTGTTTATTACCGACTCGCTTAGGGTTGCTAATATATTTT
Organism: Adoxophyes honmai; assembly: GCA_005406045.1. Classification (NCBI taxonomy): domain Eukaryota; kingdom Metazoa; phylum Arthropoda; class Insecta; order Lepidoptera; family Tortricidae; genus Adoxophyes; species Adoxophyes honmai. The sequence continues at coordinate 244,852 of BHDV01008300.1, read as the reverse complement.
TATTTTATTACTCGACTACGAACATCATAATTTTCTTTCTTTAGATTATTTTGAGCGAGAACTTTAATCGCTCGATATATCATTCTAAAGTCTCCCGTCGCGTGTATGGTTAATTTAATCGCTATTATCTGTATTGTTTATCGCCGCATTGAGATAATATCTACAGGCTCGCTAAGATTAGGTACTAAATTAATTTCATCATCTCCGTTTCATACCAGAACCGTCCATATATCAGTGGCGACTCGCAATCATTAAGAATTGATTAATTTTATTAATCACGTGTCAGATTTGAATGAGCATTAAGATTGTTTACGATCCATTCTTTTGATCGTGATCAAGAATAACGATGGAAAGCTTATGTAGATAGAAGGATTATTTTAGGAAAACGACAATCAATCATCGCATCGTCATTATTAATGATATCTGTCTTGCGTTAAGCTAGAATCAATCATCAAACTTCTACGGAGTCATGTTGGGATTTAGTAACCTTTAATGCCATTGATATGACTATAATTTATCATGTTTTAACATTAATGTCATTTGATTCTGAGGCGCGGTGCGTAGGTGCCTGGTTCGTTAGCCCACGGCTGGTTATTTCCAATAAAAAACAGATTTATTCTATTAAAACTGAAATTTATGGTGTCAGTTATTTTAAACTATTCTGATTTGTAATGTCCCACGTTTTCGTGAATAATATTGTTTCTTAATGATTTTTATGACCGCACATAATCAAATTAATTGCAAAACAAGTCAAGGCGTCCATAAAAATAAAATATCGGACAAATTAAAATTACCAAATAAGCAGTTATAAAACTCGTCGGGTTTCTACTAATAAATTAAGTTTCACTTTTAAATGTTAAACAAATTAATAAAATATTTGGTTAAGTTGACGACTGAGATATGGTTGATTTATGGCTTTATGACTTTGATGGATGGCTGCTTTGGCTGTTAATTGCTCTTCATAAACATTTTTCACCAATTATTTACTCAGAATTAAACTTAATGTCTTCTTGTGTCTCATATTTTGACAATGTAAATAATAGTAACGTCTGAATAAGAGTTTTCCAAGGCCGGGAAGATGTTTGTGACAATTTACGTATTTGCAGTCTTATCTGGATGTTTGCAAGTAGCTCTCAGCGATTTTTGAATGTTTTGGCATGTTTTGCAGTTATTTACCTTGGAACGTGATCATAGCACCTTGAATTACCTACCTACCGAAGTCTAGGTACAAGTATAATACGGGGTACAAAAGTTTTTACCCAATGTTCTTTGACTGATCTTCGAATATCGGATGAGAACTTTTGCTTCATCTTGGATATTAGGTACATAGATACGAACATCCCGTTACACCTCTTTCCCACAATGGTAGGCAGAAACTACTTTGTTCCACTTGCTACGATCACGACATACCTCTCTTGCTTCACCCACATTCATTATCTCTTCATACATACTGTTTGGTTTCGAATACTTATACTCTTGTCCAAACCTTTTCACCACTGACTCTTTTTTGGATAGCTATTTTTTTTTTCATAGGGTTCTCATACATAAATACATAAATATCACGCCTGGATTTAATAATATGGTAAGCAGACCACACGAAAATATGACTATTACACGATTTGGATCCACTTTGAGTATAATTTAGCTTCAATAGTAGATTAAAGTTACAACAAAATGTGGTTAGTTCGAAGAGCCGGTACTGATAAAAATCAAGTGCGGGTAGTTCGAAGAAGCCGAGCTACGACACTAATGTGATTACCTGTCACGTGACTACGGTCGCTGTAACGCAATTAAGTATCACGTAATAAAAAATATGAGTGAAAATCACAAAATTTTTAAACATTATAGGTGAAAGAATCGTCTAACATCTAAACCTAAACCTTCATCGTCTCTTACATCCACGAAAAAAAATGGAAACATGTTCAAAATCCGACACCGCCCGGAATATTGCCGACACAAGAGCCAACCCTACCCCGAAGGATATTAATACAGCTTGAAATATGACCCACTAAAGACTATATAACGTAAAATTTACAATTCATAAAACAGAATGATATACGTGGTGGAGGCGCGCTAGAGTCGAGTCACGACCGTTATGGCCTTTGTATTGTCGATAATTGTTTAAAGTGGCATTGTGAAAGATTATCTGTATTACAGTTGACATATTGATTAGTGTTTATGATCGTTTTGACATCGGAGAAATCACTTTTACATACATACATACATACATACATACATACATACATACATACATACATACATTGCATGTGTTTCCAAATGGGGCAAGCAGAGCAGACGAAAAGTGTGTGTGAAGTGAGTGAAAGTGACCAATGAAAGCTTTAAATTAATTACGGTGACATTGATTACTCAAGGTTCTAATCTAATAATAATAAAAGTACAGCCTAAATACATCCCACTATTGGGCACAGAGAGTATGATAAGTCTTGGGTATAGTTCCCACGCAGGCTCGATGCGGATTGGGAGCTTCACACACTGAATTACTTCGTCGCTGTTTGTAGGTTTTCTCATGATGTTTTCCTTTAACGAATATCAAATTAACTTCCGCACAATAATTCCGAAAAATTCAGAGGTTGGAATTTGAATCTACGACTTTCTGCATGAGAAGCCACAGGTCAAACTACTGGGCTACCATGGTTCTCTAACCTAAGTAGAGTTTAAAAATTGGTTTTAAAATTACTAATTAAAAACCATCATCATCATCAACCGGAAAGCACACTGAGTATCACTGACGTACAACAACACACCAACTACATCCACTAGCTATCCCCAACTCTCACGAAGTCTCTAGGTCTCTAGGAGGCCAACAACAAAACAAAGAACTAAAAATAAACTCCGTTCAAATACTAAAATTGCCTTCCAACTAATTGTTGCTTGCGTACCAATAGAGCTTTTACCAAAGGAAAGTTCTAGTCACAAAAAGCGACGGTCATAATAACAGCGAACATTGTTCTAAACTTTACGACTCACATAAGTACGGAATAATAACTGGCGAATGAGCACACAACACTGTTGACATCTTGTACACCTGACGGGAGCGTCAGCAGCTAAAGAAAACTCCGTACTTTGAGTTATTACATACATTCATCACACTATCATACATATTATATAGGCTAGTTGATAAAAAAACTGTTTAGTCCGTCAGATAGATAATCAAAAAATTTTGTACCCATATTTTTTCTTTTATTTGACAAACGAAAAATGACGATAATACAGCGCTTAAAAGTTTCGCGTGACGTCACGCCTCGGTACAATTTTTAGCGAGTCATGACGTCACAAGCCCTCACTCCGGAAGTTTGAATGTTTGAATAAAGTCGATGTTTAGTCATTTGATAAAAGAAAAAAAATGTGTGTCATATTTTTCCATAATCTAACGAACGGACTAATTGGAATTACATTTTCTTAACCCAGGACACAAGCTTATTATAATATTTTACTATGTTTATCGCAGCCTCTTTTTATCGATCTCAGTAATTACGCTTCCTCTCTGTCTCTCAAAAGTTGGATGTAAAAGATCCCGGGATATCCCTTTGTACTTTACTATTTTGTTTGCACTTTTTTGTACGACATTTTTTTTTGTACAATAAAGTGTTTACTTCCTTACTTACATACATGAATATTACGAAATTCCCAAATGAGGTAGGCAGAGTATAACGAAACGTTACGCAGTCAAAGCCATGAATATTCTACGTTTCATAGCTGCTACTAGCATAATTTTACATTTTAACACACAATTAGTGGGGTGATAATATATCTTTCAGTGATGATTCATAATATAAAAAATTGTTCGTCATAAAAAAAACTTAACCTAATTGTTTTGCACTCATAACTCAAGATATTACGCTTGTTTTCTTATTCTAAGGACGCAGGACACTGAAATCAAATGACCATTAGCAATTTGACTTTTATTATCAGCTATGCCAATTTAATGAGCCTCTTTTCTTAGCATTATTTTTTACTCATTTTTAAGCTGCGAGATTTTGATATTCAAGAAGCCTTGTATTTTTACTTAAAAAATCCTGCTTAGGGAAATCTTAATAAAACATGTATTGGGGTTTTTTTTATAAAATATTAATAACTAGCGCTAGTAGGAAAATACCTACCCCTCTTGGGAATACAGGCGTGAGAATATGTATGTATGTATGTAGTAGGAAAATAATTACGAAAGTAGCTAAGTAGAATCATACTTTTTTACTTTAAACCTTTTAAAAATGTATAACAACTTCAACCATTACTAACATTTTTAAAGAAAAAACAATTAATTATTTAGAATAAATAATTACTATATAATCTTTATTAATAACATGGTATAAAGCAAGTTACATTAAAAAATAATCCGTTTTATCCAGCCTCCTCCACTTCTCTCACACTCGATCCCACTTCTGATCTGGAATCCGAAACGCTTGAAAATCGACGCATGAGTCTTTTAGATCTCTTCTTGATTTTTTTAACTGCCGCCTTCCGTTGAGGACTATCTGGCCCATTGACCCATCTCTGAACTCTATAAAAAAGATGGTTCAGCATAGCAAGCGTTTGTGCAGCTACCGTCATCATGTAACATCTTTCCAGAATATTTATATTCTTTGTGATCGTTTTTAGAGTCTTCGTGATTCCTTTGTAATCCTCGTCGAAACCGTATGTGGATGTTTTAACATCTTGAGGCGGTAATGTTTTTCTTAAAACGGACATTTGTTTGCGCAATTGTGCGCACGTCTTGCCTGGTACTTCCCCTCGAATTGTAACTTCGTATATGAGTTCGGACTTTTGTAAATGCTGGAATTGGATCCTATAGGACATAATTGTAAGCAAAAAGCTTTCTACTATACATTAAAAATCATTATTTAGATCAGTTATAACTGGAACACTAAATGGAATCTCTGCCAGACAATATTTAAATTACAGAGAGGAGCAATCGATTTGTGACCGACATGAAAATTTAACAGTTTGCTGATAAATAAGTATAAAATGTTACAATAGAATACAATTAATTTTTAATGAATAAATCCAATAAATAATAGCAAAGATTAATTAAGGAACAGGTGTAATCCACATCTTCTTCAAGTTTTCTGTTGTAATTCTTCGCCTTGATATTTTCTTAGTTGGGATTATGTTTCATTAGCAAGCATTATGTTTCTCGAGTCATCCATTAATTTGTCTTAATAAAGATATTTTAATCCACTCCAAAGTGACATTTACATTCGATCAAATAATATCATATTTGCTCGAATTTTTTAATATTTTCCATCCATTTGCGTTATCCCAGCAAACTTCTTCCAGTAGTTCTGAAAAAAAATGAATCAAATACAAAAATCCCAAAAAAATATTAGTTTAGCCAGCAAATTACATTTAAAAGCGTGAAGCCCTTAGTGTAATACTAATAAACATTTCCATTATGTTTATTTTCAAGAGTAAAATGTTACTGAAATAGAGATTTGATAAAACACGCCGCCAAAATGGCGCTACAAAAATGCTTACAGACGAGACGAACGCAAACGTAATTTATACTGTAACTTGTGTCGATTACACTATAAGTATTGAATTAACAATCGAAACTCACTAGTGAACCGTTGTCAATTTTTCAGGTAAGATACCACCAACATAACTGACAAAACGACGGTTTTTAGAGCTATTGTTCACAAGCAACCGTTCTTCCCGTAGTCGCATTGGCAACTAACGAGTTCAGACGCGTCGCGATGACGTCACGCACAGCTGACTCACGTTCAATGGTTCGCTTATCGAGCCCGCCTTAGTCATAGTTATTTGGTGATTTTTCATTATTATGATAAAAACAAAATAACATTTTGGCATCAGTGGTCTAAAATGTTATCGCGTGCACTGAGCGAACTTGTTTGTGCTCTTGGTTTATCGATATGTAATACATCAATATTTCATCTGTTATCATTGTAATTGTTTAATTTCCAGCATACCGTACGAGCTTAAAAAATTATAATCTTTAGATCGAAATTTCAGTGTGTGACACCTTGTTCTTGTTTATAACTATTACTTTAACCCATTAATTGCCACTGACGCCTATTGGCATCAAAATTCAATTCAATATCAAGTGATAGGCAATAAAAGGAACAATTAATTGCAAAAGATTATTGACATTGAACAATTACTAAAGTAGAAATAGATTCAGATAAGAATAGCCTATAACTAAACTCTCTTCCTTAGTCGCTTGTGTGATATTAGGTCAGAATAACACTCCATTTCTTACGTCAGTGTCGACGGAAGATTGGATACACCAGACAGAAGTATAAAGCAAGGATTTCCCTAGCATGCTGCCCTTACCTGCCCCTCGCGGAAGTAATAAATCAGGTGCTAACGCCGCGGTGGCACGCCATCACTCAAGCCGGCCGACACGCGTCATGCGAGGCTTGTGGCGATGTACTGGTAAGCGATGTGCCGCAACTTTAGCACTAGGAGAATGGTGCTTTTCAAGCATAGAGGACAGAACAACTAGAGAAACAATGATGGCCACCCAGTTCCGCAATCCGTCAGTTTATTTCTACTTACAAAGTGTCACAGAAACTGTAAAGAGCCAATAACCATAGAGGAAAAAGCCACTGCGTTACGCGCGATCTAGGGCCGGCCAATAAGAGCACAGCGAACGCTGCCATAATTTGGCGGAATCGTCTTCGAACAAATTCAATGACATTAGTACTCTATAGGTTCTGTCCTCTATGTTTTCAAGAAACTACTGGATTAGCTTTTTACGCTCTGAGGCAAAAGTTGTTGACTTAGGAGTCGTCCATAAAGTACGTCACACTTTCTGGAGGAGGGAGGGCCAATGATTTGTGACACTTGAACAAAATTTCTGTAATTTTCACACTTAAATGTGTAACATGGGGAGGGGAGCTAAAATTCCCCAAATTTTGTGTGACGTACTTTATAGATGGCCTCCTCATACCAAATGGGATAGACAGGGCATACAAAACGCTACAGAAAAAACATGAATTCGCGTTATTAGAAAGTTTAAAAAATTGATTCAACATACATATGCGTCTAGCTTGTATTTCCAACGTTAAAATTATAGTCAAAACCGTGACAACTTGACGATTCGCAGCCACTTTTAGCATATTTTTAGGTTTTAGGTTAAAAGATACAATAGTGATAGGATCCTAATCTGTTGCCTACAGCTTACCTAAACTCTATAAAGCCATAAAGCTAAATAAAAAAGGTAAACATACCTAATAGTGACAGATTGCTCGCACACGAGCTGGTATGAATATACTTAGTGATTTTGGTAGATAAAATTATGTTCAGTTGGTTTGGTTAAGTAGAAAGAATGGATGAAAGATTAGCTAAACAGATTTAATTGGAGAGTGTGATGGGTGCGTTGGTAGAGAAAGGTACATAGACAAAGCATTGTGGCTAAAATAGGAACGTTATAGTAAAAAATCAGATTAAGAATACCCGAAACTGATGAGCATGTATAAAGAGACTGTTGAACATGGACGAAATGAAAAATAAAGCAAAGGGAACAAAATACTATCTGTTCGCTCATATGGGAAAGTAGCATGACGGTATGTATGTATTAACGGGGATAAAAAATAATTCATACCATAAGAAAATCACAACGCGTAAAACTTTATAAAACTTGTTTGCTACACCTAGGCTACCGTATTTCTCTTATCCGAGGCATACTCGCGTAAATACCCCACATTATGTTATTACGACATAATCCGCGCGACCGCAATCTGTCAAACGCCGGCTGTCACGCTTGTCAAGCGTCACGCGACCTGTCAACTGTCACGGCAGCTTTTATAAATAGCCCGGTAATGGGGTGATTCCAATTGGAGTATTGTTTAATGAGCTAATTACGCTACTGCTAATTATGTACTTAACAATGTTTGTAAATTAAATATTGTATAAAGATATGTGTCATTAAATGCAAAATGCAAATAAGGGCTTAGGTATAATTTAGGAAACAAGCAAGTATAACTATTATAACTCTCGCATCTGTTTTTAACCTAAAAATTAAACTTCAAAAGGCTATAAAGCGTGAAATAGTAACTAACCACTTTATAACCCGATGAGCTGATAACCGTTTTAGTAGACGACTTTTTCAGTAGAGACCACGAACCGGCAAATGAAGCTTAGGACATTCAGATTCAGTGGAGTGATGATCTTCGCAAAGCTGGCAAGAGTTGGATGAGAGTGGCCGAAGATTGTGCTCAGTGGCGTGAGTTAAGGTAGAGCAACCAAACCACTACGATTGTCATTTGTCAGCATTAAACCAAACTCATGACGTCGTTGTTAACTAGAGTTACTAGACGTTAAGTTTGGGTTAGTGCCGACAAATGACAATCGTAGTGGTTGCTTCACCTGAACACGTGCCATAGGAGAGGTTTATGTCCAGCAGTGATAAACTTAGGCTGATGGTGGTGATGATAACTACTGCTATCATAATAACACAAAATAACAGTGCTGGCATTGTAAGACTGTACGTGCAAGGTGAAGACAGTAGCTGAAAATATTTCTGCAAGAAGTATTTATTGCATACAACTTGTTTAAATATCTTCCTTGTGGTACAAACATATTGAAAAAGTAATCCGAAACATTGTATTTAAAAGGTGCTAGACACCAGATTAAGACCATAGCATGTTTATTTTATTTATTTGTTTTGCCACGAACTTATTAGGGGAAGAAAAACGTCTTGGGGAAACCTTCGCACAGGACAAATTAATTCAACAAACTGTGTTTTGCCAGTATGGCAACAAGGTACCTACAGCCAAAACCTTCTCACAAAGCTATGTCTTGTATTCAAGCTGAATTTTATTACACCTACAAAAATTGATTGTATTAAAACTTGATCACCTAAAAAAAAACATTCCACCACCCATCAAACATTAACCTAAAAAGGACACACACACCCAAAAAAAACCTATCAATATCACCAAACATTCCCGCTCAGAACCACCGAACAATAAAAAAAGAAAAAAGACAATTATCTACTTTCCAGTTTGTCAGAAAAAGTGTGGTCGACGCACCGGCGGGCGCAATCATGTGTCATAATTCTGACAGGTCGCTTGACAGCCTGCCTGACGGGTCATGTGACAGCTGCCGCCCGCTCGGATTATACGCCCTGATGGATTAATTTGCTGACTGTATCTAGTAAAATTTGCCTTTAATAGAGCATGCTCGGATTAGCGTCAAAATGTGCACTTAGCTGAGGAATTTTGAGCTACTGACGTCATTGTGGGTTTAATTTTTAATTTTATTAGGCAGGTAACGCCTTAAAATTTGAGACTCTTGAAATAAAGACAGTTTTTTTTTACTTAAACACTAATTTGACACAGATACGGCTTAGGATGACAGGGCGCGAGTTGAGTCGCGCGCGAGATAGCCTATACCTGTCACTGTTGAACTAGAGAAGATAGAAAATGGAAATGAACGAATGCCTATCACGCGTGCGCATCGATTCGCTCATGTTGCCTTGCTTTTACAGATAATAGCACAAACTTAATAATGTAATAAATCATCAAAATGTTAACATTATAAAACTATTTTATTACATAAACATCACGCCAGTATTCTCAAACGGAGTAGGCAGAGCACACGAAACGTTAAATAGACAAAGCCACTTTTCGCACAATTTCGTTATTTAAGTAAGTTAAAAGGAGTATATCCTTTAGGCAATTGGCTAGCAACATATGGATGGGATAGGTATTTGAAAAATAGAGTGTAGTATGTTATTAACAAAATAGTAAACATTTTTTTTAAGTTTACGTATTATTAGCTTGTTGGTTCGATAAACTGAATTTAGCAATTTAATTATTGACGTATATATCACGTACGAAGGTGACACACGTCATAAGTTTCACTTGTTTGTGATTGAGACAGTTCTGTTTTAATGACCACGATCACCTTTCCAACTCAGGTGTAATAAAACCTCAATTACATTGTTACCCAACATCAAAATTTAAAAGTAAGTAAGTAATAAGTTGACACTTACTGAATGTTAACGTTAATTTACCTACCGGTTCTGTTGTTGTTGTGAATAATCTGAATTTTATTGAACATCGTAAAATTAAAGATATAAATACATTGAGGTGCTTATTCCTAAAGGGGGTAGGCAGGGAACACAAAACGATGTAAGTGTTGGCCACTTTTAGCAAATTTAGACAACAATGAGGCTTAATCTATTTTCTAAGTCATCTATCACATTCAAGGAAGAAATGGACAGATGTAATTCCAAACGCGACACCGCAAGGGCAAATCTGATATTCATGATGATTATGTTGAAAAAATTATCATTTTCATTAGTCCATTACAGAAAATATTTAATATTATGGATCCTGTAATTTGTGATTTATCAAATTATTAAAAAATTACATCTGTTACCTCATTTGGGAATACATGCGTCATGTATGCAATTACTAACACTCAACGGCATTGCCTACTACAGAATTACCTCAACAGTGACCATTACACAAAATGATTTACAACGTAAACGGCTAATTACTTGTATAATTACCGAAGAAAATATTACTAACTGAACATGGTTCGTGAAACGTCTATCTAATTAGTATAGTGATTAAGCTATTAGCCTTGCAGCTCGACTGTAGAGCAGTTCATTAGGTATATTGAGCAAATTTTAATTAACGATATGCACCCAAGTAGCACAGATAGCTCACTTTTGACTCACATTTAGTAACATTTGACACCCTGAGCGTAGTAAGGCCTTTTTAAGACTACACTGGTGATCCTACAGCTGCATAATAGCTTTCAGTGGTTACTTAAACAGCTTAAGTGGAATAAGAGCTGCATTAAGATCTACGAAACCACCGTTAATACGCTAAGAGTGTCATAATGGTACTTTTCGCCGACTTTATTCAGCTTCTAGCGTTTTCTAACGCCTTAAGCGTAATAAGGGTTGTTTAGTGGATAAACTTACGCTAATTGATGTATAACAAGGTATTTGTGAACTCCTATTACACTGACTCATTAAGGGAACACATGTGAACTATTATGAAGTAATTAGCTGTATAAAAGATAAAATGTGGCCCTTATTACAGCTTATTGCTGAGCATGTATACCGCTATTCAGCTTTTAAGCCGACATTGATAGTGTCTGCATACCGGCGGTTTAAACATACACTATCGATAGTCGCAGCTGCTTAAAGACTCACTATTGTACCAGATTACCGGCTTTTGCTTCGTAGTGGGTCACACAAGTCTTGTTAATCAGACTTTATTTCTATGTGTCACTTTATTCAGCTTTTTGCTGATTATCAGTAAATTAGTGAGTTATTAGGCATACTTTTGCGGGATAGAAGAGTTTTAAGCGTTCACGTCGCTGTTTAAAATGAACCACCATTTTATTATAATAACCTAAAAATATTCCGAAATATTTTTCAGGTTTTATTATGTGTTTTGTATATGAATTTGCAATTTATTATATTTGTCTTTACTCTCTACATTACAATAATAACTTGTTATCTTATAAATGTTATCAAAGCACTAATAATTGTTAAGTCAAGTTTTCATCACGATTTATTTTATATCACAAAACTAATTAAAAACAGTATATTTTCGTGGCGCACAAAAATTTTCTTAGATAACTGTATAATATCAGTAAAATTTCATTCCCAATGATTTTCTGTTTTATTCAATATGTAAAACAATAGTAAGATCAATGCTAAATATTTTTCCGCCATATGCAATCAATAATTTCCTCCACGAAACATAAGTGTTTGTTATGACAGAACTGGACCATGCATTTACTTAAGCTGGCATTTGCGTTGCTAACTTCAGACGCGAATTAGAGCGAACGTAGAGCGTTCTTGTGACATATTTTCCGAATAAAGAGTAACATGTCACCCCTTAGTCAGCCGATATTCAGCTCATAGTACGGCAGTTACCCTTTATAACACTGTTAAATCGCTGCTATTCAGCACTGAACCCTTATAACACCGTTAAATCGCTGTTATGCAGCTCTTAACCAGCTATGTGAACTTTTAGCTGAATAATTTGTGTCCATTTAAGAGTTATAAGAGCTATTTACACCCATATACAGCTCTTATAACTCTTAAATGTGAATTATTATTCAACCTTAAGCGTTATGGGAATCCGTTATTCAGCTGATAAGCAGCTATCTGTGCTACTTGGGCAATTAACGACGTGCACGTTATTTTAACAATGACGCTGTTTTTTTTATTGTCAGCTACTAAATTGTGTTGCGCTTGATCGTTTAGATTTTTGTGTCATCTTTTTATATTGTCAAGGACTTGATGTTTTACGAGTCTAAGCGGGGTTAAGCCATACACACCTCACTTGGTAGGAGACTGGTTGGCACGCGCAGTTTTTTAAGGACTCTGCCCATTTCACGTGCCATTGCCACTTTTAGCATAATTTTAGGTTTGGTAAACAGAAGAAAGAGATAATAGTGACAGGTTGCTGGCCTGTCGCCTAAAGCATACCTAACCTAAACCAAAGAAGAAACCCGACACCACACGGGCTTATGAAAACCGCATTAAAATTAAAATAACGTGATTAGGTGTAGCCTGTCGCCTAAAACATACCCCTTTTTGTCATCCACGATTGGGATAGTTGTTACGAGTAATACGAGTATACTAAACTCAACACCACATGGCAAACGAACGGCAATAGCTTTAGCATAAAAGCAAAGCAGTTCAAATAAACCATTCACTTCAGAATTAGGGCTTCTAATTTACCAAATGCCAATAAACATTGCACATGCCATAAGTTAAGTTATCTAACAATCAATAAATCAAGGTGCAACCCGACGGATAGTCTAGAAACTAAACTAAATGGTTGTCAGTAGTCTAAACCCACGCAGATACAGATCACGACAATGTTGATAATGATAACGTTCTCGTGTGAAAGGTGTTTGGTTTGTATATAAAGGGGTGAGTAGGGACCGCGAAGGCAGTTAAGTTGTTTTAAAACATAAAGAAACATCTCAGGTCAAGAGTATCCGAAACCGACGAGCATGGATGAAGAGATTAATGAATGAGGATGAAGCAAAATACTCGTAGGTATGTCAGGGTCGTAGCAAGTGGAACAAAATAGTATCTGCCTACCCCTGTGGAAAAAAGGCGTGGTGGTATGATGTATGTATGAGAAACATGTCAGGTCCTTTTAAAGGACGTATCATTTCGACTGAGTATTGTTTTTAAATGGTTTAGACGATCTTCGAAATTAAATCACAATATTTTAATCTCAATATCATGATGATAATTCCTCAGTTATAAACGAAAACGTTTTCATAACAACATAGTTAACCTATTACAATTTCAGTTATTGTCTACGGCTTTTGACAGCGTTTATGAGGAATTATGATACGTGTAGATAAAATATGTATTACAAGTGGTAACGTTCATAGTTAATGCAACAGGGTCGATCAAAAATTTACTCAACTCATCACTCCTCAACTCTAATCATGGGATGAAATGTTGTAGAAAAGAATTATGTAAGTACTTAATATCGTAAAAACTATAGTAAAAATCACTGGAACAAAATTAGCGTAATATGTAAAAATTATTTTTTTTCGAGGTTTTAACGTCAGTCTTGTCCTTACTCACCCCATTTTACGGTGCGACAGTGTTCCATATACCCTAATTTATAATTTTTCATAGATGAATATTTTCGTCGAACATTGCGTAAAATAATGTAAAAATAATGGTTTTTATTTTTTAATAACTTAATTATTATGCGTCTTCGACAATTTTACAATAATTATTATTATTAGAAACAAAAAACAAAAATAAATAAAAAAATTATAAAAGAAAGAACAAACAGTAATTAAAACTTACAAACTAAAAATCACTAACCCGAGTCGTACCTGGCCCAAAAGTTCCCATCAAACCCGCAGCATTGCCCCGCTGAATAGCCAAGGCAATCTTCTACACCACGTACGACCCGGAGCGGGGGTCAAATATATCAAAATAATGTATTAATATTTGTCTATTGTCCGTTTAATAAAACGCAATCAATTTGGCAAAAGAAATACCGGAGTGCCATTGATAAGAGAGAGTGTCTTTTTTATTTTATAGGTACAATAACTTAAAAAAAACCCTGCCAAGTGCGAGTCGGAATCGCGCACGAAGGGTTCCGTACCAAAAACTGCAAAAATTCAGAATTTTTGTATGGGAGCCCCCCTTAAATACTAATTTTATTTTTATTCAATTATTTATTTTTAAAGTAGATATTTAATTAATCATTCTGTGAGCATTTCAAGTATTTAGCTGTTACAATTATTTAAATAGACCCAAAACAGCAAAAAACAAACTGCAAAAAATAGGTTTTTTGTATGGGATATTGCCCCCCTTAAATACTAATTTTATTTTATTTTAATTATTTCCTTTTAAAGTAAAAATTTAATTAAATATTCTGTGAGCATTTCAAGTATTTACTTGTTACAGTTATTTAAATAGATCCAAAATAGAAAAAAAAACACGTTTTTTGTATGGGAGCCCCCTTAAATACTAATTTTATTTTATTTTCATTATTTCCATTTAAAGTAAATATTTAATTAAATATTCTGTGAGCATTTCAAGTAATTACCTGTTACAGTTATTTAAATAGATCCAAAATAGCAAAAAGAACACGTTTTTTGTATGGGAGCCCCCTTAATTATTATAATTATTTTAATTTTAGTATTTGTTGTTATAGCAGCAACAGAAATACATCATCTGTGAAAATTTCAACTCTCTAGCCTTCACGGTTCGTGAGATACAGCCTGGTGACAGACAGACGGACGGACAGACAGACGGACAGACAGACAGCGAAGTCTCAGTAATAGTGTCCCGTTTTTACCCTTTGGGTACGGAACCCTAATGAGTAAAATGAATTATGAATAACTAGGTGGGTATTATGTAAATTCATCGTATCTTGAAGATTAGTCATCTCAGCCAAGACTGCGAACATCCTTGGACTAAGATTTTAAGAAGCTCTGATGTATTTACCCTCTAACAAAATAAAGCGCATCATGTAATTATCGACTATTAATTATTTTTCTATACAGACTCACAGGAAACAATCAGTAAACAGTTCGTACGTAGCTAAAAAACCTAAATTATCTATCAACGAACTTACGATACAATATGCGTGAGAATGAAAGAGACTATGTCATAATAGGAATCAATCGTACACCGCCCGGATCACAAGGCGAGGCAATAATAATGTTCTATTATTTAATTGAATTGAGATTTACGATAAAGATAGACAATGTGGTGCAAGAACTTTGTAACATATTTCAAATCGATTCAATGAGCCGCCGTTTTTTTTCCTCACCTATGTTCTCGCCACCGTTTTTGCTGCTGACTAAAAGGTACTTACAGTATAATAAATATGACAAGTCCTTACTTCACTATTAACTATGTGTATGTAAAGAATAAATAATTAGCGACAAGTGGCGTCACAGTTGGCGATATTTCCTTTGACACGCACGGCAGATTTAGAGCATATCCATAAATCATTCTGAATCTGTGGTATGTACTCGTTAAATCTTAAAATTTAAAGTTAAGTATCTGACGCGAGTGAACAAATAAGTGATATGGGTAAGGCTCAAAAAAATTGTACATAAATTAAGGGTTAATAAAAACAAAATCACGATCGCGTCACGTGTGTAACGAAAATTACCTATACAAAATGTATGGGTAATTGTCGTAACACAAAAGAATCAATTAACTTTTGTTTTTATTAAAGCCCTTAACTATGTACAATTTTTTTGAGCCTTACCCATATCGCGATAATTTTTTTTTTCATCTTTTGTCTTGTTATTTTTAAACGCGTTGGCTAATCGACGGCCAGCATTTTTTGCCGGCATCAACAGGTCCTGGTATCAAATAATTTGATCTCCAGTAAACCGCGGCAATCAGGCGAGCTATCGTCGATTGTTTCCGCAACTATCGGAAACAAATTGGGCGATAAGCCAAGGCGGCGACTTTATTGATGCCTAACTAGTGTAAATCGATTCAGATCAACCGATACCGAGGCGAATCGAGCGGCGGCAAGAAAGTATCGATGAATAATGGATGCGAGCACTGGCCGGTTGGCGGTTTTTAGACAGTTCTATTTTAAAGGGGTATTTCAAAAATGAAACGGTAATGAAGTAAAATTTTAACTTTGATTTTAATGATTGCACGAAGTGATTTTCTTTCTAGAATTACTTGATAATGTTTATGCGGACAATTGAATCGAATTAGTGCATGTTATCTGATCCTATTGCGTTTCCAAGAGCAAAATTCGGTATTACGCATTAGGGCCGTTTCATACGCTCCTTCTAAAATAACTTTACGAGATCCGGATAAAGATTTATTATTTATTATATCAAGCAAAATGAATCGACCATAAATTTTTACATCATAAACGCTGCCGATAAAATATATTATGTTATTTTGAATACGAGAACAGTTTTATTTCTCAATTCCTTTCTCTTTTCGACCGCTCGTAAATTTTATAACGGCTGACATTAAACATGTGCCCGGCCGATTTCCGACTGTGGAAATTAAAACGCAACACGGACCGACGTGCGAATTAACTTTAAACGCGCGTGAAATGACAAGGGAACATAAAATTTCTCCTTGTAAAACTCTTTTGTGTTGCCTTGAGCTCACTTTATTTGACTCCACTCGATTATAGTGTGGCAAATCGGGTTGTTAAAACCACCGAAATTAACGCTAGGAATAAAGTAACTGACATTAAATGAACTTTCCATATTGATCCCCAAGGTAATGTTAATAAGATTCTATTTGGTGCACTGTATGGGATTGTAGGTCGTTTTGGAGTTGGAGTGAACGTGCCGCTTGGGCGAACATTTTGTACATTGATTGGCACTTCGCGCGAAAAGCAACACCTTTGCGGCCGTGACATGTCGCCTGATTGATTGTATAATTAATTTCATTTTAAATTCAAAACAACTGACACACGTCAGTTGTACGAGCTGTCAATTAACCGGACAGCGCTTGATGAGGGCAGCGGCAACGTAACAACACTTTTTGCTTTGTGATAATTAGAATACGAATCTAGTCTTGTATGGCAAAACTTGACAGCTGTAACCAAATGCGTTTTTTGAGCTCATTATTTTATTTGAAACATGACAAGTTTGCGGGTTGTCGGTAATAGCCAATCATCATATTCATGTTGGGTTGGTCGTTTGTAAAATTCTAATTCAATTAAAGTCGAAAGGAAGTCGCCTTAACAGGTCTACTTAGCATTTGAATTATGATAAAAGGAAAACATCCGACTGGGATTGTTGTTGACTTTAGGAATACAATATACATAAATGTAGGTTAAATAATAAATAGATGGTAATCCGAACGGTACACGTCCCTGATGGGTAGGCCTTTTGTCAGTAGAAGGCTAGGGCTTTCTATCCCACGTAGCTCTAGCGATGATTGGGAACTTCACACACAACATGGATTTTCTTCGTTATTATTTTTGTAACCTATGTAGTGCTGGGTTTGGAATAACACCTCTCCATTTCCTGCATTGACGTCATAAATTGTGACTACGAAAAATAGTCAGCACAACCTGTCACTATTATACTTACCTCTTTTATCGAACTAGAAACTTAAAAATTATTCTTTAAAGTGGTAACTTAACGTGAAATAGTCATAGTTACCCGAATTGAATACTATTGTTTTGTATGTTATTCATTAAAAAAATCATACACATCATTAAGTACAGTCGCGTGCATTAATATGTAAACGTTTCCTGATTTCCAAAAATATGTACCCACGTAAGGTATCTTAATTAAGTGTACAAG
>BHDV01008300.1:176010-221418 GCA_005406045.1 Adoxophyes honmai | reverse complement strand
TTGAAATTCTGAACAAAACTGTATATATAACTCATTTTCGGTATTTTGTCCTTTACGACAATTGAACCTAAAGGTATCGATATTTAATCGGTTAAGTTTTGGAGAAGACTCAGGGGACTACGAAACGTTGTTTTTGAATAATTTTCATAGGTATTTTCGGTCCGAGCTGTAGTTGTTCTTATCGCACTCGACGTTGTCTGGGCAAGTAACGGCGCGATAGCAATAGATTTAGCAAATACCTATTTTTCAATTCCTTCGACCGGCATATTTCCTCTTAATTTAAACGCCTTTGAGATTGAATTTAGCGAGGTGTCGTGTTCGGTGCCGCATCAACACCGTTTACGGTTTATTTATCGCGTGTTAAATTTAAGCCTGACTAGAATCGTTTAAGATAATGATTCTGCATAAAATTAAGTCTTTAAATATGTAGGCGTTGTTAAATGGCTTTAGAAAATGCATGTGATAGAATGTGAAACTGTTGTTAATCTTCATTATAAAAACCATAATTTCAATATTACATTAATCGTCTGCCATAAGCTGCTAAAAGTCGACGTTTCGAATTTCTTGAAAACTTTTAAAACATTCCGTGCTACCTATTGCATTCAGTCTTAGTTCCAAGCACCGTGAGTCTCATTTTTGATTCCCATCACGAGCCAGCGAGAGGATTATACGTAGCAACAAAAAGTGCCCAAATAAATTACGGTGGAGAGCAAACAAAAACTGCTGCCACACCTCAAAGGGAGGATAACAATAACAGAGAATCCGACAACGAAAATAATGTGACAAAGACGCCGCCTGTGGAACCTGACCGGGTAGTAAACAGGGATATTGAATTACACATAGTCATCCAATAGTTTTGAACATTTATTGGAACGAAGGCTAAATACAATTTACTGGGAAGACTTTCAATGAAATTTGTCACATGAATATGAATACTGTACTCCGTTTTATATACCAATAGACTTTTAACGGTCAAATTCTCACACATTTTAAAGTAAATCCAAAGCGTCACCGCATGTGGTAATAATTTTATTGCAATAACAATTTCTAGCTTTACTTTTAGATTTCTGAGAAAACTTCAAAGTTGTCTCTGTTAAAATACTAGAAAATCATTTAAAGAATCAGAAGTTTATTTAAGAAAATGAAACGGAGTAGGTATAGTTAGTTAAAATAAAACCCAATCATTAAAAGTGTCGCGCTTATTTTCCCAAATGAGGTAGGCAGAATATTAAAAACATAACACATAAAAACCATTACCAGTCAGTCATAGTTATATTTAGTTACTCTTAGCATACTTTTAGGTTTAAAAACAGATGAAATAGGTAAATAGTCACAGGTTGCTAGCCTGTTGCCTAAGGCATACCTTAACTGTTCGGTATTTCCTTGGTCACCTCTTACGACATCAAATGGAAAAATGGAGAGGTATCAGTCTAATCCCAACACCACACAGATGAACAAACAACCTTCTCTTATGAAACGTGATACTAGAACCATTTTCTTAAACCTTAAAATATTCCACAAAAACAACGCAGAAATCTTCTCGCTTATTTCTTAGGAATCAGACATTTGAATTCTGCCCAGCAGTTGCCTGATACTGTATTGATATCTGTCAATCGCCGTCCGTTACGACTTGTAAGTCGAATGCAAATTGTCTTGCTCCTTGCAAAGTAAAGTAAGCTTTCTTCAGCAAGTCTCAGTGTTTCATCTACACTGGTGGCCTAAGTAGCTACTAAATTCAAATATGGTAAAGAGTCGAAGGGATTTATAACTAAACTGTAATTGTCTGCGTCTGTCTGTGTGTCTGTCTCCGATTGAATTACGATCGCAATGACGAAGGCTGATCATTTTATGTTGTTTGCACTGACAGGTGATTGTCGTCGATGGCTTGTCGCAGGCATGTCCGTATCGAATTGATTGTCGCGATTTGCATTTTGTTTTTCAGAGCACCGACTTACGCAGGAACATTGGATTAAAGCAGTATCAGAGGGATAGGTTTTATTTATCGTTACTTGGAAGCTTGTTTTCATCCCAATGTTAAGCAGTTTCAATATGATTTACGTTTGTTTTTGGTAACATCTTTAAGGACTAAAGTTTTTCGTTAGATATAATTTTATCCACACACATACACATCCTCACGCCCGTAATATTCTCGAAAAGGGTAGGCAGAGCACATGAATTCGATTTTGCCACGTTTAGCAATTTCAGGGTAATCATCTGATTACCATCTGGTAAAACGTGATATTGTAGTGACAGGTCGCTAATTAATTTTATTTAATAATTTATTCAACGGTTTATTTTAGGGCCTTACCTTAGTTAAAAAAGTACCTTTTACCTCAATATTTCGTCTTGTTTATAGACCATAAGTATACTTAACAAAAAGTCAAAAATTTAGCTGTACCTAATAATTAGTATCAGTTTTAAAGGTAATTTGTGATGAAAAGAAAAACTATACAGCCAAAATGAGTAAAAGCTATGAAATAAGATTTTTTTATTATCTTAGACACTGGACGTTAAACTACCGTGAGACTCGCTTATCTTGAAAAATACAGATAACTCATGTTTTAAATCGAGTTTAGCTCTACATGTTTCATGTCTTGTAATCGGTAGCCCTTCATTTAGGAGCCGCGGCGGCTGCTGCAAAGCGCGCATTGCATGCTACCACTCAGTTTGCGAAATTAATAAAACTACATAATATAAAAAACAAAAAGATATTCCGATACCGGGAATCGAACCCGAGCCTCCTGGGTGAGAGCCAGGTATCCTAGCCACTAGACCATATCGGATATGAGTAAACGGTCGAAAATACCGTTCATTTAAAACAAGGGCGCGTGTTCTATTTTAAACAAAAATTTTAGATTGCTTTTATAAGTACTACTGGAAAAGAATCTGCTTTCAGTTTGCTCAGTTTTAAGAGGGCGCACACATTTTTTACGAACGTAATATAAGATCAGGTGGGGGAAGAGAAATTCAGGGGCAGGGCAGGGGTAAGAGGCACCACAGACCATAACTCGTCGAGTTATGAGTGATTATGGTCTGTAGAGCCCTCTTATCCCTGCGTTTCTCTTCCCCCACCTGACCTTAGTGGTTTTGGACCAATGTTTAAAAAATCGTGAAATGTAAATAAACTCATATTTAGCCATGAAAAAAATATGGTTAGACTAAACATATTCTGTAAATTTACAATAAAATTGTTTCATTTGTAATTACATTAAAATCAATGAGAAAAAAAATAAAGTAATGGTTCAACTTTCAAATTATGTAAAATGATATTTGAATAATAAAAAACAATAATTTGATTCATGTTAATCCGTTAATCCCCAGTAGACTATATTGTCTATCAGATAATAACAAGTTTATATCGTTTATGGTAAATTTTAATGGCAAATTTTCAAGTGAAAGACAGCTCTGACGCGTATTTTTGTGAAAACCCTTCAACAAATTGGCTAAGTAAAAGAAATCTGTGTTGCTAATAAAATATTTTTTTCCGTTAATCCCTAGAAAAAGAGTTTATTTATATGTTACAGTAGTTTTTCTTTAAAAACTTAAGGATTTATAGCTTTCTAAAGCATTGGAAAAACATCAAAATCACCGAATTTTGTGTGCACGCTCTTAAAGAAATTACATGCTTTATTTTTTATTTTTCCACACTGTTTTTTCCGTGGTAAAGCGATGCGCGTACCTACTTACCTCCGTTACCTAACTAAACCCTTGCCAAGTTGAATGATGTGGACTGTACCTATAGTACCTATTGTAAAGTAAACAGATAATTTTTACGTTGGCATTCATTATCAAACACTTGCCACAAACGGATGCCTGGTACACGGAATGGTACCTAGTAAAACCACGATACAAAAATGTCACTTTAATAAAAAACTGCAAATAAAAATTCAATCTAGTAAACTAATACAGAACTCCCTAAATGTCTTAAAAAAATAAAAAAAATGAACAATAGAATACAAATTGATTTTGATTTGAAAGGGTATTTTTTAAATAAACAGCTAGTAATTAGAAGCGTTGAACATGAAAGAATCGCCCTTCCCCGCCCAAAAACACAAACCACTTTCTAACAAAAACATAAACACACAACCCTTTGATCTCTGCATTCCTCTCCTGAATTTGAACCGTCCACTTATGCTAATAGGACTTATTATATGTAAAACAACGTCATTAGCATGTCTGGTGGCCGACATGCCGACAACGCCGACATTCTACGCCGACGTCTGTCGATCAATGTCGGCCGTCAATCGTCTGTCGACGGAAGGGTTGTTACGGTACCGGATTGCATAGTTTTTATGACAAGATATACGCCGATTGCAATGTGGCTACGGAATGATTGTGTTATGGTTTTACCGCTGTAACGTTGTGTGAGTCCTGTCTGCCTTATTTAGGAGTCAAAGAATTTGACAACTGTGGCGTTTTGTACATTTTTACAAGAAATATCACTGTGACATACCATACTACATCATAATTATCTACTAATCAAAGCAATACGAAACTCATCATGAAAAGGTTCAAAGTGGTACAGGTATCAATTTCCTTGACTGTGCATTATGTGATGTTCCTACAGTACTTATCTGGTATCTTTTATTATTCTGACTAAGTACAATTTTGATGACAAAAATAAAAATATCATAAGTTTTTTGTTTAAATGAATATTTATACTGTAAAGTTCCGTATCTTCAGTACACGAGTTTCCAGGTGGTAAGAATAGTTTATTTACATACAATTACGTTTGTATTCCCAAATGGTTACCATTATTTATTAGTGATGGTCGAATCATTACCATTTTTATCATAATTTTAGGTTTAAAAACACATAATGTGGTATAATAGTGGCGAGTAAAGCATACTTAAGTAAATATATTTCTGTAGTCGCCTCTTATGGCATCTACGGAAAAAAATATACACGGTGATTTTTAATCCGTGATCAGGAACCCGAAAATATTAACATATACCCTAAATTGAACTTATTAAGCGAGGTCTCACGCAATTCCTTCTTTGTTTAATTACATAAAAGTTAAAACTTAATTGAAAAGAATTACCACTGAATACACGACATGGTCATCCTACATGAACATGACGACGTCATGTGCCATCGCATCGCTAAGGCGGGAAATTTGACGGATCTTAAAGTTGCGACCACACCAATGCTTAAAAAACGGCGAGCATACGTCAAAAACAAAGAGGTCACTGCGAATTCGTACCGTCATCGCTTTTTAAGTATTGGTGTAGTCGCAACTTTATACGTCTTTGTTTATGCAATATGACAATGAGAGTTACAAGTTATTACTCATAAATTATCAATTGCCAGTAAATTTGTAAAGAGGTTATAAGCTTTTAGATACAAATTAGTAGAGTGACATGGATTTTAGGATAAAAAATATCTCAAAATTAAAATGAGTTTGAAAAAAAAACAAGTTCTTTTCATGTAATTACGAGTTCAGCATGATCGCCATCAATTACTGAGTTAGAAAAAATGGTACCTGATCACGGATTAGAAGTCACCGTGTATAAGTGTTATTCTATACCTGACACCACAGAGAAAAAAAAACACATTAGAAGTTTACTTTAATGAGAAATTTAAATTTCGATTAAAATTCTATGACGTTCACTTCTAACACACGACCCGCTTTGACCCTACGCTAATACAGCATACCTAAACTTAATTCTTTAGTTGCCTTTTATGACGATAGAAGAACTAGCTGTGCCCGCGACTCCGTCCGCGTGGAATAGTGACTTTGGGTAATTTCCCCCGATTTTTCAACATTTTGCTGTGTTTCTTCGCTCCCATTGGTTGCAGCGTGATGTTATATAGCCTAAAGCCTTCCTCGATAAATGGTCTATCCAACATAAAAGTAATTTTTCAGTTTGGACTTGTAGTTCCTAAGATTAGCGCGTTCAAACAAACAAACAAACAAACAAACTTTTCCGCTTTATAATATTAGTATGGATTAGACAAAAGTGTTATTCTAAACCCAAGAAAACACTAAAGAATAAACACGGAAGAAGTTTATTTAAATTATTTAAATTTCAATTACAATCCTATGACGTTAACTTCTACCCGTGCGACCCATTTGATCTCTTCAAATTACTTATTCGTCTTGTTGACAAGTAAAATCTACTTTTCAATGACCTTTAACTCACCACAATTGTTTTTCCTCAAACAAAAAATACCTACACAGTGTTTTACCGACGATAAGTTTACATTTTATAGTTTTAATTTTAATTTGGTACTGTGCTTCACAAAAAGCGTAATAAAAACGAAATAGACGGAGGTACATACGGCATTTACTTAAATAAAATAAAAAACCGGCCAAGTGCGAGTCGGACTCGCGCGCGAGGGGTTCCGTTCCAAAAAGAGCATAAAAACACATTTTTTCTATGGGAGCACCCCTTAATAATAATTGTCATTACTTTTTTTAATATTTGTTGTTGTATTGACAATATAAACACAACACAATGTGAAATCTTCAATTGCCTAGCTATGACGGGTCTTGAGATACAGCTCGCAAAATGGTGACCAAAAAAACGGCCAAAATATCACGTTTTTCTGTGGCCCCCCTTAATTATTATTTTTAATTTGATGTTAGTATTTTTCGTTACAGCTGCAACAGAAAAACTGATGTTAAATTTTATGTGAAATTTTGAAAATATCAATTGCTTAACTCTTGCGATTCTTGGGATACGACCTGGTGAAAGACATGGTGATTGGTGATAGAAGTTGGTGGCGAAGTTTTAGTTATACGAGTACTTAGGGTTCCGTTTTTACCCTTTGGGTATGGAACTCTTAAAAGAGCTTAGTAATTTCAAACTTTAAAAATATTTATTTGAGTGATATATTTCGAAGGACGCACGGGAACAAGCTTCACACAGATGAGCTTGACAGTTGACGATCTATCCCTTTCAATCGGACCTTTTGTCCTCCCATAAACGGCAACCGTATTGAATAACCATTGTCAATGTTACTTTTTATACTTCAACCCGCATTCGGCGAGGTATTAATTACCATAACCGCAACTGGAGTTATTAATATTTAATCGCCTGTGATGGTAGATGGCGGAAACAATTGACGTACTTACAGGTTTTTTGTGGGGATTTGAATAATAATATATTAATACTTAACAGCTTCTTATAAATTAATATTCAAAAGAGACTTTCAGTCGATCAAAGAAAAACATTAATTAAAAATTAAAAAAAACCCCGACGAGCCTCAACGCGATGGCTTTGCTGAACGTGTAACATTCTCATCACACCTAACAAATGACCTGATGACCTTGAAGACCTGAACCGATTTCCACCAAACATAGCTAAGAACACTCTCGACGGATATAGCTTTTGAACAAATAAAACCGCATTAAAATCGGATCATCCGTTTGAGAGCTACGATGCCACAGACAGATACATACACATTTACACACACACACACACACACACACACACACACAGACACGTCAAACTTATAACACCCCGTCGTTTTTGCATCGGGGGTTAAAAACTGAAAGGGTTTGTATTTTTCGGACAAGATAGGCTATGTTTTTAAAGACCTTGAATATTGTAATTCTTGTCTTAAGCCCGCAGGATTGTCAATCTGCTGATTAGGTATATAACCTGCAATGTTTTTTTAATCTGTTGTTTATAGTCTGGGTTTCATAATATCCTCGTAATACCTCTGCAAAAAATCTTAACGGTTACAAACTTAAGTAAAAACTAATAAAATAGTAAATGCAGATAGTTTGAGGAGTCGAAGCTAGTAAAATTTAAGTGCGAGTTCCCTACTTCAGTCTTTTCGCGACCACCGGTCGCTACATCGCGGTGAAAACGTCGAATTAACTAAAACCATAATAAAATATAGAGATTAAGTCCCTCTAAGTGATGAATATGAACGTAAGTTTAAACTTATTAACTTTTGACCGTGATTTCGTGACCAAAGGAAATAAATAGCAAAACATTTTGATATTAAGAGAGTAAACAGGGCCCCTAGCAGTCACTGGTGAACGAAAAATTCCCCATACGAATCGTTTACACCATCGCTAGCGAGTACGGTCACAGTAAACTCATGGCGATGACACAAAACAGAAAGGTACTTCTCAAACAATACGACAGTTTCATGTATGTTTTTAATTTGATTAAACTGATTAATTTCACGTTGTTCCTTTCTTTTAAAATACTATGTTACTTAAGCAGAGTTATTATTTTTTAGCTATTCTTTCGATCGGAATCATAAAAACAGGATGTTTTTTTTTGACATTTTAGTCGGTTCGATTCCCAGACGAAGCAAGTAATATTTAGAAAATCTATGAATGCAGAATTACTAACTTTTAAAAATAAGATAAAGTCTCCTTTGAGCAAAATACACTATCTACGATATTTAAGGTACTTCCCCTTCATGTCCCATAACTTTGGGACACCCTGTATATCGCGCGTATCTCTACTCGCGCCCTGTCGTGCTAAGGGGACAGTCCGAGTGCGATTGCAGTCCGCTTGAGACGCCCGTTTGTGAACGATTCTGCAACCTTTTCAAGACTAAGTATTGGGACTGTGGAATTAAAACAAGTACCTTAATCGAAATGCCTTTGACGTGTTATCCACTAGCTTATAGACTACTGGCCCGTCTTAGAAAAACCATGGGTCATCTGAACCACCAGGAGACCTATCTAAAACGATATTAGAGCAAAAAACAATAAGATTCAGCACTATGCCGTCACTTGTAAGCTGTCCAACTGAGTGCAGTTGAGAATTCAAAATTACAACCCTCGATTATTTCCTCTTGTCGCATGATTTTTGTACGGGGTTGCGGAATAATAAATTAGAACTGGTATTGAAATAGTATGAAACTGGTGCCGAATAAAATGGTAAGCCACAGGGTCAGATTTTCTTTTCATTTTCCGACTATTCCCAGGATAAATTTGGCCGTTTGTTTTTTTACGGCACCAGTTTCATATTATTCCAATACCAGTTCTAATCCATTATTCCGCAACCCCGTACAAAAATCATGCGACAAGAGGAAATAATCGAGGGTTGTAATTTTGAATTCTCAACTGCACTCAGTTGGACAGCTTACAAGTGACGGCATAGTGCTGAATCTTATTGTTTTATGCCCTTATATCGTTCTAGATAGGTCACCTGGTGGTTCAGATGACCCATATATTTTACTACATGGGCCCACGGTCTATTAGGTACTGGCGTGTTTTACATCTTAAAACATGCTTTGCAAATGTCGAAATTGTCGCAACATGACGTAACGTTGTAATTTAAATAACAATGACCAATGACATTAAAATAAAAACATTGCATTTATTGTTTCATTCAATAATAAATCAAAGAGCTAGTCACGAGTGCAATTGCCACTATAGTTTTATGTGCACATCCCATACTTCACATCCCTAGTGCAACCGCCGAGCGTAGGTATGTAAAATGAAGTACATACACTTCATTGGCTTCTGTATTCATCTATTCTGCGGTAAAGCTACAGATTGAGCAGTGCTGCTTCGTATTCGATTGACGTGCGTGTGCGCAGCGGTACGTGCGTCTTCTGCGAACTGCGGCTTGGGTGGCCAGCATCGGTGGGAATTGGTTGGTAGTTCTGAATTTTTAGAAGCGCAACTTTTTAGGTATAAATTCGGTATACGGTTTTATACAAAATTTAGAAACCATTGTACAGTCAAAGAATTTGATATCTTTGCCACTTTGTACCTGGGTGCGCCAAAGTTCACATAAAATTGCAACTTCGAAAATTGGAAGTCCGAAAATGTTTGTTCTAAAATTTTATATCATAATGATCATTACTTATAACTTGTCTTTGCGCATAACTATCGTAACTATTAGTTAAGTCCTAAAGAATGTTTGTCCTACTACGAGTATTGATAACTCTAAATTCTAATTACCTAAAGCGTAATATTCCTAACATGGATTGTCCTCACGTGTCGTATTCTAAATTAAGGCAGGCCAGATTTCGGTCAGGTTAGGTACGACGACGAGCGAAGCGAGGAGTGTTAGGTAGAACCGTGACCCCACTGCACGCGAGCCGAGCGAGCGTAGCGAGCGTGCTGCGGCAGCGGCCGGCGAAGCGCTATAACGAGCGAGCGAAACATCAGAACCACCGAGATTGATAGTATCAGGTCAGATTTCGCTCAGATTATTATAAAAATCATTATGACTCATGATGAATAGTTGGAAATGACATTATGTTGTTTAAAACTCTGACTACAGATAATTATGAGCAATGATGTTGGTAATACAAATTATGGCAAATGATTATTATGATAAAAAAACGTTAGTATGAAAAATAATATGACATGTAATGTTAGGTGAGCCAATATGGACCCTTTGTACCTTTTCACAAGAAATGTCACTGTGACATACCATACTATCTACTAATCAAAGCAATATGCAACTCACTATGAAAAGGTTCAAAGTGGCACAGGTAATTTCCTTGACTGTGCGTTAAAGTCTGTGCTTAAAGCATTTTAATTTGATAACTTGAGAACTGATCAACTTTATCAAATTTGCCAAATAAATTCACTGAGTCACTCATTGATACTTATATTTCTCGACATCAAGCTTACCCTCACCATATAATATTTGGAAAAGATTTTTGCCGACCACTATAGTTACTAGGAGCACATAATAAGTAACAGCACTACGGATAGAAGGTTCACTCCCGAACATAAGGTAAACGTCCCTGTGCTCGACACTGATCCAATACTTGGCACTTGCAACCTTATGTCATAGTAGGTCATGTGACAGATGGGTGTCATCTATTGGGTGTTGAGGCGTCGAGCATTGGTACCTTTACCTCATTTAGGCGTAAAAAAGGCGCAAGCAGGTGACGGTAAAAAGAAGCAGCAATAGTTTGCGTTTGCGTCTAAACATGTTCGGAAGTTGACCTTCAGAAGGTAGTATAATAATACTATGTACTAATACATATTCTATGTCGCGAGTCTAGACTAAATTTTCATTCAGCCAGGCGTAATTAATTAAAAAAATCTGACAATCATTCAAACAAGTGATGGAGTAGGTCTTGGGTCAAAGTCATTATACAGATACAGACATCTATTTGCCTTGTGTCAAAAGTGACAGTCCATTATATAAGCATTAAAGATTCAAATAAAAAAAAGAATAATTTTAATTTATTTATAGTAAGTATTACCTATATTAAATATTACTTTTTACAGCATTTTGCGATTTTTTTTAATTAATTTATTATATTGCAACATGTTTATTGTAGCCTCACTTTTTATCGGTCTCAAAAGTTAAGTTGCCACCCTGTCACTCAAAGGCTGTGTAAGACATTCGTTTAGGGATAAGTCCACTTTTGTCTTTTGATATCTTGCTTGTCTTTTCTGTTCTATGACGTCTTTACTTACTAACTTAAACAAATGACTAAGGATAACCGAAATAATTATGCACCTCTTCCACCAAACTGCACATCGAAACCATCCTTTGAGGTCTTCAAAACGTAATACGTTAGCAGAGATTAAATCTCCATCTCCAGCTATAAGACTCAATAAACGCAAAGCGTTCTCAGAAAGATTACCAACTGCCCAAGTCGGATTCAAAAACCAGTCCTTAACCGCATTATTCCCTTAATACCCTCGCGTCGAACCGACAATCCCAGTCTAAGTCTTACGAGGCCATTGTGCCGTCTTGCCTCATTCAATTACTCATTTAAAATTATAAATACACGACGGCAACGGCTCCAAACACTTCTGCTAATCTTCCGAACATCACAATACCTCGATTTATAAATTCACAAAGCATTCCATTGTCACAACCAACAAAGATCTCGTCAATTATAATCCGCAGGAAATCTTTCATCGCCCCGCCAACGGTAGCAGTGGGCCGACCGCATCAAAAAAACTTTTAATAAATTATTTGCGAAACTTGTTCGGGACCCTTCTCAAAAGCCGCTAGGAAGCGAAACCGATTGCTCGTGACGTGACGCCTTTTGTGACCGCCGAGTATTATGTTGTCAAAATACATAGGGATTTTGTTATTATTTTTGTGTTTGCGAGTACACTTAGCACCCTTTTGTGTCGGTCCTTCCGAGAAGGGGATGTGTGGCTGTCGATTTACGACGTAACAGCAGGTTCCGTGAAGCCCGCATGCGAATGGAATAACGTTGAACTAATCAGACATCATAATGCAAACAATCCGGGATCCCATCTCGACGTGTCAGCCGCGGCTGCGTTAATCTCCTCCGGGACGCGTTCATGAAACAGCCGTGAGCGCATCTCCCTTGTTACCCGAAACGTCCTTAAAAACTTAATAACATTTTCGCGTGAGACGTCACACGCGATCCGACTGTTGCTGCCAAATTAGACTATCACGTCGTATAAGCTCGCGTGGTTGCGCGCTTTGTCGCCCCGCGTCGCTCCGCTGGATATTTATTCAAATTATTATTCTCGCCGCCCTCTTGTTTCGCTCCGAATGAATTTTTCATGCTCACGACGCTGAGCCGGTGATTTCACTTTGAGTTTGCTCGACGCCAGCGAAAATGAGTTTATTTATGTTGATATTTTTTTCTTACACGTAGGTTTAATGGCGTCGGATGCGCGCCCTCGACAACATATTGGGCGAGTAAATATTTAAACACGATAATTTGTTCTCGAAATAAGTTTTCCTTTTTTACGGCCGCGTTTTATTTTTCTGAGAAGTTTGAGAGATAACGACGCCGACAGAGCACTAAATTCTCTTAAATCTTTTGGAGTAATCCCTATTATCACTCGAACGTGTAATTTAAACAAGACGATTGTTCTTTTAAATCAGAAAACCCCAAAGTAAATTATGCCTCTAAAGATACAACCGTTATCACGAATGATACGCATAAATCACCGCTGTGGAAACATGTTCTGACTTCGCCGACTAACTTTTAAATAGCTGTTGTACGACTGTTTGTCAGACCTTCGCGATATGCTAATCCGTCATCTATCTCGTTGCCAAAACAACTTTCTTATTTCCCGTCACGTACATGAGCTCGGCTCTTTTTAATTCCTCGTCAAACATTTGATTAGCGTTTTCATTTGTTCTGTCAACCATTACGGCGTCGCTCAAATAGTGGGTAAATATGTCGTCAACGTAAGACGCGATGTAAGTAACGTCGCACTTTGTACTCCGCTAATGGATTCACACAACAATAAATTTGGACATGTTGACACGGCCCCGGCGTTTGTCGATATTATTAAAGTACACAGTGTTGTCACTGAGCAAATTTGTTTTGTTTTATTTAGAAAACAATGTTTAATTACTGATGCTATTAAGCTATTTGCCGAACATGCGGTGGTGTTTAAGTGTTTGCCTAACTAAGTAATCAAATGATAAGCGATATCTTGTTGATAACGGTTGCTTTATTTGGGGCACAAACAGGAAAGGTTGCGGTGCAGTAAATGTTAATGGGCTTCTTCCGGATTTAAAATGTACCACCAAGGCTGTAACGACCCTGTGATAAATAGATTGCTAATAGCGTGAAATAATTATGAATAAAAAAGTTTTGTTGGTAATTTTTTAATTACTAAACATCTCTTAACAGAACTGTGCCCTTATTATTAACGAGAAACGACGGTGGCAATCCTGTAAGAGTTAATAAATGATGAACTTAGGTAAATCCCTCGGGTAAAAGTCGCCGCATCGGGTGTGATAAATTTAATCTGATAAATGAGTTAGTAAGAGGCTGTGATGAAAAAGCGAGTTCTAATGCAAATAAGACACGCAGCAATGACGGCTGGTTGGCTAATGAAGTATGATTAGCGATTGCACAAACCTTAATTTATTGACAAAATATTGGCAATCGTTTTAAGTCTATGCTTGTTAAACAGTAATTGGCGGTACTCAAATTTTAATGGCTTAACGAGATTACTTAATATAAAAGGAGGTTACGAGTCCAATTTTATATCATTATATTTAAATATTTCACCCATTAAGTTGTTAATTATCTAATAAGACAAGCGAGGCTTGGGTAATGCTTGCATAATGAAATATTTTATCGTTTGACGGCACAGACTTATAACGAACTAGATACCGCGAGTTCCTGCATTTGTATGAAAACCAAGCGTGTCACTTTTTCTCAACGGTAGGTATACTAGGTATCGTCACATTAGCTCTCTAGTGATAGGAATTGACAGTCCGAGTGAAACCCATTCAAAGATGATGCCGCCTTATTCAAGTTATCTTGTCTCTAGGCGGTTAAACCTAATCTGAGCGTTATAAAACTAAATAAAATCGCGTCAAAAGAGGAGCATTGCTCTTCCTTTTGGCACGCAAAGTACATACACTTGAGTCATCTAGTTCGATATAAATCTGTGTTTGACGGCTAGTTACATGTTTTTTGACACTTTTATGTTTAATATTAATAAATGTATCCTTTTTCATATGAGTTTCGAAAGTTTGTTAAGTTCTGCCAAACAACTTTATAAACGCTACAGCTTTTTTGTACCTATGTTTGCACATTTGTTCCTTTTTCAAGCAGAACTTAAATAAAATCACAAGAATAAAAGCAATACTTCTGCACCAGCAAAGTTGTGGACATGAGCTTGTGATTATAACAAAAACATGAAAAACAAATTACCGAATGAAAAATAGCTTCCGTCGTTTTCGTAATAAAATAATCCCACCACGCATGAACTATTCATTGCCATCAAAACAAATCCGTGCATGGCATCGAGATATTGCTTTATTTATGTCCCATTCATTTATTTTAGTGACAACCGTACCGTCTGTCAGTTTAGTAGCTCAACCCCACACCCTAATGTAAATATCGTGCCTTTATCTATCTTTAACAATTTCGTAAACTCACACTAAACCTTCAACGGAATATAAATTACATCGACACCAACTTATGTTCGCGTGCAGTCCAACAAAAAAGATCAAGAAAGTATACTTTAAGACTCGCTCATAAGACACACTTTTGTACCAAAATGGAGTCAGTCGTGGTACAGTTACCCTGGTAATTCAAGCAGAAAACATCGTCTCAAATTGCCCCTGCCAATAAAAAAGGGAGGCATAGGGTTGAAATTTTGTTTATCGTTATCTTTATGGTGGCCCACATTTATTATGGTATTCATGCGTATGGTAATGGTATATGGTTAAACTTTTGAATTAAGCAACACGCATTACGGACATGTAAATTACAATATGGTTGTAAAACATTCTTTAGGAAATAACAAACAAACGAAATGCTGTCTGTTACGTACTGAACAAGTCAACATGTTTGGTCTGCTTCGCTGTTTTGAACAAAATGGTTATATTTATCGGGATAGGCTTTGCTAGTTAACCAAAGGACAGTACAAAACATGACAGAGATGTATTTTGTTTTATATTAGGTGTAATATGATATTGCAGAGTAAATTGCTCTAGGGTCAAATATCCGTCTTAACATCAGTGACATTTGTACAGTAATTTTATTAAATTAGGTACATACATACACAAAACGCTACAGAGACCAACTTGAAATATTTCATGCTTCAAAGTCACTTGTTTTTTTTTAGTTTCTAATTATTTTTAAATTAGGTGTTTGCGGGGATCAAAGTTAATTAAAGTTTCGGGTGAACAAAGTTCTATTCAAATTTTATGGTCGTCGTCCAAGAACAAGTCATTAGGTCGTACCATTGTTTACTTGTCAATATCAGGTAAAAATCCGTTCTAAAGGCCCAAACCTGACCGTCCTTTCCTTAAGCCATTTAAATTCCATCTCCCCTTTTCAAAAGCTAGCTCCCAAAAATCCAAGTACCCCAACAATGTGCAAATATAGTTCTAGCATAAACTTTTACTACGCCAGGGTAGCGCCGGTACTGTTCCTACAATGTTTCATACAATTCGGCGTTCGGCAAAGTGTCGGCACCGAGGATTGACAATGGACGTCGTTATGAACGTCGTTAAGTATTGTCTTGTCACCTTTTGAGCTGCACCGACGTCGCTTTTGGGCCAGGAAAACGGCTTACAAGACAATTTTGCGACGACACGCAACGATACAAGTGAACCTAGTAAAAAAATGAGCGCTTTCAACGGTTTGATAGATACATCGGAATCAGTAGGCTTAGCAAAGTAACACGGCACGAATTGTTTCACGCGTGGTATAGACTGCCTGTCACTTTCTGACGTCTCCAGTTAGACGGTGACGGGTATAGTCTATCTCTCGCGCAACTTATTCCGCGCCCAGATGTGCAAAACCTGCAGAGATAGGTAAAAACATTTCACTTCGTAAAAGCAGTGTGTAAACAAAAGATTGCTTAATTTCTATATTTCATATTTTAAGTAAGTAAGTAAGTAAGTAAACACTTTATTGTACAAAAGGAAAAAATACAAAATACAAAATAACAAAAATGAAATACAAATGAAATGGCGAAGTACAAAGGCGGACTTATCCCTTAAGGGATCTCTTACAGCCAACCTTAGATGACATTATTTTTGACAGTTAGTAAAGAAACTAAAAGTTAATAAGCATTTGAAACGCCATAGATCAAGAATTTGAGAATATAGCAAAAGTAGTGAAATACCTCATTAAAACAGTATAAACAATTGACGGTTAGCTGCGTCTAATGTTGTTTCTTCTGAATCGTTGTGTTGTTAACTAGGTTTTTGGTAAATGAAATATGCGGGTCCTCATTACAGTTTTTTTCCTTTTCTAATAGTGTTGTAAATCTGCCAATGCTCTTTTGTATTGGCATCAGGTGCCATCGTGTAACATTTCTCTGAGTTTTTTTTCCTCGACTATACTTTAGCAGTAGGAAATTTCAAAAGGTAACTCCGTAACTCGCTCGCCTCATGGCCCCATCTGACAAGTATTAAGCAAACGGCTCACACTGAAAATTATTTACAACGCGCGGCGTTTGAAAAGGCCCGTTTATTGGCACCATAAATACTAATACAGCTCCGGGGAAATTTATTTTGACTCACATTATTTATTGCTAAGGTGCCGCCCGGTTTTTTCGATGCCTTTATCTGGATGACTTACTTTGTGTGATTAGTTTGGGTTTAGTCGATACTTCGATATCGATACTAGTGATGGCTGGGATTGCGATCACTTAGCGATTATGTTTACGATGTGCAATCGGATCGGTGTTATCATTTCGATTGGTTTAATTGTCTATAGATCATAATTCATAGAAAGAGTGGCGAGGACAAAGAAATGCGCACTGTCAATATTATCTGCATTGTCATTCAAGGAAAATGTGTTTTTTTTACGTTCGGCAAAAGACACAGTGATGCGAAGTGAAGCAATATTGGATGTGAAGTTCCTAGTTTCCACGAGGGTTGCTTGGGTACTACAGCCTTAACACTAAAATACCGAGATGACATTTTGTGTGTGTAAAATCGTACCCACTGAGTCTAAATGCTTAATTTAAAATTTAAAACAAAATTTGAAACATTCTTAACAAGCCTTTGTTGAAAATAATATTATTCTAGTTAACCATCTCAATTAAACTAGTTTTATTGAAATAAACTCATCAAAAGGATCAACACTACCTCTAACAATGTATGTAAAACTGATGGAGAAGTTATTTATTAGACTATTGCATAGTAAAAGGCATTAATATACGAGTGTCGTTTATAAAATGAAACTAAATGGTGAATATTTTAATATAGATATATGTATCTACATTTACATCTACATTTACATAATATTTTTGGAAAATATTCAGTACTATTATTAATGTGACGAACATAAAATAATATATGGCAAAAATGACAGCAATAAAAAATCCCACAAACAATTGCGCATCGTCGTCACAGGCTCGCACCGCCAACCGCGCCGATCGTATGTTCCAAATTTGAAATATTTTATTTTCTTCTTTGAATCGTCAGCTGTTTTAAGATGCTCGAAATTTGGATTTAGATACGCGTTGAAACAGCTTAAAAAACATTCCTCTTTTGGCAGCGGGGTTATCCTTACGTCCATAACTTACCAGCTAAGTTATTTTAAGCAAGAAACGTAGCCCATATAGCTAATAAAATGCCTGAAGGCACTCAAACCAAACCCTATCCCGTGAAATCGACACCTTTGCTACAAGATCCGTTTTATCTTCGCAGTAAAACATCAAAGAAAATTTGAATACGGCCGGCTGCTGAGTGCCGACCAAAAAGGGAAGATCTAGGATGTGTGAAAAGGTATTGATAGGAGGAATTAAAAGGGATGTAGGATTTGTAATCGTGCTGAGTTGAGGACGAAGTTTTGTACACATGTATACAATCGAACCAACTGATTCCTCACCCACCGCAGAACGTTGTCTCAATAAACGTAATAATGATTTCCTTTGTCAAGCAATGCAATGTCACTATAACGTTCACTGTGAATAGGTTCTATGGTGGGTCAGGAATCAATTGGTTCGATGGTACAGTGCATCAGTTACTTTACTGCCACTCGGCAACTATCGTATCACACGTTTGATTTTAAATGTTAGTGAAGTTTACTCATGACCACGGACGCTGTAACGCGTTCAAAACGTCGAGGCAATTAGAAATAGAAATAGAAACCATACCTATAATAATTTGAAACAAAAAAAACCGACTTCAAATTAGCAATATTTTGAAAGTATGTATTCTGTTTACTGAATTTTGATTTCATCAACAAATTACCGAAAACGCCGTACATCTCCATACAAAATTTGAAGAGTTCCCTCGATTTCTCCAAGATTCCATCATCAGATCCTGGTTTCGTGCCAATGGGACCAATTTCGAGTTATACCTTTTCGATTAAAAAAAAAATTTTGAAAATCGGTCCACGGGTTTTCGAGATATCGAGTAACATACACAAAAAAAAAAAAAAAAATAGGTCGAATTGAGAACCTCCTCCTTTTTGAAGTCGGTTAAAAATACATTAAGTCCCACTAACTGATGAATATACCTTAAACAATTTTCAGAGTGGCCGCTTACGACATATACCCTTGAAATGGAGAGGCGTAATTCTATACCCAACACGAAGAGTACATTTAAAAGAGGGTACAATAAATTAAATATTTACAGAGTTGTTTTAGACCTCCACGGCACTGATCGTAAAATGTAAAATTGTTGCCCTAGTAAAAAATGTCGTTGCGTGGGGTAAAATCCCGGGCATAGTTGCAGCAATGAGCAATAGACAATTTATTTATGAGTTGTAAAATTATTGAATACTTAAGACCCTTAGACGCCAAGCTGGCCCATTTTTTGTAAGTTTCCATAAAACTGACAGTGAAAACGTGAAGCTAGGTATTTCTGTAATTTTCCTTTTTTTGTTAACAAAACTATCCATTTATTTTTAGTACTAGCCGACCCAACAGATGCTGAATTGTCTTAACTTACTATGAATATTTACAATGAATTGGTTTAGAATAACTGCTCTCCATTTCTTATTAAGGATAAATAAGAAAAGACAATTTCATAAGGATATAGGTCCATAGTCTTTATGACATTCACAAAAGAAATGGAGCGGTGTTATTTTAAACCACACGCTAAACCTGATTTTTCGAATGAAAAAAATATTTAGCCCGTGTGGTGCCGGGTTAGAATAGCACCTCCTCCTTTCTTCCCGTGGGTGTCGTAAGGAAAGGGTTAGTGTATTGTGGGCGATGGGTTAGCAACCTGTCACTGCAATACCACGTTTAACCATCTGGATATCCTGAAATTGCTAGACGTGGTACTGAATTTTTGAATTCGTGTGCTCTGCCTATCCCTCTTGGGAATACAGGCGTGAGAATATGTATATGTATGTAAAAAATATTTAGTAAAGAAGACTTGGATATAAAGAGTGACTTACTCACAGATTAAATGTTTTTCTGGTTTGGGTGCCAGCACCCTAAAATAATAAAAAATCTGTGAACACCTTCAGTTTACAAATAAATCCTTACATTGACATTTGTCATACTTGAGACGCAGCCATCAATATCAATTCGACCAGACATCGGCACGTTAATGGCTGCTAGATCAAAGACCGGCGCAAGCGCACGCGGTGTACTAACTCTTGACAAGCGGGGTCATCGTACTGAAAATGGAATATAAAGTAGGTCTCTACATTTTAACCTTGAAACTGCGAAGTTCAGCATGATTTTTATAAAAGAAATGTTCATCATCATCAGCCTATACAGTATGTAAACTTACTAAAACCATTTATTGAAATCCGAGCATATTTAGGTGATAAATAACGTAATGGCATAACTTACTGGCGTCGTAACACTTTTACGACGAAATGTACCAAAAATTAAATTAAAATTGTATGTGTTTTATAACGTCCTGTATTATTTCATTACAATTTTAACATCTGGTATCTGGTTGTCAAGTCAAGGGTCAAGGTCAAGTTCAACACATGACATGACACCTGCACTGTCAGTGAAATTAAGGCTATGTGCACACTCACAATTAAATACGACGTAGTTCAATGTGGCGTCCGCCGTTAGCAATGACTTTTAGCAAGCGGCGGTGGTTGTTTTTCTGAACGCGACGCAGCAAATTTGGGTCTTGCTGGGCTCGTCGCTTGATTTTGTTGAAGGCCTGTTTCATTTCTTCTTCCGTTCTCGATTCTTTTTTACACACTATCTGCTTTACCCAACCCCAAAAGAAATAGTCCAGAGGGGTGAAGTCTGGCAAACTCTGAGTGCCGAAAATTTCGTCCAACCAGTGTCTTACTTGAATGGCACGGTCGATCCGCGGCAAAAGGTCCTCTTATTTCAATGTATGTATCTTAACCACAGAAAAAGGATGCTTTTGGTCTCGTTTCAAAATGTTGTGGACGTATGTGTGGCTAACATCAAACAACCGCCCTGCTCTTCTAGTGCTGGAGCCAGGATCTTCTACAAAATGATTTAAGATCATTTCCTCTGTCCTGTCCTGACGTTAATACGAGGACGATGCTCACCAGTACGAACCGGAACCGCTCTTTCATTGTTACGCACTCTGGTAACAGCCCTTACAATGATACGCGAGTCCGTAGGCTGTCTTCGCTGCCGGAATCTCTAAGCGTACAATCGAAGAGACGCCGCACCATTTTGTCCGCATTCCCCGTAAATAAACACCACGTCTAGTATCTCTTCAGCACTAAAATTCATCATGAATTACATTGTATTGTTTTCAATGAAGAAACGTCACATTGAAAACTAATCTGTCATTTAAGTTTGCTTGCTTGCCAAACTCTTTTGTTGGCATAATTAAGAAAAAGAAAATTGACAATGAAATGACACTAAATAGCAAAATCGATGTGTTTACGTGGTAAATTGAAGATAATTTCGCTTTTACTTTTATTTATGTGACTGAAATTAACAGAAGTGTAAAACGGGCATGGAGAAATAAGATATTCTAATGAATAAGTAACAAAATTTCACGAATTATTGTATTAATAATGGATTTCCTTCACGCGTCTCAATGTAAACATGTGTTACACAGGCTGATATTCTTATGGTTAACCGACTTTGAAAAAGGTAACAATTTTATACAATGATTTAATGATATCTTTAAAAATATTCAACTTATAAGTAAAAAGAATATGGTAAAACACTACACTGGTTTGGGGCGATAACTGGTTTAAATAAATGGTTTTAGTGAGTTTACATACTGTATACGTCCCACTGCAGGGCACAGGCCTCCTCTCAGTGTGAGACGGTTTGGGCTATACCTAGTTCCCACGCGGGCCCAGTGCGGATTGGGAACTTCACACACAAAGTTGAATTACTTCGTCGCGGTGTGTAAGTTTCCTCACGATGATTTCCTTCACCGAATAGCTCGTGATAAATATCAAATTCGATATCGCACATAAATTCCGACAAATTCAGAGGTGCGAGCCCACGACCCACGACCCTCTGCTTGAGAGGCCACAGGTCGAACCGCTGGGCTATCACAGCCACTAAAAGAAACGTTAAAGTGTGTTTTTCACGCCTTGTAGCGAATTTTGGATCAACTTTAAGGTTCAAAATAGATGAAGTTTCAAAATATAGACATGAATAAAGAATTAAACCAAGATACATAATTATTCCTGTATTGAGAACACAAAACGATACATAGACAAAAAAAACTACTACAAGTTTTGCAGCCACTTTTAGCATAATTTTAGGTTTAAACACAGATGGAAGAAGTATAATAATATATATAATATATATAAATAATATATAATAATAACAGGTTGCTATCCACGAACGGAAGAGACTGAGTGGTGTTATTTTTAACCCGGCATCACACGATAATCAAATCAATAATCAAAATTAAAAATAAAACTTGAGTATGCTAACCTAACGTAGGCTGAAGCGTTTGATATTTAGATGTTTAGAAGATTTTAATTTTTGTTATTGGTATGGCAATAGGCTGCATTCGGATACCTACTGAGTTTCGGGAATTATCGAGTTTTCCCGTGGCTAACAAATAGTCAATTTAAAACTGTAATTTCACTTCAAATTATGCAAGCATGTGATATGACTAGCTTTTGGAATAAGCAGAGCAAATAAGGCACGTTACAAAAATAAACCACGATAACAACACATTACAAAGTTAAGAACGCCTTTTAAGGTATGGAGAGGTGTTTGCCAAACAATCCAACAGGTAAAATAGGAAAAATTACAACTCTGTAAAAATAAAACACAAACCCTGCTAACGCGTCTCAAGTCACCTTATCGACAAAAGATCCTTTTGTCCTTATGCCCTCGATAAACGCAAAACTAAAACGCCACATGTACTAAAACTTATCCTTGTCGGACGAGATGAATAGAAGGAGGATTAAGACGTGTTTTTGGGTCGTTTGCACCCTCGGCTGCTCTTTGATGATGCCGACAATAAGGGTTCAACTTTACTTAGGTCCTTTTTGCATGGTAGTTTACTGAGATAAAGAAAGACACTTTCGTGAATGGTTTCTAGAAAATTTACCTTGACATTTGGCAGGTAAGTTTAAGTCGAACGTGAGATCATATGAATTAAACATGTTGATTATCACACGTGGTTGTTTTGAACATCTATCTGTAATAATAATAACTTAGCTTTTGTACATAATATAAAAAATACATACCTACATAAAATAATGCCAACAATATTTTACGTTTTCCACAACTAAGATCTTTCTATAATACATTTCTTGACGAATGAAATCGTGCCAGAAGAGTGGTGATTTAGTTTTGCTGTGCTATTTAAATTTTTTCATAGTTTAATTTTTATTTTATGTGGGTATTTGTTAATACTTAGCGATTTTCTTACGTGTTAAAATGCATGATTAAAAAATACAAGTTCCAAGTTTCTTACGGTGCGTTTTTCTTGGCACTCATGGATTAAAGCCCTACACTCAATGAAAAAACAAGAAAAAAAAGACCCTTTCGGTTCACTTTCATAAATAATTTTTGATTTTTATAGTACATACATTATAACCACGAGACAGTGGTTTTCCTTTCAACTATTTTTCGTGTTCTCTGTCACTTGCTGTAGCTCTTACATTCACTCAGCAAATAATATATAATTCATCTGTAACAAATATTTAAGCTTCTGATAATGGTGTTTTAGGCAATTTTTAAATACAAACGTATAGCTTAGTAAAAAGAAATGATAAATTTCTTACATAAGGTCAACTTGTAAATAACCTAGTTCTGTTCTTAAAAACCTTTTTACACAACTATTTGTAAGCACAATATCGATTAATCTTATTTATCTACAAATCATAAGGATTTACACTCTGCTGAGTTCGGTTATTGGCGTGTAATTGGTTTACAAAACCTTCTTTTGCTTCAGCAAGCAATAGGGAAGAGCATAAGGTAAGGGATTTGTGGTAAATTTGTATAGAAAATACCATTTGCAAATAAAAGTGTACAACAATGGTTCATTGCCTTGGCAAATAAGTTTTTACACATAAATTACCTTGTTGTATATCGTATACACGAACATACGTCTCGCTTGTATCCTCAAATGGGTAGGTAGAGCACACAAAAAACTAAACAGACAAAATATTGAATATTTCACAGATCATAGATGCTTGCAGCATGATTTTAAATATTAATGGTCTAATAGTGATAGATGGCTAGCCTGTTGCCTGAAATAAACCTAAACTTACTTTCCTTGGTCGGCTCTTACGACAATTATAGAAAAATGGATGAATAGGAGTACATTACTAATGAAACAAAAATACTAAAGGTGCTGAACACTTGAGCGTTCACTTAACAACGATCTTTTGTAATTTTAATTTCATTGAACCGAACATCAAAAGAAAACAGTTTTTTTTGAGCATTTTAACAGGTAAAATGAAAAATATAAGGGAATGTTTTCGCTGAAATGTACCATGCTTAAGTGAGCGCGTTAACATCAACTCATTTAAGAATATTATCGTAGATAAATAAATTTACCTTTTACCATTTACTTTTGAACCTCTTTTTTATTACTTAAACCCGTCTCATAGTCCTTTAGGAGCAGTGCCATCTTTAAAAACAATATCATTTTCCTGTTTGGTTCCAAATACTCTCGACCTGCATAATTAGTTCAGAAACCTTTTGACCAAAGGCACATTAAAAAAGGTAGGGTAAAGGTACAAAAGTCGACCTGCTTCAAAAACGCCCGCAAAATCCTTCCCAAAGTTCAGTAGCATCCATTCAAATTCCGAACAATCGGCACTAAGCAAACACTAAAGTCTAATTCATAGAAGAGGCCTCGCCGCCGCTCCGGACCGGTCCGATCGCAATAAACATGTTTTTTGTTTCGCGTGTCCGCGCGCTGTCAAATATATTACAGCCCGCGGGTTATTTACTGCCCTGTCCTCCGCCCATACATTATACTTAGTATCTTTGTTTGGACACAATAAGCAATATTTCTAAAGGGCCGACGTCGCTCGCAGCTGTTGATATGGGTCCCCAAATTGACATATTTAATTTGATCGCTACGGAGGGTCCGGAACCCGTGTTTGACAGGTTTTAGTGTCGGATTAACATTAACGTTATGGACTTAACGCTGTCAATACAGTGAAATATCGTTGCTTTGTGCCAGCTAAAACTGAAGGTGAAGCGTTGACACGTCAAACAGGCGGGAACGTGGAACAGATCAATTCTCCCCTTTGAACTGCGTCGGGCACATCACAAAGCGCCTCGTAAAAGAGTAAGTAGTTCCGAATGTGCGGAGCGGCGACGGCAGAGAGCCGGCAGCCGTAATAAAAGTGACGTAGGATAAAAAGTGGCTCGGAGTGCATCGCTGCAGCGGTCAGGTACGGCGGCGGCTCAAAGCCGTCATGGGTGGCGAGCCACCAACACCCGCGCACGTCTCAATCCGCACCCGGCTTCATACCGCCTTTCCTTTTCACCCTACCGCAATGCAGCTATGTGTCGTTTCCGCTTTATTTTTTATCGCTGTACGCTGCAGCGGAGATATAGAACCCTCCCTTTCTGACACAGCTTTGCTGTAGCTCCGTCTCGTTCTCCCGACGCGGGGCGAGGGGAAACGCGGCCGGTGAGCGCTGGTGGGGTCCGCTCGCTCACAGTTCTCGCCGCTCCCGCCACGATCGCACGTCCGCTCTGCTCGCGAACAGTGACACAGAGTAGCTACCAGAGGCGTTTCGTGACCGCAGTGAAGTTTACAAGTGATAGTAAAAGTTTTCTCCAAATGGTGGTGCTTGAAGACGGAGGAATGATGACTACTAACCCCAATCAATATTTACAACCTGACTATTTGGCGCCGCTTCCGTCCTCTGTGAGTATTCGACTTGGTTGTTTTTTGTTGTTTGTAACTTAACTATAAAATAGTTTAATTATTTTTGTAACCATTCAACTTGAATTAAAATAAAGTTCGTGATTGTTCTTTTATTCACCTACAGTTTACATGAATTGATTTTAAATGAAACTAATGAAATTATTTCTTTGTTCTAGTTGGACTCGAAGAAAAGCCCGCTTGCGCTTTTGGCGCAAACATGCAGTCAAATCGGTGCGGACACCACACCGTCCAAACCCTTGTTGCCGCCGGTTGACAAAAAGAAAACAGTGAATAGTGTTAGTGACACAGTTAGCCGTACATCACCAAATCACGCGAAAGTGGACAAACCGCGCACAACCCCGGACAACAAACATTTGGCTTTCAAACCATACGAGGCCAATGTTGTTTCAAAGAAGCCTGAAGAAACTCGTCCCTCATCCAAATCCAGCTCAGACAGTTCGGATGACAAGAAATCTGGAAAGAGCACGCCGGGAAGGAAATCTACACCACCTTCTGGCGAACACGGAAAACACAGCCCAAATGAACACAAATCATCACCCGCCGGATCATCCGGCACGAGCCCGATTATCCGATCTGGGTTAGAAGTGCTAGGACATGGAAAAGATCCGTTAGCGGCATTCAAAAACATCCCTGGATTGCCTGGTTTTAATCCGCTCGCTGGACTGTGTTGCCCACCCGGCATGGAACAGCATGCCAATCCTGCCTTCAGACCGCCGTATGCTGGGGCACCGTTCAGCGCTCACCACGCAGCTATGCTTGCCGCAGCTGCCGCCTTTCCTGGATCATCTCCAAATCCCTACTTGGGATACGCCAGAGTGAAAACTCCAGCCGGCGGAGAAACTCTAGTCCCAGTGTGCAAAGACCCCTATTGCACAGGCTGTCAGTTCTCAGTGAACAACCACCACCTTCTAATGAGCAACGGCAGCTGTCCCGCCGGCTGCACCCAGTGTGAACACCAAAAATACAACATTGCGATGGCGATGGCTCTATCACAGCAAGGAGCAGGCGCCGCTGGGTTACCATACGCGCAACTGAGCCGCCCCTATGTTTGCAATTGGATCGTAGGGGAATCGTACTGTGGCAAGCGGTTTGGGAATTCTGAGGAGCTTTTGCAACATCTGAGGAGTCACACAACGGATGGTGCCACCCCGTCAACTGCATCGTCGACTCAGCCTTCAATTCTTAACCACTTGAATCCGTTGTTTACGACGGCAGGGCTCCGCGGCGCGTACCCGACGGCGCCGCTCAGCCCGCTGTCGGCGTCCCGA
Organism: Adoxophyes honmai; assembly: GCA_005406045.1. Lineage (NCBI taxonomy): Eukaryota > Metazoa > Arthropoda > Insecta > Lepidoptera > Tortricidae > Adoxophyes > Adoxophyes honmai. The sequence continues at coordinate 194,531 of BHDV01008300.1, read as the reverse complement.
TACCACCCTTACTCAAAGGGAGGCCTACCAGCGACCCTTGGTGCCTCTCCTTACGGTGCCTTCAACCCCGCCTTAGGCCCGTTCTACTCTCCCTACGCGATGTACGGCCAAAGGCTCGGAGCCGCAGTTCACCAATAGACAAGTGTAGTGCGAAAGGATGTCATAATTTAATGTTGTATTGTCCAATTTTCTTCTGTGATATCGATAGACTATTCATGTTCTACGGCGGGACGCGCCATGACAAATTTAGTGATTAGTGCAATTCGTAATAATAGTATTTATGTAAGTGAACTTGCCGACGGAGTTGAGTCTATTGCAAGTGATGAACGATGTGACGACTCTGTTCAGCCAAATGTTATATGTAAATAATAATCTCTATGTTTAATATTAAAGGAATTATTTCGAATATAATATCTACATACCAATCATAAAAGTTATTTTTTATTTTACTCTCGCTCGTAAAACAACCTGTGATTTATTGCTTTCATTAAGAAGATTAATAGCCCGTATCGCTAGAATATTCCGATTTAACAAAAAATACGGGCATGAAAAATTCATAGGTTCGTGTTATTTATTTGATCTTTTTCAAACTATCTTACCTACCTATAAATACTAGAGGTATGAAAGTGGACTTTGAGAAAATTTATAACGTGGGAGCTTAAGCCATAAACATAAAAAGCGCATAAGCTATCAACGTCAAAGTAACATCAAAACAAAATGTGTTCAGCTCTCGGCGAGACGTAATAAACTGACTGGAGTGATTGATTAATACACCTCTAACACACACATTAGAGCCGTCAATCAACACGAAGAAAATCGTAGGAGCGTGGTAAAACAAGATAGCAATCACGCAACCACCCACACCACCGTGGAATAACTAACAAAATAATTCATTTAATTGAATCGCATAAAAAACCTGCGTTAAACTGACGAGCGTCGTTAATAACAAAGCCGAGAGCTGTCAGCTTTGTTAATGTCAAGTTTTTTTAATAAACGCTATTTTGATAAGGCCCATGTCATGTTGGAAATTCAACTGTCAAAAGCAAACACGAAAAGACTGAAAGACAGGTTATAGAGTAATCTAGGACAGAGGCGGCATTATTATCGCTTTTCTATAAAAAATACGGCTTAACATCTCATTAAAGATAAACTCCGTGTTCTGTTGAATAATTAAAAAGGCATCTATTATTATTAATTGACTCATAAATGCTTTTTATTTCTATTTCATTAACATTATATTGATATTAATATTGACTTTCTAGAACGTTGGCCGTTAGGAGTTTGTTTTGTAAATAAATTGTGTTGAATTATTAGCGCTGGAGGTAATTAAAATCTGAAGCGACACTTTAGACAGAGATTATTCTAATGGAGAAGTTTTTACATAATAAAGTGATTAACAGTTAATTGATATAACTGGTCTATTTATCGTTCCTCGTACAGCAGAATATCGTGCTTAAGCAAGGTTGCGATTAGTCCGGTATAATTAGTTTGATTACTTGTGACTATTAGTATTTAAATTATGTTCTGCCTGAAACCGTTTTACCAAGTATAACCTGTCCTTTTTAAATCTAATTGAATAACCGACGAACTATAGCAACGTTTATTACTATTTTCTAGGCTGAGATAATGAAAATGAATCACAACTTTTTTCCTAGATTACGTGCTTTTGAATTCTCGTAAGGATTATAAATGTGAAAGAAGGCTAAGTAACATTTTACCACGTCATTTTGCACAAACTATACGGAAAACAGTTTTTTTTTCTGTTTGATGAAATATAAAGTACTTAACTGAACCGGAACACCAGTTTTATTTTACCACCAGCAACTCGACGCAAATATTTTTTGCTCAGTCTCTGTCTCGCTTTAACCTGTGTTTGCTGACAAGCGGGTGTCCGGATGATTGACTCACCCTTTGCCCTGATCATACTCGGAAGACACGCCAATTACGGCGAATAAAGACAGAATATTAGTTACTACTACTTTTTATACAGACAATAATTATTTTATCAGCATAGCTTTTTGACGTTAACATCTAATTTCAGAACGAAGTGAAAATTCTATTCCCCCTGTGAAGCCATAAAAGGCTTGTAAATAGAAAAAAAACATAAATTATTTTTTAAAGCGTGTTCACTAGTCATCATCATCATCATCAGCCTATATTCGTCCACTGCTCGACATAGGGCTCTCCTATGGCATGCCACTCTACATTAATAATCGTCATTGTTAAGTCCTGCAATTTCATTTTGGTTATAAGTAGGTAAACCATTTTTTTTACTCCGAGTTTGTTTTAAAAAATCAGTTCATAGGACAATTAACAGTTTCACTAATTAACCTACTGATCTAATTTATATGCCAACTCTACTAGAAGTCTAGGATTAAATTCTCTTATCAGTGCGAAAAGCATGATGATAAATGGTCTATGTCAAATTAATGCATGTTGCACTAACATTCGAATAAATCAAATAGGTAATAAATATGGCATTAAGATAAAGGCACGACTTTGACATAGTTTAGAAGTCGGCATAAATCACAAGTTTGATTTACACTACATCGTTCAATGAGACTCGTAGCGCCATCTGTTGTAACTCGGCTGAACTACTTAGGGAGCTGTTATGAATGCGCGCGTCTACGAAGCTTTATCTTTATGTACCACGTGGTAGGTCAGCTTAAATTTCAATTCCATATATTATATTTTGTAACAATTCTTTTAAGTACCCTATTTTGGAGTTGGTGCGTATAACGAAGAAATATGCCGACTATGGGCAATAAAATTGCTAGATCTTGAATAGATTAGTAATACAAATTAAAAAGGATCTGTATGTAGTTACAATCAATCCGATCACATCTTAGGTAGATGGGGTAGGTAGAGCAAACGTAACACGACATAGACAAAAGCGACTACTTCACACTTCACGTATCGCAGCCATTTCTAGCATGATTTTAGGTTAAAAACAAATGAAAGAGGTAATAATATTGACAAGTTGCTACCAGGTACCCTAAAGCATTCTTTAACCTATTTTCTTAGTCGCCTCTTACGACATGTACGGGATAAATGGAGGTGTATTATTCTAAACCCGACACCGAATGTAGATTATATGCAAAGTAATATTTAAAAAAATCACTGCATTTAAATATTAATACACTCTTTACAACACTATAAAAATCACTGCACTTTGACAAGTATGGAATGGATGCATCACACAAAATGGCGATGGATTCTGTGCCTAATCCATGCGGCGAAATAACCAATTACAATTTACATAAACATAAGGTGAACTCTATTAACATATTAGCTGTTGAATAATGTATGCGATTAGAGGGCTATGGTTAGCTGTCGTGTTAGCTACACGTTCATGGGTCAAATTACGATGGACTTTTTGGTGTTCGCAGTAACAACTAGAGTAGTAAAGCTGCATTTGACTGACACGTACATCTCGCCTGTATTCCTAAACGGAGTAGGCAGAGGATACGAAACGATACATAGTGAAAACTTTGACTTCTAGCATATTAATTCTATGTTTCAAGTTAATTGGTTCAGTAGTGACAGGACAGGATGCTACTCTGTCGCCTAATGCATACTCATACTTACAGCGGCGGCCTTAGCCATTGCGAGGCTGCGGGCGGCAGGTTTTTGCGAGGCCCTTTGTCCTTCGTGAAAAGTATGTGTTGCGAAAGTACTTAGGTCTGGTTGTTTGATTAAAGTAAATTTCATGTTTGAGGAGAAATCCTAAAGTTATATAGCTACAAATGAATAAAATTTGAATTTTTAAATATTTTTATTTAAAGAATCACAAAATTAACTGGAGATGATAAATTTTAAAACTGATGTTTTCGGCTTTTCTTAGGACTAAAATCTTTAATTAAATCACAATGATCTAACGAATGAGCAACGTCATTTTCGATTGAAAGCATATAGGGTGACAGCACCAGTTATGGACGGTTTAAGCTGACAAGCACCAGTGATGGACACTTCATTCATAATTTAAAGACCATAGAGTTGTGAATTGATTGTTGTAAAACAAATGACTTTTCCTTAGTGGGTAGTAAATAAGAGTCATTGTCCATTACTGGTTCTATGTCCATTACTGGTGCGGTCACCCTAGCAAGGGCTGAAAGCCGACCTTGTGTCATCGAATTCTTCAAATATGTTTTAGTAATTTTAAGCCCCGAAAAACTCCTTTCAGCAGACGTAACTGTTACAGGTGTGGTCAGGCCACATTATTCACGAGTAACATAGGCAAAATTTTAAAGGATTCTGTTACATATTTGGGTTTAGATATCTACATCTACACTAATATTATGAAGAGGAAAACTTTGTTTGTTTGTAATGAATAGGCTCAGAAACATACGACCCCAAAATCCGAAATTTACGCGAACGAAGTCGCGGGCGGAAAGCTAGTATTCAATAAAATTGAAGAATATGTGCGGTACAGTAACGATTTTGTAACTAATAGATACATACTACAAACAAAACACAGTGTAAACTCTATACATATAACGACACTGAAGGTACCGTGCATTTTATGGCGTTATAGAGTTGTCGCTAAACGGAGAGAGAGTAAAAAAAGAGAACTAGAAAAGTAACTTTTTCGTCAATACACAGTAATTTTCTTTTACTAGCCATGTTCACAGTTTGAAAGTTTGTGAGCAACTAAAAATATGGTAACGCGAAGATAACCCATGACTCCTACTCATTGGTCATCGTCAAAAACAGTCTACACGTGCAAGCAATCCCAATTTGTAAACAAAACAACAAATGACAATGACTTAGAAAGTACAGTATGCATGACGCCGACAGTCGGGTTTATTGGGGGCTAGAAAAACAAAGTGACAAAAAAAATGTACACATCTGCGAAGTTTTTACTAATTTTAGCAACTTGAAGGTCCTTTTATTACTCTATTGTTGTCGTTATTGAGAGTGGGCGTAACGCTATTAGAGTGTATCATTGACATTTTTAATTATGTTTAGAATGAATAAAACTAAGTTTATTTTCTCAATAAATAAAAATGAAAGTTAAAAGTTTTAATTTAGACAAGATAGTTTTTTTTTATATTAGCTAGAGTTGTTGCGCGAGGCCCCTCAAAGAGCGAGGCCCTGGGCGATTGCACAGTTCGCCACCCCCTAAGGCCGCCGCTGCATACTTATTTATCCTCAGTCATCTCTTACGACATCCACGGAATAACTGGAGAGGTGTTATTCTATACCCGACAGCATACGGCGAACAATTTCAACTAAATGAGATTGAAAGTCGTGGAATAAGTTAATCTTCAGTCAGGAGTAAATGAATTTCTAACATGAGAAAAGCGGGGTAGAGTGAAAAATCAACCCTTAAGGCCTAGACTTAACTAATATAATAAAATACACTGACGAATATATTTTTTAACTTATACTTGCAGATTTTTTTTCACAATCTCAGTTGAGTGGCATAAAGTAAAACTAAGAATTTTGTTTTCACACAGAACCCGTTTCAAAAACTTGTACCAACGTAATTTAAGGAAGAAAAAAAAATTAAAGCGATCCTATTTCACATTCCGGTTCTACCAAAAAGTCCCTTCAAACACGTACAAGGGGAATTATCTTTATTGTCAACCCTCAAATGAAGTATAAATTCATTGAACGAGACCGGAAACCGAACAATGAACGACTGAACGATAAAGATCTTGAACTCATACAATCTAATTATGCTAAACCCATTCACATGTTGGTTGTTAGTTGTGACAACCTGGGTGCTCATTGTGGTGTTCAATTTCGTGAGATGGTTATCTAAGTATAGTGGATCTGAGTTTTTTGCTATATTCTATTGGTTGGAGGGGGTTGCTTTTAAGAGGATTTTTTATCATCCTGATCCCTTTTGCGATTGGTTTAATCGAAATGGGTGTTGCAGATAATCTTGGATGTTGTACTGTTAATTCATATGGCTTGCTAGGTAGGTACAATTGCCAATTAAAAAAAAAGTACATTCCTAACTTGAAAAAAAAATCTCTAGGTAGGTACTCTTTACAGTAAAGTTACAGTTAAAAAAAAATCAATGATTTGAAAATAACATTATGTGAAGGGCACCGAATTAAAAGCACAAGTAATTCACGCAAAATCTTTACAAACTAGGTATTTCTCAAAATTGGTGATAATTTTTTTAGTTAGACGACAAAAATTTTGCATGTCAATATTTTGCTATAAACATAGGTACTATAACATTTTTGTAGAAGGGATTTTTAGTGTCGTGATTTATATTTAGCCAGACAATATTATCTAAAGCCACTAAAAACCTCTTCTACCAAAAAAATTAGGTATGTTTAAAACAAAACGAATAATTTAAATTATTTCATTTCATTTCTGTGAAGCATAAATTTTATTGAATACAAATCATGGGGAGATAAGACAAACATTACACAAGGGTGTCAACTAATGTGTGAGACAGAGTGGCAAAATATTAGGCAGCTGACCAAATTCTGCCAAACAAACAAACCTCAAACGGTAGCGGAGGGTGGCAAAATTGCGACTAGAATCAATATTATGACTAGTTGAACTGCGGGCAATGTTAAATGTTTAGTGGATCTTTATAAATATCTATCTATCTATACATATATATACATATAATAAAGCAAGAGAGGGTCGAAAGTCTGTACATGGAAGATATTTAGGAAAAAACTATTTAGGGGGCTTTAGAATCGGCAACTGAACACGCTTTGGTGATTTTTAGAATTTTTGTCTGTTTGTCGGTTTGTCAGTTTGTCTGTTTGGATGTTCGCTCATCACGTGAAAACGGCTGAATATTTTGGAATGCGGTTTTCACTAATAAGTTAAGAGCTCCTCTGAGCAGGCTATAGCTCTATAAAAAATATTGACTTTTTCACATTTTAATACTAAATAAAGTAGTGCATCAAAGCTACGCTAACGCGGTACGAAGTTCGCCGGGTCAGCTAGTATATTTATAAAGTTGCTGAGTGATTAAGCACTAAAATAAAAGCTTATAATTTTTGATGGTGAAAATGAACGTATAATTAATTTTATAGACAAAATATGATAATTTTAATATGTTCTTTGAATCGAATTTTATCGGGATTGGTAAAGGAGGTAAAAAAGAAACATACAAAATACTACCTGATGCTGTATTTTTTTAAACAACAAGCTAACGTACCTATAAAAGTGTTACCACGTGACACCGAATGTCAAAGTAAAAAGGTTTGATCCTATTTTTTTTATCTTGTGTATTTAATAAAGTATGCCTATATTTTTTATTTCAAACTACCAACGTTAATGATAAATTTTATCGCAACCTGAATATTAAAGGAAGACCAATAATAAAGTTACAAAGCGTAACCTATCATTAATAGGTACCCAGAAAAGTGAAGTTCAATTTTTAATTCTACGATACATCGCAGGATAATTATGGCTTAATAGTGATTACTGTAAGTTGAGAGCGGAAGCGATTTTAGAGGCTTCTGATCGAATGTAATTGAAGAAGTTACCGACTACAGAAAAAAAAGTTACGGAAACTAAATTACATGAGTGAAAACCACATTTTAGTAAAAGGGCGAATTCCGAAAATAATTCTAAAATCTTAAACAGATATATTATTATAATTATGTTTATCTGACTCAGATTCAGGAAGTTTATTTCAATAAAAGACCAAAATAAATGTTTTTATTTAGGTTGTTAGTCTTTAAAAGGCTCTTTACATTATGTCAATTCTCTAACCATTACAGAAAATCAAGCGAAGCGAAACGTGGAGGCATAAAGCGATCAAGCTGAGCGAAGTTATGAGAGGACTACATGCTCAAAACAATTAACTATTATAGGCACTGGTAATGTGGTTCGGTTCTGGTAATAATTATAAGCGAAAGGCAATTTAGTTCCATGGTATATATATGGTATGAGGAAACTGGTTGTATGTTTCATGATACTGATGAAAAAAATACATAGGTTGATATTTATCTGTCGGTTAAGCACAGCGAGATACTAGAGACAAGATAAGCAGTGCAAAATACTAGAGTTGGATGAAAGAAGTTTAGTAGATAGAGGTTCTTAACCTGTCGCATTTGAAATAGAACTTTAAATAAGTTACTTAGTATAAAAAAAATAGATCTGGTGTATCTAATGATAGAAAAGTTTTTATGTTGACTGTTAAATTATATCTTAACCGAAATCTTAAGCAACCTGTCACTATTATTAGTAATAATTTAAAATAAAAACACAAAAATATACTAAAATTGGCTTTGAGACGAAAAACAGTCACAGTAATAGTTTTGTTCATGTAACGATTCGTGTGCTTTCATCACTCGTGTGAGAACACAGGCTTAAAGTATTTACTATTTTTATATTCATAACAAATGAAATGAACAACGATAAGGTATAAATTTATGTACCAAGACTATAATTAACGTATCGACTGCGACGAACATAATGGCAGAGAAAAGACATAGTATTGTGGGTTGAGTACAAAATTGCTACTAACTTATTCCTTAAGCGAAAACAGCTTCTGTCAATCCACAAGTAATTACAGTGGAAATGATTGCCTCGGCAGCTCAAGGACTTTCAATAAAACTGTTAATTAGTAATTACTATCAAGAACCGATAATTAATAGGAATGACTTGATTACTTAATTAAAGTGTTGATCCCTCTCTATACCTGGAAAAACTGACAGAGTGAAAAAAGTCGTAATTAAAAAGATAATGATAACGTGCACAGCATTTACTTGTTAGTTAGTTTTTTCTTATGTTTTGAATAAAAATAGTTATTTTACATTTATATTCATCACTACGCAGGACTTAATGACGTTCTGTTTTAATATGATTTTTATTAACTCGGCGTTTTGACCACATTAAAGCGACCGTGGTCACGAGTAGTCTCTAAAACCACTCCACTGCAAATTCTTCTCGCGAGAACTGTCGCTACAACGTGTCCGAAACGTCAAAATAACTATAATCATAAAAAAACGCGATTAAGTCTCGCGTAATTATAAATATGAGTAAGAATAACGAAAGGTTAAACACTAATTTACACCTATTTCGCAATCACAGAATGTCGCAATTTTGTCATTTTTCTTCATATCTCTCATTCACTTTTCAATGATAATGTCACAAGCAACTATAATTAAACAGAATTAACCAACTTTATTACCAGACAATGCTTTTCCAGCTGTTTAATTGCAGTATAAAAATGCCTGCAATAAGTATACTTACATCTGGGTTAATTATTTTGACAATAACACTTTAGCGTTTCGGTATTTATTTTAATTGCCTCGGTCTTGTGTGATATCTTTTAATACACTGCAGTTAAGATTGTGACATTATTGTTCGTTATTAGGCTGCATTATTGCCACCTGCTTTGTGGGGTAACCGTGTAATTTTATTGTTTCTCTGGTATTTATGTTCGTTTACCTTTTTTACATTAGTTGGAAATTAAACAATGAACTAAGAATGTGGGAGCCTAGGTTTATAATTTAGTCCGATGCTGAAAAGTTAGGTTTCACACCTATGAGCATTTTTAAATAACAACTGGTAATATTTAGTTTTAATAAGCTACTACAACTGTAATCAGAAAAAAGTGGCTGAAGCCTCGTTACGTGATTATAGTGATGGTTTGGTCTATGTAACGGTTCGTGAACTCTGCCTGCCCCATTTATTTTTATACGAGTACCTATTCAAGAACTTCACTTGTGCAAGTAATTACGTTTGGTATGCCATAAAGACTTTTCTTATGAAATAATCATAGCAGTTCAAGTATAATTTGTTGTTCTTGATTTGTACTAATTATTTTTTCCTTACAAATTGCTAATATTACCTTGGCTCGATCAGTTTTAATATCACATCCTGATCAAATAAATAACCAGATAAGTCCACTTTCACCCCAAATACAGCTTAAATTCAATCATTACTATAATTAAATACGGTTAAATTGAAAACCAAAAGTCACATTAAAACTGTCATTAAATTTCAATATCGTTTCGATGATAACATATCAAAAAAAGAACCGGAAATCGACGAAAAGTCCTTGATACAATTTCAAAATTGGAGCATTCATTTCGTTAATTGGAAACGGACGGACACACATTTTATTAATATTGAAGTTAATTTATTATTTCCGGTTCATGAATTTTAACTACCACGGTTTATGGCCGGCGAGGAGGTTCGCAAATTATTGTGTGACTTGAATAATTGTTACTTTTAAGAGCACCTTTTTCTCACATTTTCTCTGGTTAAAAGCTTTTAATGAATCATGTTACTTTAAGAGAGGTAAGCGAGTGATTTAGTATTAATTCAGTTGCTTTTTTTTTAAGCAAAATACTAGCCAGTTATATTTTATGTCAAACTATAATCTAACAGTTTGCAATAGATTTGGATTTAATAAACAAATAGAGAGACTAATGTAGAGACGGTAAAACTAAATGAAATCTAGTAATATATATGGATTACAATAAATACGATATAAAAGTGCAAGGAAGCAAGGACAACATAAGCAAATATTATACTATAAGCTTTTTCACAGTGTATTGACATCCTTGCCTGTAGATAAAACATGTCCTCATAATTATACAAATGAATATTGACATACAAAGTCACATACATGGTGGCCTGGGTCAACAAAAACCACTCTGATTTTCTTTCATTTTTACCCGCTGTATCTCAAAACATTAAATCTTGTAAAAACCGTTGCCCTTTATCTTTTAATACGTACACAATAAACTCATTCCTTTACGCACACTGCGTACGACTTACCAACTCTTTCAAGTTAAGAAACAAACCTCCAAACATTGGCCCCAACAACGTAATCCAGGCAAACATTGGCCCAACTTTTCTCATATGTCTCTCGGTGAGGCGGTGACATAACTCATTCGCCGCTAATCCGAGAACAAACGACTGGCTCCCGCGACGCTGTCTGTCACGAGAGCAAAATCTAAAGGCATTGTACCAATTGTCATACTTGCCCGAATCAGATTAATTGAGGCTTAGTACGACAACTTATCATTTTCTAATGTGTGTAGTTAGGCAGTGACCGGGGCAATCTATCTCGCGCGCGACTTCACTCACTTCATAAGAAAACCTCACCATTTCTTCACTGTCATAAGAAGCAACTAAGGGAATAATGGGTACATTTTAGACGACAGACTAACAACCTGTCATACAACCTCTTAACATAAAACCTAGAAAATATGCTAAAAATCAGTTACGATACTTGAAATAGTCATGGTTTTGTTTAATGGTTGTCAATGTGTGCTCTACCTACCCCATTTGAGGACACAGCCGTATCTATGTTTGAAATGGCTCGAGTTCACCAATAAAAACAACCAAGTTAGTGACATTTTTATTTTTGTTCTTAAGGTCTGCTGGTGTAGTCCTACCACAGAACTATTCACCGTTAACTTTTTACACCAGTACAAACAGGCTGTACCCTTTACTAAGAAAATCAAATAATTTATTTGGCATTTCTGCTAAATTTATGAAGTGGGGTCTATGGAGGCTAAGGAGGATATGTAACGACGCTTTTTTAATGTCACAAGTCACTTTGGTTAGTTAAAATTACACCTGAAAGAGTGAGTCTTCTTAGTCACATAATATACGAAGTAAAAAATGTTTATAGTCAAACACTATCATAAAATTCCCATATAACACCGATTCGTGGTATGTTTGTTAACTCATAGTTAATTTGGTCAAACTGGCAAAACTTGCAACTTGTCTTTATAGCATTGAATATTTTTAGACAATAATTTTGTGTAAGAAATCAACTCCATCGTTTACTTATTTACCTTATACATTTCATTAATAATGTTTACCATCTGATCGCAGCTAAAATCCACTCGGTTGCTATCCGCATAACCAATCTTGGCTAACAAAAACAAAATAACGCGCGCTGTAGTTATCAATTACTAAAAAAGATATTCACGAGTTGAACGATGACCTCAACTCGCATTACAAAGACATATATCATAGTAAAGCCACCGTGTGACTCGACAAATAAAAAGCGCAATTTAGCCATCGCTGGAGATTAATCAGAAGCCGACAGCAGCGCAATTTGAACTAGCACCGCTGCACAGGATACAATATTTTATGTTGACAGACATAACAGCGTTTATACGAGCGTTTATTCTTTATGTGTCCCGTATTTTATTCGCTTTATGACGGTCGTTGACAACCCTAATAATTCTAACGGTCCACCCATTTGTTGGACGAATTCAAACTGTGCCTTCCACGCGTTAAGAGCCGTCAAATTTTGTTTAAAGTGCACATTTAAATTTGTCTCCGGTATAATAGTCGTGGATGCCGGTTGTGTGTTTGTTAGTATTTTATTTCGGGGCGTTCTCGCGTCATAAAATAATGGCGTAATGCACGCTCGTAAATCAATTTTCCTTTGAACGATGACGTTTATAACGAAGGTCGGTAGTTTTGAATTAGTATATTATTTTTTCTGTGGTACGAACGTGATTATTATCGTTGTTTATTGATGGCCAGTATTTTTGTTCCCCTCGGTATTAAAACGGTCTACACGGAGCTTTATCTTAATACTTATTTCTGTTTAATAGCTCGCTTGATTAATGGTAAAGGCTGTGGTTTTAATCGCTATGTAATTTAACTATTTTGAAATAATGTGTATAAATTATTTTGACGATAGACTCGCCACCTACAGCGTTAGGGTCCCATCTGGCAATTTTAATTTCTTTTTTTTTCTGTTTCGTTTGTCACCCTGCATTTGGGTGATTATTAATTATTAGTCTTATAGCGTCTGTGAAATCGTAAATTAAAAATCTTGATTTCTCATTGTGATTGAGATTGCAAACCTAAAAAAAATGCTAGAAGTGGCTGCAAAGCGTGATATGGTCATAATCATGGTTTTGTCTATGTCACGTTTCGTGTGCTCTGCCTTCCCCATTTGGGAATACAGGCGTGATTGTATATGATTGAGATTACTTTTAACAGAAGTTTAGTTTGGATCAAATAAGTCAGATATTTTAATGTGGAGCTTGCACCCAAATTACAAAGCTTGCGTAGCACAAAAACAAAATATAAAACACATCCAAAACAATTCCACATAAGTGTAACATTCAAAGGCTCACCCTAAGCATTAAATTTATAAAACACCAACAAATGAAAATTGAATTGGAACAAACCTTTCTAAATAAAACAGCAAGGGTCGCTCGGAGGAAGTTCTCACCGCGTACTACGCTTAAATATGTAATAAGAACTCGTACTACGAACGGGTGAAATACAGGAAGGCAATAAAGGAAGTCAAGTCATATTATACCAACAATTTAAGATAGGGTTGAAAGGGGAAAATGACGTAATAGAAAAAAAAAGTGAGTAGAATCATAAAGATATTAAAGAGTACGATGAAATAAATTTTAAAGGGAAAGATAATGAAACGAAAAAGATTAAGGAGTTCAAAGAAGCAACGGTATAAGAACTTATTTAAAGATTTAAAGTTCAAGCCCAGTACATTTGAACTATTAATATTGTTTAGTACTAAAACTTTCTTCTCTAGTATTCTACTAATGATAAAAGTGACCTCAAAGCTTAGTACTGATAAAATGTCTTCAATTAACATTTAAAGTTTTAAAAGCTACCAGCTCTTCAGCCGCATGTTCTCCGAACTTACATCAGCTAGCGGCAATAATTCATTTCGACATCGATTCATCATTTATTTTCTAAAAATTGACACGAAATATGAGCACGCGACCCGAACGGAACATAGTACAGGGGCCTGTTCATAAATCTTCATTGCGTCCCGATGACACGCCGCGACACTTCTCTCTGCTACCGCGCTACTGAACACTCTGCGTCACTAACAACTTACGTTACACCACCAGCGTCATCAGGAACTCGACTCTAGAGCACTACGTTAAAGTTCCTATCAGTTTGGTGATTCCAAGTTGGGACCCTGTCACATTTACCAACATGAATAACTTTCCAAAGATCCCCCGATCCAGCGAATTTTGAAGCCAAAGCGCAAACGCTAGGGTTGCTTTTCACTTGGTCAGGACAAACTGGAACTTTGTTCTTTTCGTTAGATTTGTCACTGTCTGAAACGAGAATGTCGTTAGAGTGGATTCAATCAGCAAGCGAGTCTCAACCTTGAACGAGGGAGACAAGATCGAGTTTCACAAGGGAGGGTTCCTGGTGAGTGGCAACAACATTATCCCTCTGTGACAAGCAACGTCAGGTTGTCGATCATTATAATATATGTGCCGCGCTGTCAGCTGTCTTAACACATGAATGATTCACTCCGTGATAAATTTTAGCTCATGATTACATTTCATACACACGTCAATGTGTCTGTTTACGTAATTACTGGGTCTATATTTAAGGCTTTCAGACGATTTTACGACGGACAGAAGCCTGAGGCTCGTTCATTATTTTGACAAGCTCTCTGTTTATGAATGGTTTGATTTATCGACGTAACGGTGCGGGAATGATAAATCTGTGATAAGTCGCCATATTTAGTGCGATGTTTTGCGGTTTTGCTACTCGCCGTTTTCTAGTGGCGAGTTTTGATAACTTATTAAAATTTTCGGCAAGTACAAAATAACTCGCATATTTCAAACGAAACGTCCGTTCCTAAGAAACTAATCTAATAAATGATGAATTGATGAATGATGCTACTATTGACATTGTGAATATTTATAATATAATTTTCTTTTAGGTGATCCTAGAATCTTAGGTCTCATACCTAGACCAACAAAAGTTAAGTTTAAACGGTTATTGAAATACAACTTCCTATCCTCCGAACAGTTGATGAAATTATAAGTTTAAAATCATATCCATAACAACTATCCTGCAGCCAAACTAATCAGTGGATTGCCCCGAGCGGCGGTAATCCGATATAATTCGCGTGATAGATCGAGGCAATAAACTTATGAGATATGATGTGAGATGGGGGAACGATAGTAGGATTAAGAGGGGAATTATGATGAGGTTTTGAGATTTTGTGAAGAAAATTGTAGACGTGGTTTGGTTATTTAAGCTTTTTTACTGTCTGTGTTCCTAAATAAGGTACGCGAGCTCAAAAAAAGCCTCAGAAACAGATCGACTGTTTCTTGTTTAATGAAGTGCCTATCTAGCATAACTTTTAGGTTTTACGCTTAACAGGGACGGACAGGTTGCTAGCCTGTCACCTAAAAATAAAGAGAGAAAAATAAAAATAAAATAGAGAGGTTCTATTTCTAAGCCCGTGACTACACGCCTTAATGCGTAATTTTGTTATTTGGATTTTTATATAAAAACTGTTACGTGTTTTTTTGTGCAATAAACAGTTCACTTAGTTATTTATTTACCTTATAGGCACAAAAAATACTTTGTATTTAAATAAAAACGTAGTTCAAAGCCATCTTTTGAGATTTCTCTCCGTTTAAAAATTGAAAATTGAAACGCCACTTCAACGTTTCGAATAACTTACGATTGCAAGTTTTAAACACTTCTACTGTAAATCTGCAGACGTTCGCATTTAAGTGCCAGCTTCACCTTTCGCCCGTTTTATTTGTGTCCTAAAGGAGCCACCGGTTTTTCGCTGCTTGATACAGAAGCCAGACGGTCCTCGCGTCGATCAAGATGCGAGGTGCGGGCATACATCAAAGTCGAGCTTATCTGTGCAAGCGATACTGTGTTTGCGCTGCGCAGAACAAAGAACAAGACAGTTTTGTGTGAGCTTTTATAGAAGTACTTCAAATTATCTGTACTAAGATTATAAATACAAAAGTTATCTGTTGTCTATTGGCTTTTTTGTTTCAATCTCTGAACTGATCCTGGATAAACATAGTTCTGAATAAGCGGCCAATTGCAATTGAACTCTGATCTGTGCGGTCGTTAATATTAAACAGAGTTCAACTCGCTTATGAGGTTGTAAAATACGATAAGCTTAATTCTACGCGACCGCGGTAACAGCTACTGTGAAATGTTTGTATTTAACAAGCCTTTGACTTTCACGATACATTCGTATTACATATTTTTCAATAAGTTCCAAAAAAGTATAATATTTCCAGTTTCGAATGTACAATGCATAATAATATTGATTGGCAATTATAATAATTAATAATACCTAAAATTAAAATTAAAACCAAACAACTACACTATTTTATTGCAATTAATATTCATAAAAATTACAGAGAATGTTCGTTTGACTGTTCGTCTGAACCAAAACGTAGAAGCATAGATGAGGAATGCGATAAAGTGATGCAGGCATTGTCTATCAGCGTTGATGGAAGGCTGACGCAGAAACTATCTCTAAAAGGCAAAGACATTACGTCTGAGCGAAATATATTACTGTTCAAAAGATTAATGTACGTTTTACTCGGACCATTTATGGTATGATGAAGTGTTTGTTACTATTCCAAGATTTTCTATAGCTGATCGTCGAAACTTAGTACGGCATGTCAAGACGCATGAACGTCATTTGAATTAATACCGGCTCTAAGGAAACGCACCAACAAATATCCCAATATCAAAGGTTAAAGCAATGCACAAATCAACGTCCCTAACAAATGCAGCGATCACGAAACAAATGACGGCGATATAAAACAGTGTCCCAATTATTTGGGACAATTCATTAGAGGGGCTCCGGGCGCTGCGATTGGCGCGATTCGTCACCCGTTACTCGACAGATGGGTATCTAGCGAGGAGTGCCGGGAAGAAATGGTCCCACTAAATCAACCGACGGTCGACAATCCCGAGCAGTCGCCGTCGATACATCAAGTGTAATGCCTCGAATACCGCGGCCAGATAATCGAATGTGAGCATCGACTCGTTACACTGGAAATAAGATGAGGATTCTCTTGGCACCGCAAGGAACGACCTAAGTATGTTTAGTTATCATTCGATTATCACCGTTGTTGACATGGAAATAAAATTTAATTAGGATAGGTTGCTAGTGAAGGATCATTCGAATGCAGATCGATTGAAGGTTGGAGTTTTACAAGCGTTTAAGGTTGAAACTGGTTTGAAGTTAGACGCGAGTTGTCGCCAGCCAGTGAGCGCTGATAGATCTGTAAAGTTTGCCGCAGACAGGAATATATCGAGTGGCTGCCTCCGTTCAGCTTTATTTATACATAACATCTGTTTGAAGTTGAATCTACCGGCGCGGACGGGGAGCGCATTACCAGAGATTTATTCCGCGTCTTAATTGTGAATCGATGGGTTAATGAAGATAAAACCCGCGGCCGTGTTGTAAATTAGCTCGCGTGTCGACTGCTCGCTCCGATAAAGGCCTGCTTTATTGCTTTGTTTGTTTTCTCTGCCCGTACTTCAAAGGCAGAGAGATAAACTTCAGTTTTATACGGACATATTCTTTAAAGATCAAATACAAAGAACTAAAATTAATGGCGTTCCCCGTAATTAACTACTACACTTATAAATCAGCCGGTTTCTACAATAGCCCGCAAAGTAAGATAAATCGACGAGACAGACCACTCATACAAGTCCGCGCTGACACGCGTCAATTCTTGTTCAAAGCGGGCTACTTTGCGATCCACATCTAAAAAAAATACTTGCTTCTTCTTTTCTACACTGCCAGCATCTAAGGTCTCCGGTGTATTGAAAGTTTCCAGGCTCGAATGATTAATGGGTGTGACGTAACAGAGTTGGGACAAGGGTTAACCCCACGCGGTCACACTCGCATCTAATGGTCGTGATTCGACAAGTACAAATGGCCCCTGTGACAAATGGCTTGCGGACGACCCCGTGTCGGCGAGTGCGTCGTAACTTTAACTAATAGACAAGCCAATATAACCTTTATGGGTGTGCTGTTTAATAAAACCATTAGCGTTTCAATCGGTGGAGTAAATTCGCTACAAACTGCATACATTTTAATACTCGGTGCTTGGATTTGCTTTTATAAAAAGTCATCGCTTCTTTGAAGTAAAACTCTTGATAGTGGACGCAGTTTTTATGGAAATTCAGAAGCTTAAAGTCTTTAAGGTTCAATTTAGCTTGGTTTGGTAGCAAATATGTAAGCAGAAAATGATAAGTGAATGTCGAAAGTGTCGATCCTTTCCGATAGGATCAGAGGTCGCCAACGCCATAGATACTGGGAAGGAAATTCTTTGCGATTCCCTTTTCATAAAGTCCAGTCCCTACCAGGGAGGCATGATTTATAACGGCTTCTAGTAGCTGTATATTGCTTTGCCGCTCATTTGATAAACGATGTAGATGGCACTGGTAACATTATTGCTTTTTTGAAATATGATGTCTGTAGGGCTCTCGTGAGGTCAATTGAGACTTGTGTTTTATGTTGTTCGCTGCAGTCACGTACTAGTCTTTCTTTGGATTTACTTGATCGCTAGAGAAAAGATTTATAAGCAGTGTTGCGAATATAATGTGTCTCATAAACATCGGACTACAATTATGTATGGTTTGCATAGCATGCATAAAACACTTTTTTTTATCGCAATAACGTTTACGTTTTAATTTTTTTATCTTTATTCATTTAAATTTTAGAATTTGTCCAATCATCTGATTTTTTTGACGTGACAACGTCTTAAATTAGGTTGAGCTGGGAGTCACTTATGAAAAAGTGTAACGCTCGGTAACGTTACGAT
>BHDV01008300.1:70769-151802 GCA_005406045.1 Adoxophyes honmai | reverse complement strand
AAAATAAATTCGTAATAGCTAATAGTTATTTTTAAAAAAATCTCAGAGTAAAAAGTGTACGAATCCTACCTGCTTTCCCCTACCGAGGGTTTAAATTTTTTTTTTTTTCAATTTAAAAAAGTAGCTGACAGTTTTTTTGTATCGAAAGTGTCTATCTCAAGGCTGGCCAAACCCAGGCCCGCCAAGACATTTGAGTTGGCCCGCACAGCGCGTCCGGCCGGCAAGCTGAAGACACGCGGTGGCAGCACTTGCACCTGATTGCTCGTCTTGATAAATAGTTGTGGCCCGCCGTCGCCATAGTCTTAAAAATTTTGCCCGCCTGGAAAATCTATTGGCCAGCCTTGGTCTATCTAATCATCAAACGGAAATGATGGGGTACAAAAGTGATTTGGAATACCACAGTGACGTTGTTGAAGTTCATGATTATTTGAATACATTTTTGAAAAAATATAAATTTATCATTTTAATTAGTCCGTCAGTAGGATTATGGAAAAACATGAGAGACGTGATTTTGGTTTATCGATTAATTAAAAATTGACAGAGGTATAGATCATCATCAAAATTCCGGAGAGGGGCTTGTGAAGTCACGCCGTGATAAAAATGTAACACAGTCATGTTTTGAAACTTTGGAGCACTATATCCACTATATCTGTTGGACTAAATAGTTTTCTAGAGTCAACTACCCACCAAACAAATACCTACTAACTGACAGCGTGCAACGAAAACCAATTTCCAAACGCTATCCAAACTAAGTAAGAAAAATGATAAATAATACAACACGCGTCCAACAAATCATAGCCATAAATTAACACAAGCAATAACCATCCGCCACGCATCGCGGACAATACAAAATGGCGGACAGCATCTCAAACTATGCGAAATAGACACCCGCGTCGAATTACCAAAAGCGGTGATTTACAACAGATTCACCGACAAAACACCCGTGAAGATTGTAACAGCAAACACGGATTTCACGGTTGCAAATCCGAACGATTTCGGTTGACGGATTCCGTGACAGCCCCCTGTTGCGTTTAGAATTAATTGTCCGGGATTTGCGGGGTTTTTTATGGAGTTCAGTAGACACCATGGTACTTTATGATACCAGCTAGTAGTACACTATTTTTATATTACAACGCAGTGACCTACAATTATGCTTAGAATAGACAGAGCACATGAAACATTAAACAAAACCTTCACAGCCACTTCTAGCATAATTTTAGGTTTCATTACCGATAAGAGGCAACAATTGGGATAGTTTGCTAGTCTATCACGTAAAGCACACCTAAACATAATTATAAAACGTATCTAAACCTATTTCCTTAGTAACCATGATTAATATGATTATGGCTGTTTCACGCTTCGCAGCCACTTCAATTCAAGTACAATTTTAGGTTTCAATTTTGAATACAGATGGAAGAGGCATAATAGGGACGACCTAGCCCGTCATCTAAAGCATACGACTTACATACATACATATCCTCACGCCTATATTCCCGAGAGGGGTAGACAGAGCACATGAATTAAAAAATCCAGTGCCACGTTTAGCGATTTCAGAGCAACCAGATGATCAAACGTGATACTGCAGTGACAGGTTGCTAGCCCATCGCCCACAATACACTTATACGACTTCCAATATCGCATACGACTTCCATGGGAAAAATGGTGAGGTGATAGAAGCCTACCCCATTTAAAAATACAAGCCTGATGTATGATTTTATAGTTTAGTATTCAGGAATTTTAAGATACATAGAAAGTGTAGTCATTCTTCTGGAAATAATAGATTATAATTAATTTGAAAAAAAGTATTTGAGCTCCGCACCTTAGTGACCGCTAAGCGAACAACCGCTTACCCATTCATTAGCTACCTATTATTTCCAGTTGAATAACATACATTTATTTTCTATGACCACGCGTGTGGTCACAAACTGACAGCTGACCGCATTTAATTTCTTCCACTTCCATTTACTCCCCATTATTCATATCTCTATAAAACATCGAGTCATACAGCACAATCGTGACAGACAAACAGACATTGTGAGGTCCGAGCTTCCTGCGCTTTCAGAACGGGGTTGTGTAAACACTACTATTGCGTGACTGTGTAATAAAAAAAATAAGTGTCCAAAATCTTGTTACTATTGTGGACTTAAATGTAAAGGTACAAGGTTGGTTTTGTGTCAAGCGGCGAGGGCAGTAAGGTTGTATTGAAATGGCTGGTGGAAATATACGAGCAAATGGATTGGCCGTTTGTCGGCCGTTCGACAAGTGACAGTGGGTGGCCACTCCACGTCGGCAGCTTTATACAGCTTGAATGCAAAGGGCGAATTTTAAATGACGTCCGACGCCGGATGAATGCGAAGTGTGATGTATGCGTATTAATCCTGGCTGATTGTTGTCTTTTCTAAGGTTTCTTGACGTTTAAAAATAAACTTGACGGGTGGTCATCGTGCTGGGTTCGGTGGATCGCTACCAACAGAACCGCTTATCCAGCCGTAAAGAAGCAGTGATCGTCCTGCTGTGTTGTGACATTGGAGGGTGAGATAGCTTGTTCAGTGGTGTTATTCTGTGATAGACGGAACCCATAGATGAGCTCGTCGTCAAGGAATCAAAGTTGGACAATAACAATTACATATTATAACATTATAGCAACTGTCATGACATGACGGTGAACACTACAGCAACTGTCATGAAGGTGGTTATAATCGCTTACAAGCTTTGCTTGCCTCGTTTGCTTACATCTCGCATTTTAAAACATTTTAAATCTAACTCGTTTTAGAATGGTTTCTTAGCAAACGTAAATACTTAGTTTTTATCGTCAGCCAATACGACATTATTATGGCTTTTACTGTGAGAAAAGAACTTTGGGGCAAGCAAGATTAAACCAGATAAATCGTGTAGAGCCAACTAAAAATTCAATTTTACTCTTCGTGTTTAAAAGCCGCAATTTATGCACTTGTAGATTTTATCGCCGATAGCAACGAAGGTCACCTCATTCGCCAAAGGTACCAATAATGAATTTATATTGTACACGCATTTAAATATTAAACGATTGTAAAGTAGTCAAAATAACCTTAATATGGTAACGTATGGTCATAAAAACGTCGGCAATGATAATTTATGACGTCATTATTACCGTTTCTTATAAACGTCATGGCGGGTCACTTAGAAATACCATGGAGAGCGTTATAGGATGGCCTTTACTGATGGATTTGTTTATGCAAACTGGATGAAACTCTAGCTGCTTCTGTTAGGGTTGATATTAAGAATTCGTCTCGGAAAATATAATCCTGACAATAAAAATAAAATATGCTTATCTCATAGCCCATAACAACGCCTTAAGTAGCTGTGTTTGAACAGAAATGTGTGACAAATAAAAGTGTTGATAGCATATTTTATTTAGACATTACACTCGTCCATATATTACTAAGTTTATGGCCGCTGCCGAAAACGTTTCTGATATTGTTAGTTTACCGTGTTTTGGAGCCATTAGCAATATATTTGGGGGGAAACATGGATATTACGCCTAAGAGTCGGTTTAATAAGATAATTTATGATGCTTGTCGATGTATAAAAACATCCAGCAATCCTTTAAGACAGGCGTGGACAGATCGTAAACAACTCAAGATTAAACTAACTGGGTAAACCAAGTTTGAAAGTTACGATTCGGTCACCTATTAAAATATCCTCACTATACCCCTCTGAGTCGTTGAGAGGTCGAAACAGTCTCCATTTCTGGTGAAAAAACTTTCCAACTAAAATGCGATATTGCCTGTTTGGGTAGAAGAGTATTATGTAAGTAAATAGAAAATAGAAAGTAACAGATTAATCGACTATACATTTTGTTTAAGTCGTTACAAACGAGTATATTCGTACATTTTATTGTTGACTGGCTACTCTGCCAATTCGGTCATTCTTTCTTATTCTCATAAACACTTGATCAACAGCTAATCCTACCCTTTTGTTGCTGTACGGTGTATTGTGATTTGTGTTTGTTATATCAAGGCATTGCTTTGTTACTTTGTTCTTGTTAATGTTCAAGGTTTGGCCACCAAATAAGAATAAACTATGATACTCTTACTCGTTTTTTTCACAAATTTCCCGAGTAAAGACTGGAATTGTTCCAAGATTAAAAGTTTATTCTCCTTATGATTTGTTATACGAGTACAGTGATGAACTGATGAACTAGGGAGACACACTCGTGACGAAATCTACACTTTTCATCAGCCAGCTTAGCACGACAAGGCGCGAATCGAGTCGCGTGCGAGATAGACTGTACATGTTAATGTTTATCTAGAGGTCAGAATAAGACAGTAGTTAGGATTCAGTTTTACGTATAAAAACGGTGTTCCTTTTTATGTTTACCTAGTATGAGAAACAAAAGAGCGCTTTGTTGTAGTTTTGTTTCTTTTTTCAAATTTTGTAAAACAAAAGAAGCTTTCAAAAATAAAATGGCGGACAAAAATTATCAAACACTAATTTGTCTGAGTTAGAGAGACCTGCAGCTCGACATTTTTTATGTCCACAGATAAAGAAATACGCTCCACAGCTGTCAGGGCGCTATCTCGGCCCGTATTTCAACGTATTCTTTTATTTGTTTTACAGTGTATATTTCAAGAAGCGCCGAGTTTATCTTTTATGAGTAGTAAATTGAAGTGTAAACTGTCGTGCAGCGAGTGAGATTTTTATATTTTATTCAACTCTTGACTTCTGTTCATCGTGGTGGGTGGATCGAGTTTAGACGAATTATTTCTTTTATGACTATCGTTTATTATACCTACCTAATTCTTTGTTCGTTCGACTATTTTAGAATGACAAAACGTATCTTTATTTTAAAACATCAAACTATGTTTACCCGTTTTTATTTTGAAGGCTACAGAGATCCGTCTACTCGTGTTGTATCGGGTTTAGAATAATATCTGTCCAATTTTTTCGTCGATGTCGTAAGATACGACTAAGAGAAATACCTATTTCAGGTTACAGGTTAATAACCTGTTACTATTATACGTGTCGTATTTTATTTAACTTAAACTTAATTATTATAAACTAGAAGTGGTTGCAAAGCGTAAAAGGTGTGATTTTCACTATGTAACGCTTCGTATGCTCTGCCTACTCCATTCTCAATTACAACACAGTACTCAGTATTTTTTCTCAAATGAAGCTGACGCTAAGGAGGCCTAGGCAAAAACTCAAGAAAAAAAACGACACTCAAAATCACACTGACAGCATTTTAAACTTAAAAACAGTTCTAAGAACCAGACCAATCCTAAAAACCCGCAGTCCATCAATTCCCGCTATCTAATCCAAACTACGACGGCATCAATAAATAATTGCTAAGTGAAACATGAACGATAGTGTCAATGGAGTAAACAGTGCCCTTACACCGCACCTACGTCTCCGGAGAACTAAATCAACAAAACCCAAAGCACTTGCGTCCTTATTCTGTGCACCCAAGTACTACATCGCACCGTTCGTTTTTCGTATACGTCGTTTGTTTAGTTAAGCCTGGGACCATCCATCATCGGTAAGTGATAGATGGGTGCTGCCCAAATATTTGAATTATTTGATATTAGATCGGGGTCGGGAGTGACTGAAGTCATTTGCCACTGTCTGGGATATAATTTATGAGGCTGTAATTATGATAACTTCCGTCGGGACCTGTTATGGGTAATGTGTTTGGTTGTTACTTTGGCTTGGTACGGTCAGCGTCGTAAGTGTATATGCGTCGACAAGACGTCTAAAAGATCACATACACTTTTATGCTACTAAACGTATCGTTGCTTGACGTATACCCACATATCGACACTTGAATAGTGTAATGGGGTAAGTGACATCGTTTAGAACAGTAGGTACCTAAGTTATCTCATTTCACCTTATAATTCGTATTCGCTAATTTCTATAAATTATTATTTAATACATACATACATACATACATACATATTCTCACGCCTGTATTCCCAAGAGGGGTAGGCAGAGCACATGGATTCAAAAATCCAGTGCCACATTTAGCAATTTCAGCAGGGTAACCGATGGTTAAACGTGAAATTGCAGTGACAGGTTGCTAGCCCATCGCCCACAATACACTAACCCCTTTCCCAGAGTCGACTCTTACGACACCCACGGGAAGAAAGGGGGAGGTGCTATTCTAACCCGGCACCACACGGGGCAAATTAATTATTTAATAAATGTCACTTATGCATTAACATTATACATTTTTTATGTCGTCTTTTAATTAAGCCTTGATACTTTAACGCTAAGATTGTAGATTTTTTTTGCATTCGACTGTACAGCCGGTTTGGACACTTTGGACTGACCACAATCCTTGAAGCTGGTCTAATTAAAGGTAAATCTTCCGCATCTCTGTTTTTGTCTTAATATTATGAACAATTTATTACACCAATCACCTAGTCACAAATTAGGAGATTTGATGCCTGTACTATGAATACTTGACAGCAGATAAACTTACCTATGTAGATAAAAACAAAAGACTCGAGAGCAAACATTCGTATTTACCATACAACATGCCCCGACTGGGAATCTTAAACTTCACAGTCAGCTAACCACTAGGCTATCCGGCGTCAACGTATGTTTTAATATAAACTATATGAACTACCATTAAAAGCCGAATAAGATGCATTTCAAACATCGTTGCGATACCTCTCTCTCATAGTCGTGTTCTTTAGATAGGTACATGCTCTGATGTAACTACGCTCGTGGACGAGCTCATCGTCGAGCTGTAAATTTTTCCATACAATATGACAGCTAATTTTGAAACTTTATCGTCGAGCTCGTAACTTGGCCAAGTTTAGTGACAGTGCTTTTTCCCTCAATGTCAATATTATTCATAATATTCATAATTTTTGTGAAAACAAAAATAAATTGGTCGCGCAATAATAAATCAATGGTGGTCAAATAGACACCATCTTTGGTCCAAACTTTAAATAAACTGAAACTAGAACTAATTAAACTGTAACTGATGTCTCCGTAACTATATCTCATAAGATGTTTATTTAAGATAATAAAATTGTGGTTAAATTAAACAAGTCACTAACTATATTGCTTTGGCTGAGTTACCATTAAGCCTTACTATAATTATAACCTCGAGGCACACCGTTGATTAATACATCTGTAATAAAACTCGTCGCCACTAATCTACCTTATTACTCTTTGTCACATAAAAATCCCAAATGATTTATTAATACACTCAACCACTCGCACCTGTCAACCGACCAAAAGTAAAACGGCGTATCTGAACATGCGTCACCCTGTACTTACGTCCTTTGAGCTACATTTGTAAATGTAAATAAGGGAACGGTGTGTAAATACGCATCCGTCAGTGCTAATATTTGCCAAGCGTTTAAATCAACCGTGAAACACACGTTTTAAAATGTTGTAACTGTCAACAAATTTTGTGTGCTGATAGAACATTCTTTTACCAGCTCGTCATATCAAATACCTATCTCAATGAAAAGCAATTTTTTTAAGGTACTTAAATATTGAAGGAGTTCAAGTTATAATTTTACCTAAAAACGGTCTTAACTTCTCTTTTTTTTTGTTAATATTTGCGTTAGAAAAGGTCTTGTTTCTTTTAATAAAAATTGCAGAACTTACATTCACATAAGGTAACGGCACCAGTTATGGACGGTTTAAGCTGACAAGCACCAGTGATGGACACATCATTCATAATTTAAAGACCATAGAGTTGTGAATTGATTGTTGTAAAACAAATGACTTTTCCTAAGTGGGTAGTAAATAAGGGTCATTGTGCATTACTGGTTCTTTGTCCATAACCGGTGACTTTACCTTACGACTTCAGTTTGATAACTTCTCCTTGTTTGCTTTAGGCTCACGTAAAGAAATACAACTTAACTCCATGTAATCTAATTAACAGGTGACTAAGAAAATGGGTTTAGGTATGATTTAGGTGGCAGACTAGCAACCTGTCACAAAATACCTTTTTCGTCTGTTTAATTAACTCATATTAGGCTAATAGTGGCTGCGTAAGAGAATCGTAATTAGTCTCTGTAACATTTCGTGTTTTCTGCCTATTCAGTTTAGAAATGCATGACGGTACAATGTAATTTATTGAACGTAATATAATTTATGAGACGTAATGTAATTTATGCAATGTAATGTAAACATGCATTACAATTAAACTCATACCCGCACTCAAAGAACCTTCTAGACCCGTACGAGTGCACATCGCAAATCTTAAGGGCACTTCCACACCGTATTCTCGCAACCCAACAAATTTGAAAAGCCGACCGACGATGAGTGATGACCTGCCCGTGATTAACGACCGTCATTCATCATCGCCGACGACTCCCGACTGACGACTGACGTGTGACGACAATCAAATTGATTGACGCGTTTAATGTTTAATATCAAGTGATTGGGATTTGCTGAGGCTGTGACGCTTTGTAAGTTGCTGTGCTGATTGCAAAGTGTTGTGATTAGAGCTAATGATAATGTGAGTACAGGGGCTATACCTCTAAAGTAAAGAAATTTAAAACGATGCATTCATAAATTTATTAAGACAATTGGTAATTAAAGCGTCGTTAAAATGGGGTAGGCAGAGAGATATTACGCCACATATATAGATTAGAAACATGGCTAATTCACGTTTCGTGGCTAAATGCAGCTTAATTTATGTTTTACGTCAACAGGTATTTAATAATAATGACAAATTGCTAGCCTGTCTACGACATCCACGGAAAAAATAAGAGGTATTTTATGAACAACCTTTCTAAAAAGTGTCAAAAGATGGCGCTATTTTAAACAACCGCAAATCACCCCATTTCATTATACAGTCAGCAAAAAAATGTCGATACCGTCAAAGTGTGAAAAATATGCGTATACGCTCTTATTTATTATATTTCAACGTTAAAGTGGTGTAAACATTTATTGGTACCTCGTCCGATTCCACATCTTTGTTGTTAACTGTACGTTTTCGGTTTTAAAACACGCCGTCAAAACTGCCCCACGCAAATCGATAATACCCCTTTTATTCGAAACCGCCAAAGTGGACTGAAGTGACTAGGTAATATTGTTTAGTCCCTCACTCTTACCTCCTACCACAATCACATAAAACCTGAGACCGCTTCTAAATTTCCTCGTACATTGCCTGCCAGCAAATAAACTGATGTAAGGCGACTGTTTGAAACGATCAGTGAATGGTGTGTTAGATTATTGTTTCTCATTGATAAGTAAAGTAGTCGTTTGGGTATAACAGCCCTTGTTGCCAAGCGATGACGTGACAAAGATGGATCAGCATCATTTATCATTACATTGTGGTCACATTGGCATATTGAAATAGCAAAAATAGAATTTTCTTTGGGCTGACGGTTGTTTCTTCTCGGCCAGCATTGTATTCGGTTTTGGAAGGTTATGTTTGTTAGTGAAATAGATAAAACCATAATGAGAACTTAAGGAAGTGAACAAAAATAAACAAGTTTGCGAAGTACTAAGCAGACATACTCTTTATGGGACCTCTTACAAGCCTTGTGAAAAAGAGAAAACTTAATTAATAATTAAGAAAAAAAATATTTTTCTTGAAAGGTATTATGACAGCTACGTTCCCAAATAGGATAATCATAGCACACGAAACTCTACATAGACAAAACCGTGAATATTTTACGTATCATAGCCGCTTTTAGCATTAGTATAAGTATTATTAGGTTTAATACGATAACGATCACGACCTTCATACACATGACTGTTACATTTCATAAAGTTTAGTTTACATTTTACTCGACGTTGATGACCTATTTTGCTTAAGAACAACTTTATCCAATGATGTAGATATATTTACATTCACCTACGTGTCACATTGGGAACAAAAACAGTTAACTTATCTACTTTAAATCTAGTTAAATTAATTAGTAACATTTTGAAACGTAATCTTTATTCTGTATGGGTTAGGTTTTGCACATTGATCATCCGTCTAAAGTCTATCACGCAAAAGGCATTAGGTATTTCCGTGACTAATTATCGAAAAACAGTTGTCACGCAAAACTTAAGCCTTCATTAGATTGTACTAAAAATCTGATTGGTTTATCACCCCATCGATTTGGATCATCGATCATAATTTATCGATAATATTTATGTTAATTGGGTTTGTAGCGGCGATCAAGCGATTGAGATTTGTATCGACTTTTTCTAATTAGTATCGTAAAGATAAATCAAGGCTTTGGTTTGACGCATTTCGTGTTTTCCTAATTTCGTTAGGTAATGAGGAAAATTGTTTTTTGATGTACTATCGAACCAACTGATTCCTGACTCATCGCAGAACGTTGTCACAATAAACGTCATAAACATTTCCTTTGACAATCAATGCAATGTCACTATGATGTTCACTGAGAAAAGGTTCTATGGTGGGTCAGTAATTAATTGGTTCGATGGTACAGTCAACTGATTTGATAAGTACGTTGTTTTGAACTCTTTAACATGGAATAGTTCTATTTGACACATCATGGCACCGATTTAAGCTACTAGTCAAACTATTTGGCTTTGAGGAGGGTGCAACTCTACTCTTATCTTCTTTTGTATGTTTTTCTTTGAATATTTCACTATTTTAATAAAGTCTTCGGTTCTTATTCTATTTAGTCCACAGTAAGATAGTTAGTCGTTTTAAAAAAAACGTGTAACTAAATTAAGGGTTAATGAAAAATTTCGATCACTTCATCTGCGTTACAAACATTACCTATAGGTACCCAAAGTCCGGGTAAATATCGTGACAGAAAATAAAAACAAGTAACTTTTGCTTTGATGAAAGCAATTATCTACGGAGAGGTTTTTTGAAAATCATTGAGTTCGATATTGTATTTACAATATTTAGGACAGAAAATGAAGGTCAAAGTTTACTTCATCTTTCTTCATGAGTCAAAATTGTATGTAGGCTTAAGGAGAAAATAAATTTGTTATTGTATTTTTGTGCCCAGTATAAAGACATTTCAACAGGCAAAAAAAGCAATGTCTTTAACTGATATACAGTCAAAACAATTGATTTTGACTCACCGCAAGACATTGTCACAATTAAAGAAGCGTAACAAAGATATCCTTTTTCGAGCATTGCGATGTCGACGTTCACTGTATAATTATTATAGGTTCTTTGGTGGATTAGGTATCAATTGGTTCGATAGTAGAACATTAAAAATCATTGGAGTTAATGACAATGGTCGACTACAATAGGCTTGACATATCCACGAAATCGAAACAACTAATGACTTCTCACAATCCAGCAACATAAGCGCTTTAATAAGATAGTTCCCAGACTTTCTTGTATGTTGCTTGATTGAAAGCACAGTTTCAATCTTGTGCTGGATTACTACTGCATCTCGCTGCGTCTGAGCAGAAGGTGCCAAACACGTCCTAATTGACATGTCGGGAAACAGGAATGTATGTTAGGGAGAGTCGTTTATCGATATGAGATATCGATAGTTTGGATTTCAAAGGAATAATATAGACTTGTGTTCAACATAAATTGATTATGAACTATAAACATACATCAAATCACGTCTTCTCAAATGGAGTAAACAGAGCAGACGAAACGTTTTATTATATAGAGTAAAAACCCGTGACAGTTTCACATGCTGTAGCCGCGGTTTACATATTTTTTGGCAAAAAGTACTGACTTTATAATATTTACGGTAATATTGATAAAACTGACAATATAATAATGTTTAGGCGACAAACTAGTAACCTGTAAATGTAGTACTTTTTTCATAAAATCCTAACATATCATGATAAATTTGCCACGAAACGCTAAATACAGGCGTGATTTTTGTGTTTTTGATAGCGACATGTTTAATCAAGTAAAAACAAAAGCAGTAATCGCATTTTTTTAGACAGGTTTAACTAAATATACTACAAAGGATAGCAATGTTTACAATCTTTCACAAGTATTGTTTACCTTTGTTATGGTAAATACCTGCATTGTAGGAAAATTTAAATATTACTTAAGCGAGCGTAATAAAAAGAACAAACACTAACAGTGTTATCTTGCGGATTTACTTTTGTTGCGTTAAAAAACCCAAATAATTATATCAGTCAATAAAAAAATTACTGAGATAAAGGCCCCTTTTTCTTTAACTTTGCGCATAGAGAGCAAAACTATAACAAGACGCAACAACTCTGGGGTTGGCAAGCAAGGTTTGAATGTTATTTTTTATTTGTAGAAGAAAAGAACAAAATAAGCTTAATATACAAAATAAAGTAAAAAAAACAACTCACATTTTCGTTTAAAATGTGAAAATGTAACATTATTTTATAAAACGTGTCTAGAGTCAGGCTTAGAATAGCATCTCTTCATAACTTCTATGGCTGTCACAACAGGCTTTTAAGGTAATAAGTTAAGTTATCCTTTAAGCGACAAGCTGGCAACCCGTCACTATTATAACTCCTTTATCAATGTTTCAACTTAAAATTACGCTGAAAGTTTCTGTCATCTTTCGGATTACAAGCGTGATGTACGTATTATATAATAAGAATCAAATTTGAATAAAATCGATACATTTTAAGCCTTCTTACACCACATCCCTAACCGTCACGACGGTACAGCGGAAACGCAAGTCGGAAGCAATGGCGCGCCGCGCGGCAGCGACTTCAAAATCGCACAACCAAAGAGAAACAACTGAAAACCACATCCACACTCATTCTCAACCTTATTAAAATACCACTAAGATCCTAACTACAGGTACAAAGCTAAGGCTGTTATAGCCTTGATATTGTGTAATGTGTCTTGTTCCTCCGACTGTCACTCCGTCCGCGGTTGTCACTTGTTTCTCTGAATCATGTCACTCGTTACTGTGACTGTGAGTCGCTTGCAGCATTATGTAAAAGCTGATTGACTACGTGGTGTGGAATATTCGCGCCAGGATAGGAGATGGAAAAAAGATAGTGTTGTGGTACCCATTTTAATGAGATGCTACAACGTTATACAGTAGGCAAGAATTTGACACTTTATGAATATTTGACCTCTTTAGTTTTAAAGAGACATTTTTGTACCGGTGTCCTTCAGCAATGATTCCGATATGTAAAATGACTAAAAGAATTCTTAGAAACCAAGTTCTTGAAAAAAAATAAAGATAACCGCCTCTTCCAACACATTGTTTTTTTTTAAGCAATAGATGACAATTCAAAAGATTAGAACTTCACAGCTCATTAAAAATTATCAGTGATAAACTGATAAAAATGCGTTGAATTTATCTAACAAATTGCCATTTATCTATGCAAATCTTAGAAGAATTTAAGGTGACAATAGTAGGATAGTCCGTCGACTGTTTTTACGAATACGTAAAACGGGATTATTTAAGAGGAAATGGAGCGGTCATATTTTGTATGGAAACGTAGTCCCCTAATTCCTCGCTGGATATTACCCGTAGAACAATGTTTTTTTACATCAACAATCTAATGATATATTAGCATGTTCCTATGTTTTCCTTTTTTTCTTTATTGAATTATTAAAGGAGATATTAACCTTCAAAAACATGAAAAATTGGTAAGTTTTTTCCGTCGTGTTCAAACCTCTAGAAACCAATTTTAACACAATTATATCAAAATATAAGAACATAGAAACACAGTTATGTCATTTTTAAAACATTTAATGAAAAAACATATTTAATCAGTTAAGTTTTGGAGAAGAAATCAGGGGACGGATATTTTTTAATAAAATATAAACTTAATACTCGATTGTCGTAATGAACGAACTTTGTAAACCTTGCAGGTTTGTACGGAACCCTCGGTGCGCGAGTCCGACTCGCACTTGGCCGGTTTTTTTTTCTATGGGAGCCCCCTTGATTATTATTATTATTTTGATTTTAGTATTTGTTGTTATAGCGGCAACAGAAATACATCATATTCTGTGAAAATTTCAACTCAGTCTTTGTAACTCAGTAATAGGGTCCCGTTTTTACCCTTTGGGTACGAAACCCTAAAAACTGAAATGTGCACATACCCAACGATGACGTAATAGGCTGGATTATTGTCTTGTTTCTGAGTTGTTCCTGTGTGGACTACGGAAAGTAGTTAAATAAGATAAGCAACCTGCCACCATTATACCTCTTCCATCTGTTTCTAACCCTGAAACTATGCTAGAAGTGGTGACAAAGTTTGCAACAGTTATAATTTTATATGTCACGTTTCGAGTGCTCTGCCTACCCCATTAGGGAACACAGGCGTGATTGTACGTTATTGTTACAACATACTAAAATGTCACTAGAAACACCTCATTAAGAAAAACAGACGTGATTTTCATTTAAGGATGTATGTCACGAAAATAAAATATGACATGGCCACAACTATTATTATTCCAATAATGGTGCCAAAAAGCCACAATTCTCGCACTGTTGCACTCGTGAATGGGTGAACTACATAATAAGCTGATAAAATACACCAGCAACCTAGCAGTTACGCACAAAAATTACAATACTTTCGTAAATATGTAAATCTAACGACTTGAATACATTGCAACATGTAATTACTTTCTTGATAAGGATTACAACCGGATGTTAATTATAGTAATAAAGTGAATAATGGATATTTCGCAGATCATATATTAATGCCTGTCACAGTGAATAAGCAACTAGGGCATCTGATAAGCGAATAATAAAAGATTCTTATCGTTCAGTGGAAAACGTAATCAAAACGATTAGCCATTAAAATTTGCGTTGGTAAGAGCGATGAAAGATATTGCGAAAACGTAAAACAAAACGATAATTATTGTGTTTTATGTAATTATGCCGCAATAATAATATAAGGTATTTTGCTGCCGTGTGCAACGCAAGGTAATTAAACAAATTATATAACTTAGCAGGTTTCTAATCAAAAAGCCTCCTTGATTTGTCCCTAGTGTAAAGGAACACACTGCCCGCATTGCCATGCCACGTCAATATCGATGAATAACCTTTGCGCCAAGTACAAATGCAAACCCGAACGAGAAAATGGCAAAATTATTATAAACACAATTTCAAATTTAAAAAATCTTACATGTTTGGCAAAATAATCATTCCAATGACATTGAAGACTCTTCAACTATTTATTTGTTTACGTTTATATCTAGTAGACTCAAGAAAATCGTAAAAAAAGTAAAACATTAACAATTTACTGACAGAAACGCATTTTTAAAGCTAATTTAAACAGGCAAGAGGAAAACACTTCCGCTACTTGGGCCTTATTGCAAAACATGAATACGAAATACGTCATTTGTACAAAGGAAATAAGTGATTCAGGACATGCTACATTATGTAAAAACTTTCGGAATAAATATGATGCCAGTGAAGGAAGATCGCATATTTAAATGAAACCTTTTGACTTCTGTTTGAGACAAAAAATTACTTGTTTTTGCTCAAAGATTGTGTTTGAACTAGACATTTTCCTCAATCACGGATTGAACGAGGAAGGAAAATCTTTTCTGATACCTAATCGATTTAATGACAGAACGTGTCAAGGAATTTGGTTTCTAGCCTCCTATGGATCTGTTGACGATGTATCTATTAGTAGATAGTATGCAGACATACATAAACACAACGCTTGTATTAAAAAATGAGGTAGTCAGAGCACAGGAATCGTTACATGAACAAAACAATGACTATTTCATATTTCGTTGCCAATCCTAGCTCAAGTTACTGTTACACCGTAAATTGTCTGCAATAGACGAAATGGTCATAGGTTCCAGAATTGATCATAAATCAATTGGTTTGAAAAATACATGAAGCTCTCGGTGAGTTGTACATTTTACTAAGCGTTCCATGTATTTTTTGTATTGTCTGTTTATTTGTCTTTTTTCAAATTTCAGAGAGTTTCAACTGTTTCTGCACAATATTGACAACATCTTCATAAATTACAATTCAGTTCTAAGACAACAACCGTAACTTTCCGATAATTGTCAACCCTCTATCATTTACACCGTCCGTCGATCCGTCGAGCGATAAATCAGCTGTCGTGTCGGCGTCGGCCTTGGCGTGACGCGTCCGACACGACACGCGTGTCCCGGAGTGATTTACCCTGGTCCCGATTGGCGACAAATTGTTTTACAGTTTCTATAATAATTGGACGTGCAACTAAACCAACTCATAAACAGTTTCATGACATTGGAATGACACAGCCGTCGCAATTTTTTTAATATCTTACGTCATTTTGTCAATGAGTGACTTGTGGATTGGTTCCGGTTTGCAGAAGTACCATCGAACCAATTGATTCCTGACCCACCATAGAACCTATTCACAGTGAACGTCATAGTGACATTGCGTTGCTTGACAGACAGAGGAAATCTTTATGACGTTATTTATAGTGACAACGTTTTGCGGTGGGTCAGGAATCAGTTGGTTCGATAGTACCTATACGTCCGAGTACAATTTTCATAGCTTAGTAAGCAAGTTATTGGATATAATTACGTAGTGTACTGACATATAATAAGTTGTTTGTGCCTAATAAGTAATAACGAAATGGATAATTTGGATTAAACGTGGCACTGGATTTTCGAATTCACGTGCTCTGCCTACCCCTCTTGGGAATACAGGCGTGAGTATATGTATGTATGTATGTATAATTTGGATATGGCTATACTCATTTGGCTTTTAAACCTCTTTCATCTGTTTTTAACACTAAAATTATGCCAGAAGTGGCAACGAACCGTTCAACAGTCCTGATTATGTCTGTGCAGCGTTTTTTGTTCTCTGCGTAGGTACCCATTTGGGATCATTATAATGCGTGATCGTATGAGCATATTGTTTTTGTTAGGAACTCATGATTAATCTAATCAAGAATTTGAACGGTAAGAATGATGTTTAGGAATATTCTCAAATATCCGTCTGGTTCATTTCCACGTTTCGTAACGAAGCAGATTTAAATTAAATATGTCGAATGAAAAAACTGAAAAGGAAATTCACATTTTCAGCATTGCCAATTCTAACAAACAATCGCTCGCAACGCTCCATTAAACAATGCCATCTATGAACAATGCACCTAAATTAACTCTGTACCACGTTACAACTGCACCTGAATTCAAGTAGTCACACGATAACGTGCTTTATGCCGATGACAATAGGAATACACAGGATAACATTGACGTTGAACTTAAGTTTGCGAATGATGTAAAAATAAGCAATTAATTGACATAAATTGACGGCGATTAGTCTGTCAGCGGTCAATCAAATTGATCAATCTGTATTCGCTTCGTTGCACATCAATGCATTCGTGTTTCACGCACAAACCATTTATGCATTCTCAGGATTGATTAGCGGTACGATATTGATACGACTTATTTTCAAAGTCATTTTTAATTTCAACCTATTTACATATTTGCGGTCTGAGACATCATCATTATCGTTATCATCCGGCTACATTAGCTGTTTTATCTCCGATCATGCATGAGCCTTCATGTGGCTCTCGTAACCAACCTACTTTGTTTACCGTGTGGTTTCGGGTTACGAATAACACTTCTCCATTTCTTCCGTGGATGTCGTAAGAGGCGACTAAGGAAATAGGTTAAGGTGTATTTTAGGCGTCAGACTAGCAACCTGTCCTCAGGCTAGCAAAACTCGAAAAAAAAATGCTTGAAGTGGCTAAGAAAGGTGAAAACATTCATGATTTTGTCTATGTAGCGTTTCGTGTGCTCTGCCTACCCCATCTGGGAATACGGGTGTGATGTATGTAACTATGTGTGATATACTGGTCACGTGAAGTCACCGTTAATATACCTACGTACATACCATACATACATACAGTTTTGTTGAACTAATTGATTCCTGTCCTGACCCACAGCAGAATGCTGTCACAATAAACGTAATGAATATTTTCTTTGTCGAGATATGCAATGTATGAAAGGACTGAGAAATATGGATGGAACAAAAGAGGATTGTCAGAATCAGCAAGTGGAATAAAGTAGCCTCTGCCTTCTTCACTGGGAAAGTCACGTGACGATAACTTATGTATTTTCTTGCCACCTTTTTTTACAATTTACAATATATCGCACATGACATTTAACACCGTATTAACTCAAAAAATGCAGTTTTGAGATATTGCGTTTTGAAAGTTTGAAAAATCATAACACCTTAGGACAAACGATATTTGTATTTTTTTCTCCCGTGATTTATAAGTACACTATTTAGCATTATTTTGAATTCGAATACCCCTCGATTAAGACTTTTGTTTTCATTTTACAAGCATTTTACCAACGGCACTTTGAGTTAAGACTATATTGCCAACCATAATTAAAATAATTTTAGACTTATGTCGGTATCGCCTGTTTATTTTTCCCTTAAACACCAATATACTGATGTATTAATTCAAAATAATACAGTCTTCCATTTTCTTTTACAAATAAAATTTTGTTCTATCCTGTATTAACTAATGAAAGAAAAAACATAATTTTCTTTTTAACAAAACTAGAAATCATATTTCTATTAAACTTAGGTTTAATTTTGTTAACAAAAATGAAACATACCTTTAAAATTTTAAATGAAGCACTTTACAGTGAAAAAGTCTGTGATTCATTTTTTTATTACCATGAATTTGGTACAAATAATCTATATTGTGCAATGAAAAAAGAACTAAATACGAGCGTATACGAAAGGAGTTACTTCTAAAATGTATACAAAGCTTTTCTAACGTTTAATTATTGATGTTAAAACACGTATAAATATAAAATACAATCATGCATTAACAAACAGGGTGTACCAAATCTATTTCAGAGATAACTTTCATCATAAACTGTTTACTTCTTATTCGTATAATTATAGTAATAAGTTTAAACTGAAACGTTATTTAGTTGGCGTATTTAGGCAGCCTGAAAAAATCTCCCTGCAGGCACTTTTTAAATAACTAGTACAAAGGCCTCTCGGTCGCACTGAGTGCAGCCCTTTTGGTGCTGTTTTGCACCAGATATTACTTATTATACTGTACAATTATGATCATTTTTTAAAGTTTACTTTAAGATTAAATCGGCAATAAAGCTATTAACTGTGTAAAATTGTGGTAATAGGTGGGTTTATTTATTTGTGTTTCATATTCAACCAGTATTTTATACGTTATTAATACGAGAAACTGTTATTATCACAATGTGCTGTAATAATAGTTATCGACAACGATTTATGAGATTAATTTACTGTGCGTCATAGTAACCGAAATAAACTTACGGAGTATTCTTTTTTTTTATTTGTTTCAATACAACATCATGTTCTAATCATCGGGTGTAAAGGGAGATGTTATTTTTCTAGTGTGGCTTTGTTCGTACCAGCAGATTCTTTGACTACCTAGTTGTCGTTATAATCTACAGACGTTAGAATTCTTACATCTTAACGCTTTGATAAGACTATGATGCAATTAACAATCTCTAATAGTATCATCACCCCAATAGGTCATACAGTTGAAACACTGTTAAAACATTATCAGTCGGAATATTTTAACAGGCAAAGTAGTATCAATTCAAAATTTTCAGAGGCAATACGGTATTATTTTGACATAATACATAAACAATGCAGTAAATTCAAAATAGATTGACTGGCAAAACTGTATTAAGTAAAAATAATACGGTGTTGATAACTCTCTGATGCTACTAAGATGATTTGAACTTTGTCATATGTCGAGTTAACACACACACCACGCGCTTGCCGCTCCCGATTGCCGCTCAGCAAGTGACTCAACTACAGATGTTACTATGTTGACTGACGTCTCGGTGGATGGCGAGAATAGGCAATATAGATTTTGATGCCATCTCTCGGTCAGTAGATTACTTAAAAATATGACTGTCTGGCCTACCGATAGATAAAAAAATATGCTATCGAGTGGCATTCATAACTAAAAAATCAACTTTTTTGAGTTAATACGGTGTTAAATGTCATGTGCGATATGCCTAAATGTAATTGTTTTTTTTTCTAATAAGTACATGTGATTAATTTTCAAAGACTACTTCTCAGATGGTTTTTATTATCACTTTTAAACCATTAAGTCATCCGCCCGCATACTAGCACGAAATGTCAATACAAATGTCAGATTACAATGTCGCATTGACGTGACATATCCGTTTTATTGTTCGCGTGTCAACTTTTTATCGAGAGCGCCATCTATTGTCGACTATTGTCTATTGTCAGTTGTGTGTCATTTTTTAGCAGTCGTGGAATTAAATGTCTTGCGTAATTCATAGGGTACACACACAGTGGTAATTCGCGCCATTGTAGATGGAACAAAAACGGTGGGATCAAGTCACTAGTTTGTAGCGAACAACGATGTAACAATGCTTTGGTGTTATAGCCAGCATTTGAAAGATTCATCACATGCATATAAAAATCATGCTTGTATTCCAAAAAAGTGGAAGCAGAACATACAAAACGCTACATAAACAATTTCATGACCATTTCACGCTTTGTAGTTACTCCTAGCATATTTTTTGGGTTTAAGTTAAGAGAAGAGAAGTGAATAGTTTAATTATCTGGTTACCCTGAAATTGCTAAACGTGGCACTGGATTTTTGAATTCATGTGCTCTGCCTACCCCTCTTGGGAATGCAGGCGTGAGGATATGTATGTATGTATGTAAGTTAAGAGACACAGTACTAGTGACAGGTTGTCGCCTTACCTTTTTCCTTATTCGCTTCTTCCGACACACACGAAAAAAATGGAGAGCTGAGACAAATTTACCGACACTCAATATTCACTTAAAATATCATCTTGCCAGTATTTGTAGCTCCAGTTTTTATATCCATTTTTAAAACCAAATTGATTAGTTACGATTTATTTTTATTATTTGTACTAAACCAGATAAGTCTTACGTTTCAATGATAATGTACAAAAGCAACTGTTTAAATATGCAACTTTAGACATCAATTTTACTGATGAGAAGAATTTGGCTAACGAATTTTCTGGTCATTGTACGATTTCACCGGTCAACGCACTCAGCACTCCAATAAAAATAGAGACAACTATCGTCATCACAATTACCATATTGTCATTTGTTAGCCAATCATAGCACTAGTCCACCTAATCACCGTCCATCAGATAATGTCATACCGTTCCATTGACAGCATTGTCCGATTTTGACATCCACAAACGCACCGATGTAATCAAACAGCAAATCCTGTGGCATTTTTAAGCCACTGTCACACGCGCGGAGCGTTTCCGGGGCGTCGGCATAGCGATTTCTTAGATCCTGTTCAGAAGGAGCAATTTCGTCGTGAAATAGGTGCGTAAGGCTGCCTTTCCACCTGATGTGCCTACGATGCTACGGATGCGTTTGATATCCACCAATCATATTCATTGGTGCACATACCATATTAATACATCTTTGCAGCATAGCTGCGTAGCACATCTCTGGTGGAAAGGCAGCCTAAATCGCGTGGTCTACGTGGGATGCTTGCGAGCGATGTATTGGTGCCTAGTGTCTCACTAACCCATGCAAACCCTGTAGGGTTTTTAAGCCTCTCTCGCTCAAGAACGGAGCGTTCCCGGGTGTCTGCCAAGCAAGTTCTTAGACCCTGTTCAGAATGAGCGAATTCGTCCCGAAACCGCGGCCCGCGATGAACCCGCGCGTTTTGTTAGCGTAGCTAGTCCCCTTACGCCAAGAGCCTGCTAGCACGCCAAGCGAACGCCCAACGCCTGTGTAACGGAGGCTTTATTAGTTATTACACAAATCCACTCACTAAAAATAATTACATACATACCTAAGTAACATACATACGATCACGTGTTTCCTACTGGGATAGGCAGAGCATACGAAACGTGACACAGACAAAACGATGACTTCCATGACTTCATCACGCTTCTAGCATCAATTTTAGGTTTAAAAATACATGGAATAGGTACCTAAAATAGTGACAAGTCGCTAGCCAGTCGTGTAAATCATACCTAAACCTTTCCTAAGTCGCCTTTTATACATACCTACACATATATCACGCCTGTATTCCCTGTATTTTTATATCCATGGAAGAAATGGGAAGCTGTTCAAACCCAACACCATAGTCAAAATAATTAGCCGGTAATCCGACTACTCGGTACTCCAACTCGGAATGTGAACTGTATTTCTACACTCACTAATGTGACAGTCCATTGTGGGCTCACTCGTGTCCGCAATTAGTCCATGACAAGCTGTCCGCTGACAATGCGTCAGAAGTGACACGCCGATGCGTGAATGACATAACTTTTCACCGCCGTCCGTTGTCGCGTCGTGACGTAGGGCTGGCACTGACATATTTATTCCGCACGATGTTGGCGGAAAAGTTGGCTTTTGCTAAGTTGGATGGTGTTTTATAAACGGTGTGTAGTGAACTAGTGGTGGGATGTTTGTTGTTG
This sequence comes from Adoxophyes honmai, assembly GCA_005406045.1. Lineage (NCBI taxonomy): Eukaryota > Metazoa > Arthropoda > Insecta > Lepidoptera > Tortricidae > Adoxophyes > Adoxophyes honmai. The sequence continues at coordinate 129,529 of BHDV01008300.1, read as the reverse complement.
TGTAGTTAGCTTGGTGGAAAATAGTTGATGCCTTTGTGATCATTAGTTTGAGGCGCTCATTTTTGCGCCATTAGGGCGCTTGTGCACTGCCATGAATTTTCCGGTCCGGCCGTCCGGTTTTTCAAGGTCTGTCGCGCCGTCCCGCTCACGCCAATACAATTTAATGGAAGAGCAAGCGAGACGAGAACTCAATGAAAAAGCCGGACCGTAAAATTCATGGTAGTGCACAAACGCCCTTAGAGTAAATCATTTGTTAAGTGTGGTATTTTCATAAATGCAAAAAAAAGAAAACATAATTCCACTCATCGTTATTAAAATTGCAGTAAATTATAAAAGGATGACTGTTTTATTTTGGTCTGTACTTAATGATAATTCACTGTTTTCGCATGAAACAAAAAAATATATTATCACACGAAACTCCAACAATTCATGTTTTTAATCGACTCCTAAGTTGTAACTCACACTATCTGAAAACATCTGCTCCTAATTATCTATATCTCGTTTCATAATAATCAATCAGAATGTTATTTGTTTTTTAATAATGCTATAGAAGTAGAAAGTATTAAGTTTCTCTACTAGCTTTAGAAAAGGTACCATTATTTTCAAGGAGACTCCAAGGAAATCTAACTGTCATTACCCTAACGTCCCCCTTACTAAGCTAATTAATCCTAATAGTTGCCAGGTTATTATTAAATTACTAATTAAATGAAAGCACGTTTGGCAACGGAACTGTGTCGTGTTTATTTAAAGCGGAGAGATTGAATGTGACAGTGGCACGGGAGTTGAACAGCAAAATAATTTCTTTACATTTAAAGAGCTAATAATATTAAGATGCGGAACAAATAAAGTCGTGTTAGTAAGCTTTTCTGACAAATGGTTAGTGAACTATAAATTGTTTGCTGGATTCTTTGTTAATAGTTAATGTAAGCGTTGGTGTGCTCGACACCTAAAAAGAAGATAACTATGTACTTCATTACTGAGACTTCGCTGTCTGTCTGTTCGTCGTTCGTTCCTTACAAGCTGTATCACATGAACCGTGCTACCTAGACTGTTAAAATGTATTTCAACTGCCGGATTGCCGCTAAGTAGGTATACCTAACAATAAATACTAGAAATAAAATAATTTACTTGTTTCCATACACCAATCGTGACATTTTTAGTGTTTTTGGGGCGATAGAAATAATATGTATGAACGAGGGACTTAATCACGATTTTTTATTTACCTTCTCGACGGTCGCTGTAACGCGGCCGAAACGTCGAGAAGGTAAATAAAAAATCGTGATTAAGTCCCGCGTTCATACATATAAATATGAGTGAGAATCGCGAAAGTTTAAAATATTAGATAGAAATAATGGTAACAGGTAGACACTGTCTAACAACTTAATGGGTAGATAATAAAATTAAAATAATCAATGATTATTTTAATTAATCATGTAAGGGGCTCCCACACAAAAAAAAAGTGTCTTTTTTTGCAGTTTTTAGTACGAAACCTTTCAAACGCGAGTCCAACTCGCACTGAGCCGATTTTAAAACTAAATGAAAAACCAATTTAAATACTCAGCACCTCCTGTTCTATGCACTTCGTCTTTCAACACGCTTGTCAGACTTTGTTGCAACATGAAATAGTGAAGCTAGGAACAAAACGACTGACGGCTCATTTCGCTCCCCCTGCAACCATTCTGCATGACAAACATGCAAGGCTGCGGATATAACGCCTAAACTTTGTCATGCATGCGGGTGCGGTGCAAGAATGACTGATTTACCATTTTGAACTTTTTGAGGCATGGATTTGGTGGCTACCATCGTAAATTTTAAATGGGGCAAAATAGGAATGACGAAATAATGAGGTTGGTTTTAAAGATTATTAAAATATACGCAGGCCAGGCATACATCGGGGCAGGCAGAGCATACAAAACGCTAAATTTGACTGTCGCCTCTTGTAAGAGACATCCTCGGAAGTCGGAAGAAAATAAATAGAGAGATGATTATATTCTTAACCCGACTTCACACGGATATAATAACACTTTAGATCTACGGGTTTAGTGAGTAATGGGTACGTTGTTATTACAATCATTTTCATAACGTAAAAGTGTCGATTCCATAATAAATCCATTTTATCTTCTTACAAAATCCTATGGCAACTGAACCATGAGGTTTTTTAGTACTGTTTCTGGTGGCTTACCACACTGATGTGAAACGTCTAACGCAGGGATACTAAGAAGTTTATGGAAACCGCCACCGAAACAAATCACCTATATAAATCCGTGTAACAGTCCAGGTGTGACCAGACAAACAAACCCAACAAAAAGAGGCACATCTAAAGATTCATTGTTCCACAGAGCCATCTAAAAACCCTGTCAGCTCAAAGCGGGAAGCGGCACTTTAATGCGACTGGACGTGTAAGCAAACCGTCTGGCCATCTGTTGCAATTATTTACACAAACATCGCCTGTCGTCCATTAGGAATGCAAACATTTGCAGCCAATATTGGCCATGCTAATTTGTCTCGGTTTTTTACGTGCCAAATTTACACGCCTAGATTGTAGCAGGTCTGTGGCATGGTTGTGACTATCAATTTTATAATATAAGCTTCTTGCATTCTTATTCATTGCTATGCAGAAAATACTTTTAAAAGGGTAATCTTTGATCAGATAAAATCGCAAAATAATTGTGCGTTGATGATTATACGAAATGCTTTCAAGCTCTGAGTTCCTAAAAATGTAACTCGTATGCTGTAAACTTAACTTGAATAAAACTTATACGATATTTTATCATAATTATACTATTCGGAAAACAATTGGAGAAAGAGATTAAGTTTGTGCAGCTCTTTTTCCAGGTAAAAGTTCTACTCTCTCTCTCTCTCTCTAAAATCATGCCGTCTAGCTCGCCGGGGACTACTTATACGAATATGCCGTTCCAATGTAAAATGAAAGGAAAACAAAGACCAAATTTAGGTATTACAGACTCAAAACCACAATAAAGTCAATCAAACACCGCACAAAAACCAAAAGTTTTAATTTTTTTGTCGTAGACAACTGGCGAATGTTTGAACAAACGTTGGCCCACATGAAACATTAGAGAGACGCCGACGCAGCGCGAATCGTCAATCATCTGTACGCATTAATCTTGTGTAGACAACTTGATAGATCATCGCGTGGGGCCGGTGAGTACGAAGCGACGGACATGGCATGTATTGTTGACGGTGTTTTATTAATTGAAATGCTTTGAAATGTCTAGGGATGTGAAGAATTATTACGTCTACAAAATGAAGGTACGAGCTCTAAGCTGACTGCACGCAGTTTTTGACGCGTCGTCGGCGGTATTACCGATTATTATGAAGAAGATGATAAATCAGTTGTGTTAAATAATTTACGGATAACCTCACGTTTTTAAAACCAAGTTTAGTTCAACATTTCACCCATTATCCCCACAATAAACTATCCTTTTCCCAGAGTCGACCTCCTACAACACCCACGGGAAGAAATAGAGAGGTGTTGTTATGTCCCGGCACCACACATGACATAACGCATTGAAAATCAGCATTGTGGCTTGTCGCAGCCGTTTTGGCGCTTTTTGGCGAAGAATTGTCCTATTTATTGTATGTTTAATCATTATGTTAAATAAATAGGTTATTTAAAGTGTTTTAGACGTTCGACACAAATGTTTTATCTGTGTCAAACTTGTTCATAAATGTTTTCCTTTCTTCTTTTTGTAATAAAACAGGAAGATTTCTTACTAAGCACGGTACGTTCAGACATTGTGTATCTTCTCCCCTGCAGTTTGTCGTCTGCGAGGAAGTATAGCTGTAAATGAATCCCAATGCAGCTTAATGCATTTGTGCATGTTAAAACGCATCCTGTCATGCAGTCCGCGGATCCGATGACTCAATTAAGTGCACATAATACCGCGATGAGTACCAGCTTTATTTCTTGCAGTTATTTTTATCATGAATGTAAACGATTTTATCCGTGTGCTGTTGGATATTATAGAATAATACCTCTCCATTTCTTCCGTGGATGTCGAAAGAGGCGACTAAGGAAGTAGGTTAGGGTATGCGTTTAGGTGACAGGCTAGCAAACTGTCACTATTATTCATAACAACTGAAAACCATGGTTTTGTCTATGTAGCGTTTTGTGTGCTCTGCCTACCCCACTTGGGAATACAGGCGTGATGGATGTATGTAAGTAAACGATTTGTATGGAGTTTTTTATTTACACAAATGTGACTGCTAGCAGCAGATATGGGGTAATTCGAATACCCTAGCAGTTATCTAGGTATCTCTAGACTTTCGCTTGACATTATTTTTTGGGATACCTTGTTTTACCTTAACTCTAGAGAATAGCAATTATAAACTCTTCAAGACAAGACGTAACATGTCACCTCCAATTTTCACCGCTCCGCAGGTAATAAATCGTGTTAAACAAGTAGGTTGGGCCGTTTTATCAAAGTCAATCGCCATCGGTGAGTAATTACTTGCCTCGAACAGCGCCATGTGAGCGCACTTTAGGTTTCGGCCGGTCGCAGTTGCTGTTAAAAACGCTTATTTTTAAAATTAAAACAAACGCATGTATTTGTATAGGGCTACCTAATTGTATAATTGGCAACAGACATACACTTTTAGTTTTATTTATAACTAGCTTTCCGCCCGCGGCTCCGCCCGCGTGGAACTCGGTTATATTGCGGTATAAAGCACAACTATAAGAAAACTTCTCGTTTCAAACGACACACGGCGTCATCGATCTATCATCTATCGATCGGTTATCGATTGATATCGATCTATCATCGATCGATATCGATCTATCAAGCAAACTATATTTTTGTTTTCCCTCGGGAACACCAATTTTTTCCGGGGTAAAAAGTAGCCTATGTCACTTTCCGTGCCTTAAACTATCTCTACCTAAAAAATCACGTCAATCCATCGCTCCGTTTATCCGTGAAAGACGGACAAACAAACAAACAAACAAACACACTTTTACATTTATATATTGGTACGGATGAGCAACTCAGGCTTCGAGCGGCGTCGAGTGATGACGTGATGGTAGGTAGGTACAAACAAAACGCGTAGGTATAGCACATACATTTTTGTCCTTGAATACTGTACACTTAATAAGAGACCTACCCTAGAACCAATTAACGTTATAGTGACATAGCATTGCCCTACAAAAGAAAACTTTATTACGTTAAGTTAAGGATCTCACCAAACCAGTCGACGCCTTTTCGGCAAAACATACATACATACATATCGTCACGCCTCTTTCCCACAGGGGTAGGCAGAGACTACTTTGTACTACTCGCTACGATCCTGACATACCTCTTTTGCTTCATCCACATTTATTAATCTCCTTATACGCAAAACGCGGGTAAAAAAATCGTTATGTCAACGTAATAAGACGTCAATTGGCTCGGCCATTCTTGCCAGAGTGAGCCGAGCCAATTGACGTCTTGTTCGCCTTTATTGCGTTGACATAAAGCTTATTCTACCCGCGTGTTGCCGAAACGGCGTCGACTAATGTGGGGAGACCTTTATCGTGCGTTCTGCGGTGGGTCAAAAATCTATTTTATTAGTTCAATCGTACCTAAAGATAAAGTTATTGTGAAATGTGTTTGTGCCTTTTAAATTCGGTAATTTGATAAGTATCAGTAATTCGGCATCATCGTTTAAAATCTTATCAAAGTTTTATATCTCATTATTATGTTTCTTATCGTGATTATAGTTAACATCTGTGTTGCTAGAATGTCTAGAGAACTTTGCCATATTAACAAGATATGTAAGTATAATCAAAGTTGCTATTTACTTCTTAGGTAAGTTTCTTTACTTTAGCATCAATGATATAACTTTGTTTTATACGTAATATGTTGGAAAAAAGAACGACCATCCAGTAGTTACGTAAGTTTTTTGTTCATAAACCCATCGAGTGCCTTACATTGTATGTTAATATATTTAAATTTTAAATCCCTAATATTTGTATCAGAGATTTGAACGGATATTAGATAAACATTCTAAGAACCTAATTGATGCAGAATCATTCTTGCATCCTTGAAAACGCGTAAGAAAGAACAAAAAAAGTTAATAGTTTTCAAACACATTACGCAATAGCGAGAATCATTCAAAGTGACGCTTTTGATGGATGGTCTGGATGGTATTGAAACAGATCACCAGCCACTGAGACCCGCCATCGTCGGATAAAAGGAAGCCATTTATTCCGAACTCCAAATCAGCTAAAGAGATGAAAGGGGTCCCTCGTAACTGGTGACTGGAAACAAGCTAGCCAGTAGCTGAGACCTCTAGCTGTTACAGACTCCGCTGGTGATGGTTCTGACATTTTTATGGCCTAAAGAGGGAGAGAGGTCAAGTTGCGGTGGTCGAGCAAAACACTGATAAATGGATGAAGGGAAAAACATGGCTACTTTATTACAGGACCGGTTATGATTTATTCATGCTCTTGTCAGATTTGAAAGAACATTGGCCGTTTCACTTGGGCGTTATTGTTTTGTACTTTGCTCTGAAAATTTATTATAAAACTGCTTCGTAATAAAAAGAAAAGAAAATTTAATTTCATAAGTTTCTGTCACTTGATGGCACCTTACCGTAGGAAGAAGCTTTTAATATCTATCTCAAAAGTATTTAATTTTGATATCATCTGCAGCAAAGCTGACTCTGCGACTGAATCGTAGATATTGAAAGTTTTGAAGATTTGCTGAACGGCAAGACATTTTCGCTAACTTTTTTTTCAAGTGTTTGTTTGTGTCAAGAGAGGGTTTTTATGAAAAAAAAAGAAAGTAAAAATGTCATAATGTTGACAGAATGCATGTCGCCTATCTCCTTTTTCAACCAAAACATAGCAACAAAACTGTATAAACATAAAATACTTAAACAATTTATTAATTTGACCAGTTTAAATTCAATATTCACAAGACACGTCATGTCTGTCGGGTAACGTTAGCAATATAATAAACATTCCCACGACAATAGAACTCCAAAAAAAACCTTCATATATTTTACTCAGACCAATTCGTAGGGACACAAAAGGAACAGACCTCAACTTCATACAGTCATTATCTAGGAAGTCAACATGACTGATGACTTCCCATTGATGAATGCCTTTATCTAATAGTCACGTTGTGATGGCGTCGTTTCAAGATCCCTAGATGGCATGATGATGTTAAGAAAAACTAGACGTTTGTGAATTCAATTGACTATAGAAACACATTTATGTAAGAGTGTAGATATAAAAACACTAATGAAGACTTACGATTATATCTAAGATTTAATCGCTTTGATATAATGTTGACGAACCAGTCGCGCACGTCAGGTCACGCGCGAAATAGATAGTAATTTTTTGACACGTACCATCGTGAACAGGGATTGTTGAGCCACTTACCTATGTTTGTAACTTGGTCGTGTAATACTAATCCAATAGCTGACATCTAGTCGGTCACATCGGTCATTGATTACACGTCTAAATTGCGAACAGTGGCAAGTCGGCTCAACCATCCCGGTTCGTGACTGTACATAACAGCTTCATTCCTTCCGTGGGACGACTCCCACGGAACTAACGACGACGAGACGACTTACGACTAAGAGGCGACTAAGGATGTGAGTGAGTGAGTGTGCTCTGCCTGTCCCATATTTAGTTATTTAGGAAAGCAGGCATGATGTATCTATGTATCCTTTAGGTGACAGACTAGCAACCTGGAGCCTAACATTAATACCTCTTCCAACTGTTTATAAACCTAAAATTATGCTACTCATAGAAGTAATTTTATCCTCTATCAAGTTTCACGTGATTGTATGTTGTTATTCATTGTTTATACTGTACAACATTTACCTAATGCGTACATATTTCTTTAAATAACTTAAAACACTTCGTCTATGTAACCCCAGGGTTTGCACAATTTGTCAACGTCGCAACTCATTTTTTATTTTAACCGAGTTGTCAACTTTTGGGGCGGCCCCTTATTTCATTTTGATGTCTCATTGTTGTTGATCGTTAAGCTCGTGTCTTTTGTTTCTCCCGCTTTTAAAGCCAAGTTGCTTGTGCAATACCTACGTACTGTTCCTCTTAACTCAAAATCCAAAAAAATACCCGTATACAGGTGACTTCCAAGTTGTGAACAGAAACCACATTTTCCGACGTAGCTGCCTAAGATTGGTGAGCATTGGTAAGCATCGCAATTAGATAGCCCCTCAATCAATACAAAACAAAAGAATATCATTCCCTACTTATCATCGATCGTCATCTGGTCACCGTACTCGGCCCAGTAAATTTGATCAAAATAAAGGTTTCTTTATTAACTTAAAAGTTATGACAAATTATGAAATTTAGCAAAATAAATTTTGATAAAATAAAAGCCAACAGATTTACAAAGTAGTGCAGGTTTAAAGTCTAGAAAAAATATTTCTGTTCACGACTTAAAAATCACCCTGTAGTGACGGGTTTAGAAGACCTCTTTACTTTTTGAACATATCGTAAGAAGCTACTTAGGAAATGGGTTTAGGTATATTTTGGGTGACAAGCTGCCTATCATCGATTTTTGCCCTCATCGGAATGATCTGGAACAAAACAAATCGATTATCTACAAAATATAAAAATACGTAGTATTAAAAAAAAATCTATTTTGTTTGTTCGGTGCATAATTAAAATGCGTCATTACTCGTCTAATTTTAGTCTGCTGGGTATCGATTATCGAAACAATTATCGATCATCGATCAATACTTAAGCTAATTAAACCGAATTTCCTTATCGTCCCGCTGTAACATGTCACATGATATTTATGACACCCTCAATCAATATAAATCACAATTGTATATCAGATAAAAGCGATTTGGATCCTTGTGATAAGGTAAAAATTAATCTGCCCTACATTAATTCACGACAGTAGGTTAATAATACTGTCTGTTCAAATAGTTAAACAGAGCATGATTTGAAGAATAAAACATTTTTTATATTTTATTGTCGAATCACGAAAACATCTGTTCTGTGTCTTATCGATTTCAGTTTGACACTTATTTAGTTAATTAATATGAACTAGCTGATGATTGCGTGTCCCCAGCCGGTTAGAATTAACTTATACCAATACATCTCGTAAAAAAAAATAGAAACTCCGTAAGTATATTCGCGATTAGTATCAGCGACAGTGAAACTGAAAGCTCATTTTAAATTGGATATTCATAGTATCCAAAACAGTACTTTCCGGAATAAAATGAAGTCTGTCTGTTTAGCAACTCAAGCTACCTTAGCTATACCTTATCGGTTTAGGTAGTTAAAACAATATAAACAATCTTGACATGTCTTTTTGTTGAAATACACAGTCTAAAAATGAAAATCGTTACACTATACAATTCAATTATGAAAGTAAATGATTTTTTCATACCTAAATTGTAAACGTAAAGTTTTCGATTTATAAAGTGTACGTTTAAATAAAAAGACACGTCAAGATTGTTTACATTGTTTTAACTACCTAAACCGATAAGGTATAGCACCAAATCGAGTCGACGCGAAGACGCGTTTTGCAGTAGCCACCGCGGGTCGCAGATGAAAGGTAACGAACTAAACTCCATTCCAGACGTGAGTTACCTGTATTTTTCATAAGTCTCATGGTCTTCTTAAGTTCGTAGTTGCCAAACCCATATAAAATGGATACAAATACAAACGCATGAGAACTGTGATGCCTCAGACATTCGTTGGCATTAAACGTATAACGCTCCTCTTTTTGCGTCGAGTAAACAACACCTAACATTGATCGAGTTGTATCTTTACGATCGAATTAATCTCACTCAGTCACGTCGCGTCGCAGGCGACTAAATTAATGGTTGTAATTATAGGCGTGTAAAAACGGGAACGGAGTTCGGATAGTAACGTATTGGAGTAATGAGCTATAACAGTAACTTTGCTCACTTACAACCTTGACAAGGTTAAGGTTAAGGTCAAAGCTAAAGTCCAGGTTAAAGTCGTGAGTGAGAGTTCGTCGAGAAATGTATGAGGATAATGAACTATAACAGTAACTTTGCTCACTCTTGACCTTGACAAGGTTAAGGTCACGGTTAAGGTCAATGTTAACCCTACAGCGCATTCAGTGCCTAATCAGTCACAACCAATTTAATAGCCTGTACTAAAAATATAATGGCAAACAACGCCACCTGTTGTTGGTCAATGTAATAGTAAAGACTTTTAAAACGACGTAGTTTGGCAAGTTTCCGTTAGATGTCGATCTAGTGCCAATAACCGCGTGAGCTAGTCAAAACTTAGTTGTTTTCGAGAATACCAAGTTTATAATTGTTGTGTAGTGTGTAAAAAAAATATATACGTAGTGGAGATGATTGCTAAAAAAACTTTGCATATGTGGCATGCTGAAAATATACGAACCGTACGCAATTTCTGATATTTGCATAGTAACTTGATACAAACACGTAAACGTCTTTAGACGTTCCTGATAAGTCACACTATGCACTTATATTATTTGAATTTTCTTCCTAACGTTCCTTATATAGCACATTATGCATTCATGTTCAGTGTAATCATACTAACAATAAAGCACATAAACTCAAAATCAAACAATATTGGTGCCGTAATCTATTGAAATATTCTATGTAAAAGAGTGACAATCGCGGAAATCAAAGAAAAAATAAAATCTGTGCAGATTTTAGTGATTTGAAAGAAATCCACGCACCTATAATTATAGTGCAAAGTATGACTCACCGGAACCTCTGCCTAATACTTAATTCTTTGATATTTTGTTATAAATGCAAAGTCGAGCTTCGTTTTAGTGTAAGCCGTAAGATATAAGTAAATGCATAAAGTACCTTATGTGTCACAACCATTAATTTATTTTTTTAAGTAAATGCATAATGTCCCTTATGTGTCACAACCATTAAATATTTTTTTTTATAATGAAAATAGCAATTTTTATTTTTTTCCTTATTTTTCCCGTCATCTAATTATCCATTACAACCAAATATATTTTTCTTTTTAAAAACAAAAACTTCATGCATTGTAGGGTTAAGGTCAAGGTCAAGGTCGTGAGTGCAGTTAGTATAGAAATGTATTAGGGTGCTGAATTGTGACAGTAACTGTGCACACTCACAACCTTAATAAGATTTAGGTCAAGGTTAAGGTCGAGGGTGAAAGATTTCGTAAAGTAATACAATGTTAGGGTAATAAACTATAACAATAGCTTTGCTCACTCGCGACCTTGACAAGGTCAAGGGCAAGGTTTAGGTCGTGGGTGAACAAACTTATTGTTATAATTAATTTATATGGAACTAGCAAGGAAACGCCTTATTCAATAATTCGTTTAAGAACTGATTGATATGTTAGCCATTTTAATAATCCAGCTCAAAGAAAAATAATCGTTTTTAATAGTTTTATAGTTGGTTACATAGTTTTTGGCAGTAATTTACGTTTTGTACATAAAAAAAACTACACATGTAATTTGAAATAGGGTGGGCAGAGCTCTCAGAACGTGACATAGACAAAACTTGACTAGTTCATGGTCCGCTGCCACTTTTAACCCTTTATTTGGCAAGGACAAAAAAATCGTAAATTACATAGTATGACAATTTTTTTGAGATTTAGGGTAAAAAATATGCTAGGAAAAATTATTAAAAAAAATTCAATCTTTTCAGTTTTCCTGAAAACCAATGTATATCACCATATACATTATACAATGCCAAAGATGCATAGTATCATGTCTATTTGGTAATGTATATCACGATAGACAATGCCAAATATGGGGTAAAAGATATTTTAAATAAAAATAAATTTATAGAAAAAAACCAGTTCATAGTAGATAAGATATCAAAACAATCGTACAATATTTTGTATGGAAGTTTAAAACACAATTTCTAGGATTCTTTCCCGTTAAAACAGGTGTCTAGATATTATACTATATTTATTAATTTAGAGTTGAAACTTGGGAACTTTTGAGCCAGGTACGGCACGGATTAGTGGATTGTAGTGTGTAGGTTTTTACTTTTATATTTTTTTTAATTGTTTTATTGGTAATCGTGTTTTTTTTGAATTTTTATGTTATTAAGTATTATTATTTTTTGTTTAATTAGTTTAAGTATAAAATTAACATATTTTATTTAGAGTTTATGGTAAACATTTTTCTCAACTTTTTTATTACTATCGTCATCAGAGCTGGAAAGCTGATTCATACGTATGTAAGAAGAGACCAAGAGTAGGCGTTGCAGATGAAAATTTAGGCAAAGAAAGCAACTTGAGATAGTTAGTCTCTATTTTGTCATTAGAATAATCACTCGTCTCGGAAGAAGCATTCTGATTAAGGGTCAATGTTTTTGCAGATCTAGTTTGAATCACATGCTCTTAACAAGCAAATAAAATCAAAATTAACCCAAAACCTAATGAATTGGATGATTTATATTAGAAATAAAAAATAATGTATTCAGGCGTGGAATTGGCAATGTTTATCACAGTATACACAAGTCTTTGGTTGTCTACTTGGCATTGTATATTGTGATAGACATTCGTAATTAGACAGGCACAGACAATGCAAACGCCAACCAGCCGATATAAAACGCATACCACACAACTCAACATATATTCATGTATGTGTTGCATCCATTTTTTTTAATTTAAACATTGATATAAAATGAAAAATGTCATTAAATACCTTGCGAAGCGGCGCTTGCGTGCGTCGTTCAGACATTTTGACTTTAGACTGACGGTTAAAACTGTTGTTACGACTCAAAAATGTTTTTCTGTCAATTACTCATACATTCAGCTACCAGTATTTCACACAAAAATATATTTAGAGATGTTTATAACTTGTGCAGATTTTTTTTTTGTTAATGTATATCACAATATACAAAGTCAAATAAAGGGTTAACACAGTTATAACACAAAGTTTTGTAAAAGAGATTATGACACCATAGTGACAGGCTGCACATACAACTAACAGCTAGCAATACATACATACATACATATTATCACGCCTGTATTCCCAAGAGGGGTAGGCAGAGCACATGAATTCGAAAATCCAGTGCTAGCAATAGCTTGTTACTTTAAGTATAATTACTAAATTTGCTTCTTTAGTCGCTTCTTCCGACATCCACGAGAGAAAAGGAAAGGTGTATTTCTCAACTTAACATTAACACCAAATGATGCATATTGTATAATTATGTTCCTTTAATGGCACAAAGACAAATTAAAGTAATTAAATAAGTATATAAAATTATATTTGGATTTTCCTTTTATTTCACATTCCCAAATTGATAATTACCTATCTCATGTTTGTTTGTTTAGCACGCAGTATTGAACAAATGTATAGCCGTAGGTAACATTATCTCGTGTTATCAAATACACTCGTACTAATTTCTAAAGCGATTAAGATTGTTTTCTTGGAAAACATTTAGATATAATAGGTACCGTTATTTACCTGTACGGATCCACCGATTTCAGATAATTATTGTTTTGTTACGTCCAAATATGGAATACATGTTGATTGGTTTATTAACTCTTTGATTATAAAAAAGTCTACATAAGGTAAACGTCCCTGTGCTCGACACTGACCCAATACTTGACAGGTGACAGGTGGGTGTCATCTACTGGGCGTTGAGGCGTCGAGCATTGGTACTTTTACCTTAAATCATGAACTTTCCGGAGTGTGAGCTCGTGAAGTCACTACGTAGTAAAAATATAATCTTTAGTAACTTCACGAGATTTTTTTTCGGAATTGTATCATACATAACATACTCCAAGTTTGTATTCCCAAAAGTGATAAGCAGAGTACACGTAACTTTGACTCATAGCCACTTTCGCTAGGTTCAATGATAGATAAAAGTCAGGTTACTAGCTTGTCGTTTAAAGCACAAGTAAACCTTTTTTTCCTAAGACCTGTATCTGTCACCTGTCTTACTATACAAGGTTTACTACATAAGGTTGCAAGTGCCATGTATTGGGTCAGTGTCGAGCACATTGTCATTAGGGAAGTTTATCTTACAATATTTTTTAATAACCTAACGTCAAGTAAAGTAATTCAACGTTGTGTGTGAAGTTCCCAATCCGCACTGGGCCCGCGTGGGAACTATAGCCCAAGCCCTCTTATACTGAGAGGAGGCCTGTGCCCTGCAGTGGGACGTATATAGGCTGACGATGATGATGATGATGAACCTGACGTCAGTATCGTTCGTCAGATTTCAGTTTTTTTTAGGCATCTTCCCTTTTAAAGCTAAATCTGATAACACGTTAAATAGCTCAATTTTTCTATCGCTTCCGGTACAAAACCGTCCTAATACTTAATGACGCGAACCACACAGGGAGGGAGACAGGATGATAGATCCTCACTCAAGTAATGACTTCTCATTCGTGTAACTTAATTTTAAGTGCCGACTTAACTTGTGTGTTTGAGCCTGTGTTTTTCGTAAAGTAGGTACAGTTTTTTTGATAAAATTTCTTATATAGGCTGGCTGAAAATCGACCGCAAATATTATTACCGATGGTCGCGTATAATTATGCATCTGAGGCGAAGGCTAGACGTACAGTAAATATTGTTATCCATCAATATTTATCTCATATTGTGATATGAACCTAAACCTACCCTCGCTAATTTTATTTCTTTTTGTATTCGTTCATGTGTGTGTCTGTACTTGTATTGTTTTAATTTAATAACTACCTGCAAAATGTTTAAATTCAATTCTTCTTCTTCTAGTTTTAAGTTTCCGGGGTCGCACTGAAAATCAGCGTTGCGGCTTGCCGCAATATTATGCTGAGTGCGGCCCTTTTGGCGCTATTTGGCACGGAAGTGCATTCCCCCTTTTTAAGTTATTATTATTTATTTATTTAGGATAATTTATGTATTTTAGATAAGTTCATTATTATGTCTGTGTCAAATTGTTGTCAATAAAATGTCTTTCTTTCTTTCTTTCTTTCTTTCTTATATATATTGTTCGTCTAGTCTGCTATATTGATAGATAATACTCTGAATTCATGAACAGATTGTGATCCATCAGTATTCGCCAATTGAAGGATGACAATATTTATTGTACGTCTAAAAAACCCGAGTTTTTAATAAATAAATAAAATCTCAAATTACTAAAAGTGTCTCGAAACAAGAAATAGTCAAGGATTTGTCCATAAAACGGTTTGTTTTATCTGTTTGCTCCCTTTAGCGAAAGGAATAAAAATAACGTTTCTTTAGAATATAATAGAAGATGCTTCGCTAATGAATCACCTATATCGTTTTAGAAAAATCACCGTGAAACGTGTTTATTACTATATATTTTTTAATCCACTAAACGATAATTAACTCGAGCAATAAATCAATATTATAATGAAGAATCAGGCATGTTTAAGAAGATTAAGTCGTTATCTTAGTACGCTGGAACTTAAGAAAATTAATCATGATTAAAGTATGGAAACATCAAATTGATAATGATAAAAATGTGATAAAGTAGCAATTTATTAAATAAATGTGGAAAAAAAAACCAACTGGCTGGTAGCTATTTGCTTAAAAACATATCAAGTCATCCAAAGAGGAAACGATGCAGGTTTTTTAAAATTGGTCAGCCTTATAAGAGGTTGGATACTATACTTACTTTGTCACCATTTTACACCGTGAAATAGGTCTGCAGTGTGTCACAGTATTTATTGCGATAATACAGTTCTAATTCTGACTAAATGATGTCACGGGTGCTTTAATTTAAATTCAGTTAAGATTATTTTCAGTTCATTTTCTTGTGACTTTGATCTCTGAATTTTACATAAACAACTCCTTTAAGGAATGAGGAATCACGAAAAAATATAGAAGAAAAAAAGAGGAGTTCAAGCACGGTCATTAATAGTTAGCTCAAATAAAAGAAAAGTTAGACGATGTTATGTATAAAAAAACACTGAGACGAAATAAATGAGGAATTCAAAGTAATCTTGTTGACCACGCATCTTATCTAGCCACAGCGTAATTTTACCAACTTTCTAACCCTAGTCCCCTTTGTGAATAAACAATCTTGATGTCAGTAAACAGTTTGTCGCAGCCATGTCATTACCGGCGAGGTCTGTCAAATGATAGTTCTTGAATTATTCTGTTACGTTTTGTGTGGATAATAGCCGTTGATTGCGCAAAGCGTGTCAGTGGGCTGTTCCATAATGACGGTAAATTACAGTGACGCGGTTTCGTTACAGCTTTTAATGACGGTCTCGGGACCATTGTGGCAGCTGTCGAAATCCTTTGACAGTTCCAAGTGGGTATCGGAGGATAGGTACTGCTGTTTTTGTGACATTGCAAATGACAGTTTATTGAATAAAGACTGGAATACACACATGTTGAAGTTGAAACATTTTTTTGTGCAAGTAAATTACTCATACGTACTACATCACGCCCGTGTTCGCAATTGAGGTAAGGAAATGCTACATAGTCAAAACGATGAGTAGGTATTTCACATCTCGTAGCTTCCTTCAACGTATTTTTAGGATTTTGAAAAGATAAAAGAAATACAACGTGTGAAGATATTTATTAGAATAATATAGATTAGAGTAGATTACTTATATTTCGTGTTTTTACTCTTGTGTATTTTTTTACTTATTTACTTACTTAGATTAGAAGATACAAAATTACAACATTAAAACAATTTAATTCATAAAATATGACCTTACTAAGTAGGTATAAAGCGAACTGTAGTGAGTAAGTAATGACTGTTAAAAAGGGTTCCTACAATTATTCATGCATCCATCATCATAACCTCCACTTTTATCTCACAACCGTTTTCTACTTAACTAGTAATGAAACTCCGTAAAATAAAACACGGCTCCAATAGGAGCCGCTTTGACATACAAATTTAGGGCCTCGGGCATTCTAGGGTGGTAATGTATGTAATAAATAATAGTGGGCAAGTTTTATGGGCTAGCTCGTGTTTCCATCATGTCTGATAGACGGTGTATGGAAATGTGGTGGAGAAAATTGTTAAATTGCTTGTTAAGAACGGCTTATGATTTTGTATGGGCTTACCAACAGTTTTGATTTTGACTCATTGGATATAATGTTGTTTGAATGCAATACTATTACGTTTTAGTGAATTGATATTTAGATTAGTTAGTATACCTACTCTTGACACATTTTTAAGTAATCTCAAGTCATCGCCGTAATAAGTGTTATTGAACTGATAATTTCCATTTTTACCTTTGGATTCCAGAGAAAAATAAAAATTATCCGTTATTTTTTCTGTGTTTACTGACTTACTTACTTTTACTACGTCGCCTATTATACATCTACGTAAGAAATGCAGACATTTTATTCTAAATCTGACACCACACGCAATAAAATAAAATTATTATATTATTTTTCAATTAAGTAACTTGAATTTCATTTAAGTAACGTGTGGTGCCGGGTTAGAATAGCACCTCCCCCTTTCTTCCCGTGGGTGTAGTAAGAGTCGACTTTGGGAGAGGGTTAGTGTATTGTGGGCGATGGGCTAGCAACCTGTCACCGCAATATCACATTTTACCATCTGGATACCCTGAATTTGCTAGACGTGGCGCTGGATTTCCGAATCCATGTCCTCTGCCTACCCCTCATGGGAATACAGGCGTGAGAATATGTATGTATGTATGTATGTAATTTCACAGACAAAGTTAAAATAGCGAAACCTGTAGATTATAAAATTTAATTAAAATATTAAAGCACAATTCGGTCACAAAACCATACTAATTGCTTTAAAATAATGAAGACCAAGAAAACGTACAACACACTAATCGGCGGCGATTCTTCTTTTGTCCAACTAAATATGAACATTAACGCGCCAACAAAAGAAGACTTGAAACCAATAATTAACATCATTACAGCACACTAAATAAAAATTATAATAAACCATGTCATTATGCGGCCTGTAAAAACAGTGCTCGAAATAACCGAACGCATTTAACAGAACGGCACGAAAGTGTTGGTAATAATTTTAAATGGTTGTTAGTTAGAGGTTGTGTTGGGATTGTGTGGTGTATTGAAGATAATGAGAGGTAATGACAAGTAATGCTATGGCCTAGGCAGTTAAGTAAATGATAACGGTGTAAACAGTCGCCGGGGATATTAAGCCATGTATATACGAACCTGTCGCCTAAAGCATACCTCTACACCTATTTCGGTCGCCTCTTATGACATCCACGGAAGAAATGGAGAGGTTTTTGTTATTCTAAACCGTACACCACACTGGTCATTATGATACTACCTATTCTATCTGTTTTCAAACCTAAAGTTATGCTAGAAATCGCTGCGAAGCGTAAAATAGTTATAAATGTTCTGCCTACCCCATTTGGGAACATGGGCGTGATTGTGTGTATTTATGTATGTACTTATACAAATCTACGAAGAATAACTATTTAAACTTCCTAACGCGAATAATGATAAATTTTATAGTCTACATCAATACAGTCACTGCAATAGATTTTAAATAAAATCTATCTCTCTCTCTCTCTCTCTTAACGTAATAATATTGTGTTTTCTTACATTCGTTTAAATATATCCTATGACTGAGTTGAGTTTAATTATTCAGTCACAGAATGTAAAAAATTCCAACTTGTTATTTCCCTTGATGGCATCATCATCATCATCATCATCATCAGCCTATATACGTCCCACTGCAGGGCACAGGCCTCCTCTCAGTATGAGAGGGCTTGGGCGATAGTTCCCACGCGGGCCCAGTGCGGATTGGGAACTTCACACACAACGTGGAATTACTTCGTTGCTGTGATATTATATTGATGGCATGCTACTTATTTATTTGTTTTCTATCTTGTTTTCTAAGTTCTTCGAATGCGGTTCTTTGCTATCTTTTCACTAGTAGTGTATTACTTGTCTAAACTAGGTTTTAACAGTTAAAGAGACATCCTGTAGCGACGGTTGTAATCATAACATTACTATGTATAATGTAAGTGTTTGTAATAACTATGAAGATGTAGATTTTATCTTACGATAAGACTATGCGATGAGCAGATTATAGCGTGATTTGCAAGCAAGGGAAGTGTGGACGTGTTTGAATAAAAATTCTATTTGTTTTGTAAATTTAATCAAGTCTATTCAGTGTGTAAGATAGAAAAATTAGTTAAAAGAGAGAATATTTCAGTAGTAACACAAGGAAACTTAATTAAATTACATGTATACTCGTTCTGTTGTACCTTTACGGATATTACTAGCTTTTGCCCGCGGCTCCGCTCGCGTTATATTCGGGGTAGCACAGAAGAGATAGCACACATACCTATCAATAGCTTTCTACATTGAAAATTGCAAAATTCTCCACAAACTTCCACCCCTCACTTTAGGGAAATGGGGGCTTTGAAGAGACAAAAAGTAGCCTGTCACTCTCCATGCCCTAAACTATCTCTACCTAAAAAAATCACGTCAAATTCATCGCTCCGTTTAGCCGTGAAAGACGGACAAACAAACAAACAAACACATTTTCACATTTATATATTAGTACGGATTAATAGAACACAGGAATAGAACACACGAAAAGCTACATGTACAAAACCATGGCTACATCACGTTTTGTGGCTACTTCTAGCATATTTTTTGGGTTTTGAGTTACCAGGTATAATAGTGACAGATTGCCAGCCAGATCGCGTGCAGTGGCATAAATATCATTGAAAAACCCTGTGCCCAGCAGTGGAACTTTGAAGGTTGAATGTGATTAGGTATGTCAACTGACATGACTGTAATTCTAATTCATAAACAAGTAAACTTATAAAATTGTAAAACATAGCCACCCATCCACTTTATAATATTTATGCCCACTGTGCGTGGGTCCCTATTACTCATATTTATACGAAAAGCAATTATGTCAGGAGATGCTGATGCTACCTTTCAACCTAACTAAAATACTGCCTACAAAGAATGGAAAACGAGTAGGTAGTATATTGATGAATTGTTATAAAATTACAAAACTACAAATACAATTACATTACAAAATAATTTTATTCATAAAAACAACTGACTGCGACTAAATTTTTGGTGGCCGGCATGAATACCTATTTAAGTACCTAGAGCAAACCATATATATATTTTTTGTCATGAAGACTTTAAGGAGCAGCACAGACGATCGATAAATTGTGCGATCGAGTCTTCGGCGCACAAAAAGTCTGCGTGGATTGTATGAATTGCGCGCCGAACGCATAGGTTCTATTTTCACAGACTAAAAACTCCGTCGCGGATAGTTTGTCGTCTGCGCAGGGCCTAAAGGGTTCCTTTCTTTTAGAAGTATTGAAATCTAACAGTAACTACTCGTAGAAGTGAGCTCTGAAATAGATAATAAGTGCTCCGTGGTTTATACGAGATGTGAAATATTGAGCGACGGAAATTACTTCGCTCGCTCGAGGTGCCTGGGGCCTGCGGATGCACCATTCTGAATTGGTTTCGCGTCAGTTATGTGGACATGCATTAGACCGCTAAGGAGTTGGTTGAAAGAAAAAAGAACGAAAAATGTTTATTTTATATCCTTCAAACTATCACCATACAAAAATTCCAAAAAATCATAGAACTGTTACAGTAGTATGTCTTGTTTAAAATGTTGTTGAAGTATCCTACCTAACACTTGCTTAGTTATTCAGGTTTTTTTTTTCGGAATAAGTAAAGCACTTGTTATTATTTGTAATTACATAAAACCGTGTGGTGTCTGGCTTCGATGAACGTTTCTCTATTTCTTCCATTGATGTCGTCAGAGGCGACTACAATAATATCTATGTAGTTACTGTTCCAGAATAAAATACAAGCTGTTTAAAGCATTTTACCGCAGACAAAATCGGCGGCAGAAGCTTCTAAAAAACTTTAAAATGGACGAAACGCCCCACACTCTCGATATAGATTTACAAATACCCGATGATATATCAATCTTTCCCACATCTAACATAAACCGCAGCCACATCACTTTATGCAATAACCTATTAATTTAAATTTAAAAACATTAGTCTAAAAGTTAACACTTCGTAAACAGATAACTTAAAAAGTTTTAGAATTTGTTTCGTCAGCATTGAAGTCGCTGTCTTCAAGTTTGTGGTTATATTTTAGTTCGAAGTGACTCATCTGTTCTTACGTCTGCGTAGACCACACAAGCCGCTAGCAGGAGTATTAATCTTGCTTTATATCGAGCTCATCAATAAATTGGTAGACGATTCATCAAGCCTCGTGTGGGATGTATTTAACTATTGTATTAGTCAAGCTTGGCTTTTAAGGCGCAGCTAACTTTTTTCTAATTTGAAACTTACCACGAGCTATTCGGTGAAGAAAAACATCTTGAGGAAACACACAGCAATGAAGTAATTCAATGTTGTGCTCGAAGTACTCAGTGGAAGACCAATTTCGTTTATAACCTTGGTTCTCTGTCGGAGCACTTCGTTACGATTTTGATCCTTCAGAGAAATTCCAAACGTAGCCCTTTCCATAGTACGCTGATTAATCACATTTGTGAAATAACCCTACCGTGAGGCAACCGTGTTTCGGTAGCATAGAATCAATTGATTCCTGACAATCCTGACTCACCATGGAACCTGTTAACAGCAAAAATCATTAGAAATCGTATTGCTCGACAACGGAAATCTTCATTATGTTTATTGTGACAACGTTCTGCGGTGGATCTAAAATCAATTGCTCCGCCTGTTATTTTACGATAGAGGTGAGGTAATGAGGTTCACTGTAAAAGATTCATCAATTTTTAGCCATTGTGTAAGGCTGGTTTTACTCCTCTAGGTTTTAATTATTTAAGTAAGGACACGGCTATAATGTAGAACAAGAATGAAAAACTCATCTCTCTATTATAGTTGTTATCACTTCGTTAGTAAAATTTACAGATGTATAGCCGGCCTAAGAAGTCCTCGTCCTAAGAAGATTCGGTGGAGTGGAGACCCTCGCAAGGTAGCTGGCAAGAGCTGTACGAGGGTAGCAGAGGATCAAGCTCAGCGGAATGCCATGGGAGAAGCCTGTACCCAGCAGTGGACAAGCATAGGATGACGATGATGATGAGTTACGTGAGGTAACCGACTTGGTAGCTCCCAGTCAAAATTCAAGTGCACTTTTACACGTCATTTTTGAGGCTTCTACCAGCGCTTCGGAAAGACCATCATTGGCAAGAAGAATGCTCTGCAAGGAACTTGGCAGTAAGTCTTTTTTTTCAAAATTAAGTGATTCTCATTTATCACCACGATTGAAAGCTGAGACATAATTCACCACATTTACAACCGATGGCCATCTTGATTCCAGCCCCAACTTTTATATCCCAAATCCCGAACCGTTTCAACAAATCAAAACCGCAGTGTAAATCAGTAAGTCGGCGAGTCGCGTAAAGCCCCCACACACGGGCGACTGCGACATAAATCGACGGCGTAATCGCGCGTGATCTGACAGCGCGCCTGTTTTAAATGAATATTCGTGATAAATCACTGTTTAGCGGCCACCGGGCGGCACAGTTGCGACTGTGGAGTCGCACTACAATTTTGAATTAGTGGTTCCGATCATTAGGTTGGTGAATGGCCCCAGACCGCTCTGGATCGGGAGGAATGGAAAAATGGGAGGAGGCCTTTGCCAACCCAGGCTCTAGAAGATGGGAATAACCTATATTAATAACATCTAGGTACGTTATTTTACTATCATAGGTGATTCCCATCTTCCAACCTTACTCACCTCCTGTCCACCTTGCAAGTATGGTAAAAAAAAGAATCTCGAGTCGTTCAACCGACTTAAGCACCTAGCCTCCCCTTTATTCCCGTGGGTATCGTAAGAGTCGACTCTGGAAAAGGGTTAGTGTATTATGGGCGATGGGCTAGCAACCTGTTACTTCAATATCACGTTTAACTATCTGGTTACCCTGAAATTACTAAACGTGGCACTGGATTTTTAAATTCATGTGCTCTGGCTACCCCTCTTGGGAATACAGGCGTGAGAATATGTATGTATGTTCGACTGTTAAGAAAACTTACGTTCTGCAGCTACTCCATAGGTTTCTGTCTATCAGGCAAGCATAAAATAGCCTCTTCTCATCGTCTCACATCGGTTATTACACTGTCTCGTCCATTACGAGTTTATTATGCTAATATATCTGCCTGTCTGTGCGTTGGGAACACAAGTAGCTATAAGATATGGAAGAAATCGTGCTGTCTTTATACAGGACGTCCTCACGTTATGGATTAAGAATAATACTAGACGTCAGGGTAGTTTTAACCAATTCACACAACCTATAGATAATCGGTTTTTATTCTCCGAGTTTTTTTTTATTACCGACATAACTGCCATAAATATTGACATTCCGTTTAACTTTTACTTTGACATGTATATTAAACCATTCATCTTATTAGTGTCAACAACGATACAAAGTATGTATAATTGAAAAAATGGCATTCGTGACAAGTTGGTACCTACCTAGTATTACGAGGACATTTTTTTGTGTCTTCTGTTTCTGTGTCTACAACCAAGGACTTTCTGTATAAGTAATGGATTGAAAGGCAAACTTAACTTTGGCGTTAGCCAAAAATAGTGCAAAATTAGTTAGTTTGCAAAAGTATTTATTTGTGATGCAAAGGACTACAAATTCACGACGTTCAAGTTTTTTATTCCAAAGGTAACTTAACTGTCACCGAGACCTTCATAATATAATTTATAAGACATGTGAACAAGAATGGTGGCATCAGGGGACCCTAGAGCTGGCGCTTACCTTGCTCAAAGGCTAGCTAGGGATAGCCGTGCACCGGGATGATGCGGCCAGCGTCTTGGCCAGAATCGTCTTTTAGTAGGGATATTAAATGTTGTTATTTCTCAAAAAAATGTTTATGTTGAAGGTAAGTAATAGTTTGTGGGAGAATAAAGTTCCACAAATAAAAAGTCATTGAAACACTATATACACAGTTTATTCACACTTTACACATTATTTACATATTTATTTTAACTAAGCAATTGTGAAACGCAACGTCACGTAAGCGAGCCAATGCAGAAGAGACCTCGCGCATGCGTGACATCTGTCACCTCCGATTCCAGCTCTACCGGAAACAGGAAGCCGACAGAACTACTTATTATATTAACTAAAACTATGTACACATATTTACAAATTATAACAGTCGCCACAAGTTTATGGAAATATAATATTTCACTTATTTGTGATCTCAACAAGTTAATGAAGTAAATGTATGCGACACGTTCGGAAATGACGTAAGGCAGCTAAACTTCAAGTGTAATAACTGCAATTGCTTTATCAAAACGGAAACACAAGGTAAAAAAGTCCGTACTATAAAACAATGCAGTAAATTTAATGCACTTTCCTCTTTAAGTGAATGACGATGTGCTATAAAAAATTTCCGGAACAATCGAATCCATCGATAAATTAAATCCGATTGGGTTTCCCCGAGATACAAAATTTAATAAATAAGCTATAAATTGTGATAATATGAATCCTGTTAAGATACTTATCTCGTGACGTTGAGGTAATTACAGCAGCTTAACTATCCTCATAGTAAGTAAATGACATTTTTTTAAAACAAGTTTCTAGAAAAATGCTTTATGAGACGTTCTGTTGAAAACAGGTCGTTACTTAATACTACAGAAAGTTCAATGACAATAATTAGACATTTCAAAGCAGCCAATAAAACTCCGAAAACAGTATATTTAAGGAAAAATAAACAAATATAAAGATATAAAGAATAAAAAAAGAATTACGACAACTATTTTCGCACGGATAATGAAACACAGACAGCGGTATAAACTTTTGGTTACATTGGCATACAAAATAAGTATTTTACATTTAGATTTTAAGCTAGCTTTTTAGGATACTATTGTCAAAACAGTACCTGCCACAAATATAATTAGGTATATCGAAGGCATTATCATCGTAAGCTAAATCCACATCTTATTTTTCTAGACTATTTCTGTGAAAATTATTTATAGTTTTCATCATCCATTTATCTTTTGTAATAAAATGTGACTAACAATTTTATAACCGGCAATAGATCTTGCTATCTATAGTCTAGAAATTTATTGAACATTATTAAAACGAATGGCATATAAATACAGGGTGATAAGCTAATCCGTTTATGTGTCTCATAACAATAAACGTAATGCATATAATATGATTTATGAGTTGGGGAAGACCCAGATATAATGGAAAAGCAATAAATATCGCCTGATATTTAAACCTTCCTAATTCTTTTATCTAAGTACTATAATTGTCTAGATCTGGAGTTTTGCACCCAATACCCTAGACCAGATTAAGATAATATAAGTGCTTTTATTTGTGGTGTCGTAAATTAATTATGACTTTCATTTTCGATAGATTTATGACATGCTCTAGAAAAGTATTAATTAAGTATTTAGTATTACTTAATGACTTTGCTAGTTAAATAACTAGCAGTTTATTACTAAGGGCCGATTAATCCAAACGAGGGTAAAATTTAATTTTGGAAAACTCAAAATTTCTTCCCGATTTATTCAATGCACCCAAAATGGAATGCTGAATACAACTTGTATTGCCACTGCTGTTTTATTTCAGAATATTTACACGCATTTTCAAACAATTTTAAGACCATAACAGGCGTCATAGATGCAAAACACCGAAGATGCGAAAGCCGCAGAGAGGGATGTTTACTCGTATCTGGATCCTTAACGTTGTTTAACCTAAATTTGCATTTCCTACCGTTTTCTGTCATAATGGTCATTTTTCTCATGAGTGCATTATGCCATAACTTTACCTTTTCTAAACATTTTATTTCAGGGACGACTGTTTTGACGCTCTGCTATGTTATCAAGTTATCATCATCACATCCTTGTATCCCTTATCAGGGACAAAGGGCTCTCAGACAGAAGGGGATCCTAACCATCCCGATTCTGCGCGGCAGCTTTTAAATAAAAAAATGAACGGTACATAAACTTCATCAACTCAGCATCATCATCATCATTAATCTTTCATTTGACAACTGTTTTGTCATATATTATTCTCTTTTCTAATGTTTTCGACGGCCGGATAGCCCAGCGGTTAGAGAACCTGACTGTGAAGCTTAAGGTCCCGGGTTCGATCCCCGGGCGGGGCAGATGTTTGTATGATGAATACGAATGTTTGCTTTCGAGTCTTGGATGTTTATCTATATATAAGTATATTTATCCGTTGTCTAGTACCCATAACACAGGCATTAAATTGCTTACTTTGGGAATAGATGATTGGTGTAACAATTGTCCAGTGATATTTATTTCTTCTAATTGCCAGATCAAGCTTTCGCAGTCGTCCGTATTCCTCAGAGGGCTGCGTTCAGCAATTCCAAGTTCCTAATCTCAAAAAAAAAACCTCTAGCTCCTTCCAGTCGAGGCCAGTTGATGCTGCCGCTTTGTTGACTGCACCACCAAGTGGTACAAAAGCGACCACGTCTTCTTTTACCAGAAGTTTTGCCACCTTCGACTTTGTTTAGACAGATCTGATGGTCTATGTTGAAAATGTGGATAACTCACGTTTTTAAATCGACTTTCGTTGAGTCGCGCGAAGAGAGCGGTGGCGCGCAGTGCGCGTTTGGCAGCAGCAGCCGCGCGGCTCCTAGATGAAGGGCTACGAATTAGCCCGAAACATGTCGAGCCATACTCAATTTAAAAAAACGTGTGTTATCCGTACCATTTTCAACATGAGTGAGTCTCACGGTAGTTTCTGTGCCTGTCTTTGAAAATTGTGCAAATAGGAAGAAATAATAATAATGGCCGAAGTACCTGTCGAATAATCACATGAAAGAGTGAGAGAGATCTCACTGTAGTTTTCGCAGACTTATTCCGTCACAGTTTTTTGTAGACCCTACTCCCATCAATAAGTCAAATGAAGCAGTAATGCGGGCTTGCTTAACGGCTTATTGTGTAGCTTTTGATTTATTTAACGACCGTACTTTCACTGAGCTGCAATCATCGTGTGCCCGATTGTATTGCTGGTTGTTCTTTGTTTGTGGTGCAAGTGTTAAGTGATTTAATTTGTTACAGTTAAAGTTGTGACCACACCAAAGCTTACAAAAGTTAACGGTGATGGTACGGATTGGTATGCGACGTTTTTGACGCAAGCACTCCTCACCGCTCCTTGAAAAATTTTCATCGGTTTGGGAGGTTCAGTTCAAAAAAAAATCATAATATGAGAATCATCACGATGCGGCTGCGTATTGTGAGCATCAGCAACAAAGGTATGTCAGGATCGTGGCAAGTGGAACAAAGTGGTCTCTGCCTACCTCTGTGGGAAAAAGGCGTGACGGTATGTTGTATGTTGTGAGTGGAGCATTCGTCAAAAACGGCATGGATACGACGCGTCACTGTAATTCCGGACCGTCACCGTTTTGTAAGTATTACAGCTTTTGTGCGTAAAGCACTCAAAATAAAAGCTTACAATTCATTATAATAAAAAATATACATCAAATTAGCCCGTGACTATTGATAAATTCATCTATTTCATCCATACTTAAACCTTTTAAGTTTTTAATAACAGTAAACCCGTACTTTACACAAATACCTGAACTCTTTTCACTTGCACCAAAACATAAGTGCACACTATCGATTGTTTACGATTCGAAAATTACCAGTTGAATGAAAGATTTGCGATACAGTTTCGAGACTGCCAACTCCTCTGAGGTCGTTTCGTGCACACTCCGATAGATCTTTGATAAGCAATTGATCTATTGCCTTCTTAAGGCGATATTACAAAAGAATTATTGAAGATAAAGATAAGTGCTAAATATGAAATAGAAAGAAATAAGTTGTTCGTATTTCAAAAACACACGTACAGTCAAAGACTTTAATTCATGAGCCACCGTGGATGCATTTCACAGTACACGTCATAGTGTCATCCCATTAATTATCAAGGGAACTGGTAATGACTTTTTCTTTGAAAAGGTTCTATGGTTGCTCATGAATTAAGGTCCTTGACCGTACAATTACGTCTGTGTTTCCAAATGGGGCAGCCAGAGGACACAAAATGTGACTTAGGTCTCTGGTCTGTCGCCTAAAGCATAGGTACTGTAAGAGGGAGGAAGAATATTGTAAGAGCCAGTAACACGTGTTTGTTACTGGCTCCTATAATGACTGGCCAGCTTAAAGCCAAGTCAAATTTGAATTTTTGAATTCAGAATTGGAAATTTTTGTAGTAGTTCTTTTTTAAATGGCTGGCCCGCATTATACAGAGCTCCGCCTCGTGAGTAGGACATTTTTTGTGACTCTCTGAAAATATAAACAATATTTAAACTCAACACCATGTTTCCTTGTAACTAGATCTAGATTCGCTAGATCGTAGATATCCTTTACCTAATACCTCTCGCAGAGAAGTGCCTTAAGCGAGTTCTCCACACACCCCATTACAGTACCTAAAACGATTTCCGATTTAAGATATCCACGGAAAAATCGGTTTTATTTTAACCCGACGCCACATAGGTAAATAAATATATATGCATACATCACGCCTGTATTAGCAAATGGGGTAGGCAGAGCACACAAAACGCTACGTAGACAAGACCATGACTATTTTATGTTCTATCTATGGCATTTTTTTTTTTGGATTTTAAGTTGGCCAATTTAATAGTAACAAGTTGCTAACCTATCGCCTAAAATATACCTTAATCTATTTCCTTAGTCGCCTCTTACGACATCCACGAAAGAAATGGAGTAGTTTTAATTCTATCCCGAAATCAGACAGGTAAATAAAAACACTACGTGATAAAAGTTACTTACGTATGTGAGCTTTTTGAGCCATTTCCCGGTGGTTGTCTTAAGAAGCGACTAAGCCAGAAAAAAAAAACAAATCTGAACTACCATCCTTTGAAGTCTTCGTAATAATCTTAATGCCTCACCTATTTGTCACAAACCAGCTTTACAGGTCGATAGATCGATCGGAGCCGATGTTAAGACAGGCTGTAATTACAGGCCATAAGTTACTGTTGTGCGCAGGAGTTGGGAGTAACAAACACTACACCTCTATTAGACTCTTCAACTGATTTAAAGCATTATACTTCGATAACTCGAGAATCGTTAAAATTTGTAAAATAAATTACGTGTGGTGTCGGATTTTGAATGACACTTCTCCATTTCTTAAGGATAAATTGGTGCAGGTATGTTTTAGGGGACAGATTAGCATTCTGTCACTATTGCTACTTACTGAAATCCTAAAAATATGCTAGAAGTGGCTGCGAAACGTGAAAAAGTCATGGTATGCACTGCTGTATGCACTGTGGTTTGATTCATTCATAGTTTTAAGAAACTGTAGAACTTAGTATTTGCTAACAATTTCAATATTATGTCGATACTCATTCCTGACAAAAAAGATCTTGATAGACAGACGGACATCGAAGAGATCTTACATAATAGGTATGTCCCTTTTTATTTTATAGGTGCAGAACCCTAAAAACGTGCCAGAAAGAATCTCTCCTACGAATTTCAAGAGCATAACATAAAAATAAACCCAGGTAAGCCTACATTAAACCCAATTCCTGCTTAAAGTAAAATCGATAAAGAAAATATCTCGAAATGACTCCGTAGCGATAAAAAGTAATGTTAGGGACAGATCGAGAAACAATGGTGCTTGCGTCGATTGCAAGGCTTCGGTGGCTATAAACTGAATTGGACTTAGTAAGGAAAGCTACAGGGCACATCTTTGAGTGCAAGCGCAATCAATAAAGTTCAACAAGCAATCGTGCCCACGTACGAAGGGAATTTATCGTGGTATTCATTCGATATCTAAACGATTTTGCGAACAGGTCGACATTGCCTCCCGTGGAATCGATTCTATACTCTATTTAATCGATCAAAGGTCTCTTTCGATTCGCTCTGGTGCGGTGTTGCGCAAGCAATCCCGACTATTCGACGCGGTATGTATCGATCGTGAGATATCGATACATCGATCGATTGATGTTATTTCTGTTGCGATATTGGATCGTGATTGAATTATTTATTTCTAATACGGTGGCTGGTAATTGATGCCAGTCATGTTTTAGCTTGTTCATTAATTAGCATTACATTCGTGAGAAAATTTAAAGACATTTCAAATATTTCTTTGCAATTCGACGCAATAAATTCAAATAGGTTGATCGTCGATAAGGCATTTTTGTCAATAAAGCTGTGAATGATGTTAATAATTATGTTGAAAAAATTGCTAACAGCTTGCTATTTTACTAATATTTTATCAGTTTTATTATGTAAATGGCTTATACAAATATCTTTATTTTTAAATATTACAGGATTCCATATCATATTTCTTCAAATACTTGAAACTTGAAACTTAGTATAGGTAGGTGTACTAAAGCTACAAAACCATATTTTTAGCGTGTTTTTTTTATTTCAATAAGGACGGTGTTATAATAATTTAAACATCGATGTTTGTTTGTGTGCCTGTTGCATCATTAATCTCAAACGCAGCAACTGAAGCCAGTTTTCTTGGGGTGGTTCTTAGTAGGATTTGAACTAAATTTGGTCAATACTTTTTAATTCAAAAGTAAATGTCAACATTATTTTATGTTATTATTTAACCATTAACTCTTATAAGTCTACCAAATCTCAAAATCGAATCATACGTCAAGTTTCTGCTTCACGAATACCATTTTTCAAATTTCGATCGAAACGCTTCTCACGTCTAAAAACGCAGTGCTCATTTCTTCCCTACGCAACGATTTTATAAGCCTACAGAAACACCGTTTCGAATCCTGTTACTGTAAAAAAACGACTAACCTTCCCACATCAACGGGCCCGGCTTCCCAACAGCCCACCGTACGTGTATGAAATTAATCACAACAATCACTGAAGATCATAATCTTCTGATTACACACGTTAAACCAGTTGATTGATGCGAGACTTTAGGCCTGAGGTCTGTTATTAAATCATTTTTTAAGATTAAATAGGACGTTAAATGATGACAATGCGTGATATAATCGGAGGTTCATGTTTTTGGTGTTGGTATTGGGATGTGATTAAGATAGTGGTGTTGCTGGTTTATCATCTACAGCTGTGATAAATATCGAAGGAATTCAGATTTTTAACAGTACAAAATTTAATTTAAATGAATTCTTGGACACACATTTACATCAAAATTTAAAGAAAGAACAGCATCGAATTACACCATTGGATATTGATTCCATGGAGTAATTTATTTAACTGACATTAATCTATTTGTAAGGAAAGTACTATTAAATGTGATCTAAATTCATACATAGATACATACAAACTGTATTCTCAAAGCACACGAATTGTTATCGTTTAGTATCATTTTGGCAAATTATATGACAAAAAAGAAGAATTACGTTTATCATCAATCACAATAGAAATAAAACAATGTCACGAAGCATTTTAATTTACATTGAATTGAAATGAAGGAAAAGTTTATATGCAAAATTTGAATGTTTGCAAATTAAACATTGGATGTTTTTATTGGCCAGTTTCTACCGATATGAATTAGCATTAACCAAGTAAATGTTGCAGTATCTTCAGATGATTGTTTTCAGCTGAATTAAATTTCATTTTATTTAGCTGCAAGTATAAAATACGAAACATATAAAACCTATAAAACCAATTAATAAAATCTCACTTCACAAAACCTTTAAACATAAGCAAAACAAACGCCCCTTTAAGCCATTATCAGAAATATTAAACGTTTATTCTATACCCCATTAATCAGGTGACTCATACCCTTTGAGATACCTTTTAACACGTCTCAATCGAGGCGTGGGTTACAATTAAAGCCGACGGGGCGGCCATGTTTTATTTCTGACAGCTCGGTGTTGCCATTTGTTGGAAATGCCAGGTTGCGGGGAGTTGAGGACGTGAGTTTAACTTATGAGATCAACAGAGCGAGTGACGTATGGTTGGGAACGAGATTGTTGGTACTATGAATAACATGACAACTTGGTTTTCGTTTAATAAAAGAATTAAGCCTGTTTATTGTACTTTTTACTTGTATTGTTTACTATTTTTCGTTAATTTGTGCTGTTTAGCTTATTAATAACAGGCTATGTTAAGTGTCCCATTACCGGCCAAAGAGCTCTCGTTTTAATCTCCACAACTTGCGTTCTGAGGTAATAGTACTAATCCACTGGATATTTACTGGCTGCCACTGCTTTCCATGCTTCTGCGTACGCCTCCAAGTCATTCCTCCATCTCTTTTTCGATCTGCCCCGTCTACCCACCATGTGGTCTCTGTTCAACGTCTGCAATGAGTGTCTTCGCGTGTTGTGCAGCGCTGCGTGGTGTTCCGAATTCTATCTATTTACTTGTATTTATTAATTTAAGTATAGTTTTCTTTGCTCGAGACTGGTATGTAGTTAACTTACTCATATAATTATGCACTTTATGTCCATGAAAATGTCGGCTAAGATAAATGGGCCATTTTGTAAGAAAAAATAGGTTTTAAATGTTTTTTCCGTTTAAAAAAAATTGTTGATCCTATTCAGAATCTAGAGCATAACAATTGCAATAATTAAAAAAAATATCCTACAAAACTGACTTAAAAAAGTAATTGTGGAAAACTTGACGCAATCAATCAGAAATGCTGAGAAGAACTGCCTGTCATTTTATAACGTCTCTGGTTAAACAGTGACAGGAATAATTTACACCGACTGGTAATACTAGATTTTAGACAACGTCACTGTATGTTTTTTATTTTCATTTCATTCTAGTAATATCTAACTACGTTAAAACAGTGTTTCTAATATAAACTTAATCATTACTCACCCATTTCCAATTTTACTACAAAAGTATGTTTCCAACGAAATAACTTTGACTTTTCGAGGATATTCTGACTTTGAAGTCTCATTATTATCCATCTTGCAGCCACCACTTACCATACAATCTCCCGTCACACCCAGCCCAATTGGCCGATTCGCCAAAATCAATTTGCCGCGCAAAAAATAGCGTACTAATTCTAGGGTTACCATCGTTATTTTCCGACATAACATTATCCCAAATGGTCGGTAATAACTCGGAGCAGACAACCCTGCTATCAGGGCCTGGATATTGAGATCTTAAGGCGTTACCGCATACAATTTACGGTGCAGCAATGCATAAATAACAACCTGAGTATTAAGTATGATAATCTTATGCTACAGGGTAACTTATAAATGATGGCGTACTGTGCACTCGTAATTATTAAGTCGTGATTACTGATATTGGGTGAAAAATGAAAGTTGAACTCAATGCCAAGTTTTGAGTCTAGATTAGCAAGCAATACTGCAGAGTATAAGTCATGCAGTGAAAAAGATTTTTTGGTCCTATAGGACGGTAAACGAACCAAACTGGGTCATTATTTTGATGATGAACGATTAGGTACATCATTGACAACAATGTTTAGAAAATTTCAGACGTGCTTTACTGACAGAATGGGTAAAATTGATATAGTAAAAGTGCCGTGTTCAATCCCAAACCACAATGGAAAATCGGTCCAACCTTACCCAGTTTTCAAAATGTTAATCGTTCAAGCTTAAACTCTGGCGCATGCATGAATGGGCTTTGTTCGAGGGATCGGCGATAGCATTGTGACGAAGAGTGAAGGGTTAACCACGAACTACACGTACTACATTCAAGTTTGATGCGGGCTTGGCCTACGCCCCGCTGTAGTGTGATAGCAAAACGTACGGATAGGATATTTGTAAAAAAAAAGAATCAAGGCAATCGATTAAAGACTTACAAAGATAAGAGATGATCAGAACTAAGGAATTGTGTTATCTAATAAAAAAGGCAAATATGCTTGAAGGTTTACAAGTGATTCCTACTGCGTAGAGCTGTTCCCAATTCCATGGGATCTATATTTTTAATTATTTTCCGGGATAAAAAGTAGCCGTGTTAATCCAAAGTGTCAGCTTTCTACATCCCAAATTTAATCAAAATTAGTCCCACTTTTTGGGCGTGAAGAGGTACCAAACATACACACTTTATTCACAAACTTTCTCATTCATAATTATTAGTGTGGTGTGAGTTCTACCTATACAGTTTCTTAGCGCAACCTCTAATTTTTTTAGCGAAATGCATTTTCCTACCCCCAATATTGTCCGTACCGTTTCAAACTTTTACTTGTTGACTGTCTGTTCCCATTTAAAATGTTGTCTGGGTTAAGTTTAAGCCATTTTCTGACACAGTTTTACTAGTGCCGCTGTGAAAGATTCGCAGGCGTTTGGACGTATATGTGCGTTCACGGCATCTGACAAATGAGTTATAGAATGAAAAAAGACATAGGCTACCTTATGCCCACTGGATAGCTATAAACTAACTCAATAAATAATAAATAAATAATGAATATCACTGGACAATTATTTTTTTTACACCAATCATCTAGTCCCAAAGTAGGCAATTTAATGCCTGTGTTATGGGTACTAGACAACGGATAAACATACTTATATATAGATAAACATCCAAGACTCGAAAGAAAACATTCGTATTCATCATACAAACATCTGCCCCGACCGGGGATCGAACCCGGGACCTTAAGCTTCACAGTCAGGTTCTCTAACCGCTGGGCTATCCGGCCGTCTCACTTATGAGTTAGTTTGGAACAAAAGCTAGTGAAAAATAACAAAATGCATAAGCGTTGCACCTACGTACTCAACTGAATGGATCAAAATTGCTGATTTGTAATTATACGTAGCTACTGAGAAGTTAACAGAACTGAGATTATTACTGCTGTTAGTGTTGATTTATTTTGTCATTGATTAATAGTTATTGTTATGTTAATTTTGACATTGTAAATTAGCTATCTGGGCTTGCCATTCCATGTCGTAAGGACGCCTATTGTTTCTACGCCTTTTAGTTTTTATAATCTACATTTTATTGTCATTCATCACGCCTAGATTCCTTAATTAGATAGACAGAGCACTTGAAACGTTACGTAGACAAAACCATGGTTATTTCTCAGTTTAAGGTTTTAAGTTAGATTAAAAGAGGTGTACCTAATAGTGACAGGTTGCTAGCCTTTTTTTTTGGTGTTCAGTAAGGAGTGTGGGAATGTAGGCGAATGATTCGGCCACAGTGACCGTGGCCACAAGTAGGCTGATCGTTTGAAAACTAAAGCAACCTGTTAAGTTCCTCTTATTGATAAACGCGAGTTAGAACCACGATACTTTAAAACGTTCAATTGTTTTTCTTGCAAACAAACTCCTGGTAAGCACAGGTTAAATCCCGGTCTACTAACCCTAATAAAGCTTCGTATTCCTGACCACTATCCCGCTATCGCCTGTCATAATTTATCGGCAAAGGAAGGCATAAATCACGCCGCCTGCGCACCGTAAATCCAATAATATTATCCGGCGCAAGCGATAATTTCGACGTTGCCTGGTGCAGTTTCACACCCAAATTAAACCTTATTTATGCGGAGTGAAAGATACCCTAAAACCACGCTCCATCGATAAGCCAAAAGGCTGTAGTCACTTCATGATTGAACGGAAACAGCATTGGATAGTAAATGTCACTTAAACTTCTTGTTCAGTAAATAATGCTCCTATTTGATTGGAGATAGTGTTTTATGGGATAGAATTATCTATTATAGACCATTTAACGCGACAATAGGTTTGTGTTTGCGGATTGTGATTTGATTTATATTTAATGAGGGGCGTTTTTGTGGGTGAGGTCAGGGATTTCGCTAGGGTTTTCGGCGTCTGCATTATTGGCGAAAAGATTTCCTTTTTTAGAATGATTAATGGTAATAGTTTTTGCATAACGTATTTTTTCTGGCGAGGAAAAAATTGTTAAAATGTTTGTGCACACAAACACTTATTTCAGGTCTCTTTTGTAGATTTACACGGTATTATTATAATTTATGTGACAAGAAAGATCAAAAGGTTTAACCAATATTTTGCCCAGCGAATCAGGATTGCCGTGCAACGTACTGCCAGCCTTTTGGGGGGAACATTGGCAGCAACTTGAGATAATTTTTATCAGTAGTTTTAGTTTTAGATTTTACGTTTAGTTAGTTTTATTTAGTTCTACATGTTTGTTTATATGTTTTTTTAGTTTGACACAAAAAGTTAAATAAACGGCTGAAAACATTATTTATGTCTACAGCAAAGTGCACCACTTGCCTCATCTTCTAGAGACGACAAAATATATATTGTGGCCCCAAGAAGGACTTTCCTAAAGGAACGACAGACGATTTTTTTTACCAAAAAGAGAAAAAAATCTAGATTGCGTAAATAATAGATGTCCCTTATGATAAACGTTACGTACCAATACGAGAAACAAAGAGACAAAAGCTACCCACAAACAAAACACTACTCAGATACAATTTTGACCAAACTCAGCAAACCCGAAATCCAATCACGCACCTTATCATACCCATTGCAATAACTCCTCAAATGCCCATGCAAGTCGAGTGTCCGATACAAGACAGTCTTATCGGTCCCATGCCCGATATGGAAATAGCGTCATCGGAGCGCAGAGCACCGTTTATGTGCTATTCACTATCTCTAACAGCCGTAGTACGAGTCGTGAAGATATCGTATCGGCATGGCTCTATTGCCTTACGTTTTCAATATGACTCTGGCTTATGAAGGCTGTTGAGAATACTTTTATCAGAAAGCTCGTCATTTGAAAGTTTAAAGGCATTAAAGGAAGACTTTGTTTGCAATATACAAACATACATACGTGCCGTCGTGGCTCTTTCCCTCTGTGGTAGAAAGAGACTAATTTGTCCTACTTGCTACGATACTTGATACATTTCATTCATTAATCTCTCCATACATGCCCGTCGGTTTCGAATTATATTGACGTCGTAAAAAGCGACTAAGAAATGAGTTATGCCTTAAGCGACAGTCTAGTAATCTGTCACTTTTACACGTCTTTCTTAAAAAAACTGCACTAAAATTGGCTATGAAAAGTCTTTTTTTGTGGTGGTTACATTTTGCGTGTTCTGCGTACTCCATTTTTGAATGCTGGATTGAAGATAACTGTAGACGAAAATTTCAGACAACATTGAATATTACTTCACAAAAATGCTTAAAAATTACAATAGTGTCATCGACAGTATTTTGTCCGCAGCTGCTGACGTGGTCGAGATTAAATTGACCTTTACTAATAAAAAAATACCTCACTCATTTCTCTAGATCAACAAAACAAGCATAATTGCCGCCACGCAAGCGCAAAACCGTCGACTAAACAATAAAAAAGATACACAAGACCTCGAACAAAAAGCCCGCAAACTTGCATCATAAAGGGAAGAGTTATGGGGCTTTCAGAAGCACGTTTAAGCAAAGCATATTTCACAAGTTTCAACATATTAAGCAACATTTATTTTGGCAGTGACTTGCCCATTACGCTACTGGGAGGCAGGGCTATGAAAAACTATGCGTTACTAAGGGTTGTCGATTTAGTGTTAAACTCCTAAATAACGTTGCGACTTTAATATATAAACTTGAGACAAACATGAGTTCATACTCACTTCTTAAAGAAATGCTTTTTTCACCATTGCTACGTTTGGTTGTTTTTCGTTTCTAAATTTTTGTTTACATTTTTTGGTTGAGACTTTGAGAGTTATCGTAAGTAAAAAGTGATAGATTTTATGTAGATGCCTTACTCATGGCTGAAAGAAGTAAAAGAGGTAATAGTAGACCAAAAAAAAAAGGTGAGCTTAAATGTAACAATGGACTTGATATGATGGAAGGTGAAACACGACTTTGTATCGTAATAGGTACAACAGTGTTACCAGCAGTTGGTTTGAGGCAGGATTAGTATTATAAGACAGTAAGTAATAAAAACCCGTGGGGATATTTTCTAACACGATTAGAATTAGCATGGGCATGACTGAAAAAGGCGATTGTGATCCTAAGCGTCTCGTTAAAACGCTTTTGTATACCAAACCAATCCCAACTATCATTTTTAATTCTTTTCTTTGCTTCAAACGCCATGCCATGGGCGTCAACTGTTACAACGTTACGCATTTGTTTTAATTTTAAAACGTGATTGGTCTGGACCG
The DNA here is from genome assembly GCA_005406045.1 of Adoxophyes honmai. NCBI lineage: Eukaryota > Metazoa > Arthropoda > Insecta > Lepidoptera > Tortricidae > Adoxophyes > Adoxophyes honmai. The sequence continues at coordinate 91,666 of BHDV01008300.1, read as the reverse complement.
TTCGGAACCCGCAAGAGATCTTATCACCCGTAGCAATAATGCGATTGTGGCATTTTGTCAGTCGAAAAGTTTGTGACTTTAAGCGACTTAGTACCACCGCAGCTATTGCTAAGTCTTGCTAGACGTTTCCCAACATCGTAGACTTGTTCTAGGCTTCTTGCCAGTATTTTATTATTTAGAGTTCAGTCCTATTTCGCGCAACGGGGTTTCCCGAAATATGTCGCCAACGTATGCACATTTGTTTCCATTAGGCTGGGTTGTTGTCGCGTACATGTTTTTGAAATGCTTGAATGAATTAGTACAAATATTAAATTTATGACAGCGATGGGATGATTTTGTTTTGTTTTTTTTTTATTAATACCAAAGAGTTTAAATAGATCTAACTAATACATTTAATAAAATAAAAATAAAAAATTTGGTTTAGTTTAACTTGAATTTATTGATTTTCGTTTATAAATAAATTATAAAGAAATTTAGTCTACACAATTACTGTCCTTTGATTCTAATGATCAAGAAGTACATTAATTATGCTTTAGTTGTAGAGAAAAAATGTTTGATTCGCGAATTCCATAAATTATTATGCCGTACGTATCTTTAACCCTTAGGTGCATACGGTATCAAAAATGATACCATGTCTTTTCACCACTGTAAAATATTTTTATTCTTTCTCGCCACCTTCTAATACCAGTATTTTGTTACCTTTGCTCAAATACTTCAAACAAAAAAAAGAACTGTCAATCCTAATACAGCCATTTTTATACTAAGTGTCAAAAGTTTGAATTGTGCGGCTACTTTTTGCAAAAGGTGAAATTGCAAGTTTTCATTTTTTTTTATCTGGCGGATCATGAGATATTTCCAATCGGAAAAATATGTATAAGAAAGGTTAGTATTTCTATTTATCGGGGATTATAGAAGTTTTTGTGAGATTTGTGTTAATACAATAGTTTTTTGAGTTTCCAGTTAGTATCGAAAATGATACTCCATGCGATGACGACTTTTTTTGTAGTATCAATAATGATACTCCATGCACTACGCTTACTTTTTCTACTAGCATGGTTTACAGAACTTTTTGAGTTTTTTATACTTTACCATTATTTATCAAGTAGTGTGGGCATGTTAATAAAAGCTTATTTTCATGCCCAACATCACCACATAGGGTTTGTCTTAGAAAAGGACGTAGAAGCACTGTTGATTCAGTTAGAAGGTGGAAAATTATCGGAAGACAATGCTGAGTCCGAAGGAGATGATCTGGAGTTTTCTTAATCACTCGAAGACCTGCAAACAATTCTCGAGGAAGAAGAGACAACAGAAGAACCTACAAGTATGGCAGAAGAATTAAATTTTATAGAAAAACCTGGTTTAACTAAGATCCTCAGATCCTCATTTTATTAAACGAGAACAGGCCATAGACGAGTTCACAAGATCCGTATATACCCATAAACACACAAAAACATGAATTTCATTTATAGCTAATGTTTTGCGATTGTTAAAATTCAATTTTTGAAGTTTATATTTTATTGACTAATTATTTTAGAACATATTTTTTTAGTGCTTGCTCCATGGAGTATCAAAAATGATACAAAGTGTTTTCTTAAAAAAAAATATATCAAAAAATGATTACGATTTTTTTACTATTTTTCCTGGCATTCACCCATATTTCCCAACCACATATATTTTTTTCGTAAAAAAAGATTAAATCATGCACCTAAGGGTTAAAATGCAAGAACGAAGTGTAATAAAAATGTATTTTGTAATGAAAGCACAATTTTCACTTTACTTTATTGTGACATTAAAGGTGCAAAATTGTATGATATTGCTACTTGCTACAAGTACTTAATAAATTAAAAACGACTCGTTATTAATATTTAGACAGCTGCTTTTAAAGACAATTATAATACCAACAAATTATACTAAAAACAACAATACTAACTAGGCGTAACCGTTATAAAAAATAAATAAATAATGACCATTGGGCTTTACTTAATTATTTATTGGACTCACGCGTCACTACAAAAATCCGGTCAAGAGCGAATCGGACTCACGGACTAAGGACACGTAGGTATCTTTAAATTCCGAAGCAGGTATAATCATCGGAAACTGTTAAAAACGATCAAACGGCACAAGTAAGGAGACAATGATAGTGGCATCATATTTAAGCCGTTTAGGGTTGAAACTTGAAACTTTTTAAATCTTGGAGACTAGAGGCCTAGAAATTATATAAGGTTATAGCCACTAAGCTCGTACGTACTACCAGGAGCCCAGAAGGCAGGATCGTTTACCCAGATTATTGGCATCTCCATTCCGCCTGGTAATGATGCCAGTCTTCTGGTTACTCCTCCTACTCCTCCGCCATCTTGCAGCTATTGAGACCATTTTTTTTTATACATGTATAATACATCACGCACGTCTATATTCTCAATTAGGCAGAGCACACAAAACGCTGTAGACAAAACCATGACTATTTCACTTTTCGTGAGCAAGCCTGTCGCCTAAAATATACGATAAACTATTTCCTTAGTAGCCTCTTACGATATTCACGTAAGAAACGGAGAGGTTTTGTCCTAAACCGACCATACACCACACGGAAAAAAAGAAAGGTGTTATATTTATAGTAGTCCAGTACAACAACGGATTGCTAAGAGCTTTTGAGCACGGAATCCTAAAAAGGGCCGGCCACAGCATTTAGAAAAACACTAATGAGAAATTTTTCAAAGGGAACCAAAGGCGTTTCCGACAAACTCAAAGGTGTTCTCACTAACAATAGCGCAGGGCCCATGAATAGGGCGTTAGTTTTAATTTATTCGGTTGTATGGACTGGTAGGCGGACCGCCCCGCCTATACTCTCCGGGGGGCTCGTTAGTGCCCCTTGAAGATGGCCCTTCATGACAGGATTTCGGATTCATGAGTCGTTTTGGAGGAAATAAGGTATTTGGGGGAATATTTGAGCGGTCGAGTGTTCCGTGGTGGTTAGAATAACATGTCTCCAGTTTTGTGGATGTCGTAAGTGACGGCCAAGAAAACATGTTTGGGTATGTTTTAAAGGATTTGCTTGGAACCAGTCATTACTATACCTTTCCCATCTTTTTTCAAACCTAAAGTTAAGCTAAAAGTGGCTATTAAGCGTGAAATAGCACTGTCTTGCCTGTGTTGCATTTAGTGCGCTCTGTATACCCCGTTTGGCATTACAGGCATAACTATGTATCATTTTAAATACTTAAATCAAAACAAAAATCTACGTATGTACCTACCTACTTCGAATGGAAGTCATTTTTCAGTTTATCCGCAGACGAATGGCAGTTGTTACATTTGTGATTTATATGGTCCTGCTTAGTCAAAGACTTCTATAAGTCATATCGGTAATCATGACCAATTAAAATTTTAATTTAATTTTAATTTAATTTAATATTTTCTTTACAGTATCTGTACTGTAAATCTGCACGTCTGTAGATATTTCACTCTTTACTACATAAATTTAAAATTTAATGACACATAAAAGACAAGTTGATGTAGCTACCCACTGACTTAACATCACTGCTTGCCATCAAACATAAAATGCCATTAACTTCTGCAGCCCCGCCTCCTACTAACAAGGTCCTTGAAGACCCTCGCAGAAACACAAGGAGCCCATTATGCAGAAATATAAATTTAACTTGAATGACATACATACATAATATACACATATTTACAGTATTACACTTTTCGCAGCAACTTCTGCCATTTATTTTAGGTTTTAAAACTTTTAAACTAAAAGGTACCATTATGACATGACAGAGGTTCCTAACCTATCATCTAATTTTTTTTCTGACTCACCATTTTTCATTTTTTTTTGTTTTCAGTTAACTTCATAGTGATGTCGAAGGCGGATTGTATAATCCGCCGTTTTACATTACGCCTAGCCGCTTTGCAAAACAGCGCCGTTTTGTAATGCGGCGGCTCAACGTTTAGCCGGATTGAATGCGGCTGAATGAAAAACCGCCGGAATGAATTTGGCGCTAAACGTTATTCAATACGGCTAGGCATAATGTAATACGGCGAGATATTAGCCGCCGCTTTGGCCGAGCGAGCGCAGCGAGCGAGGATGACCCCCTCGAAGCGGATACGACTCGGACAGGTTAGGTTAGAAGGCCAAGGCGGGAGCGAAGCGCAGCGAGCTCTCGCTTTGGCCTTCGAGGTTAGTAATTTTTCTTATAAAAGCTCGGAAATTTATTTTTTTTGAAATAAGTCAACTACTAATTAAAACACCTTGATTTCAATATTTATATTTTCAACATTTCATGGTCACCCTACAATATTGGTAGTAGTACAATGCGGCTAAACGTGGGGCGCCTTTTTGAAGAACATTTCGCAATTACAATCCGGCTGAACGTTGAGCCGCCGCTTTACAAAACGGCGCTGTTTTGCAAAACGGCTAGGCGTAATGTAAAACGGCGGATTGTACAATCCGCCTGCGACAGTGACATTGCATTGCTCGACAAAGAAAATCTTTCTTACGTTTATTGTGACAGCGATCTAATGGTAGATCGAAAATCAACTCACAGAAGAAATGTATTTTTAGTAGCAATTAAAAAAAAGGTTACTATAATTTCTACATTTCCAATAACTAACTAAACTTCGCACAATTTTATTAGCTCATAACTTCCAAACTCGCGAAATTCACTTAGATCCTTTTTCAAGGAAGGAAAATTTCCTTTAGCTGTAGCAAATCTTGAAAGGCTTCACTGCACTTGTGATTCAAGAGTGCCCGCCCACGCTAGACTAGAACATTCAAAATGTTTGCAAACACCAATTTTATTTGCCTCTAACGTTGCCCAAAAATTACTTTACTACCCTGTGAATAAAGGCCGAGGGAAGTGCACCGATTTTGGGGTTTATCACGATTGCAGTCGTGTAATTGGTGAGCCGCTTTCCTTGGTTTATATGCCAGGGATTAATTAAAAGATTTGTTAACGTGAAATGGTTTATTCAGAAGGACACGTTTCTTTTATGATGGCTTTAGGCGCTGAGTACGAGTATAAATAAGCTCATATTTTTTTGGTGTCGAGTTTTCAATAACCTCTTCGTTTCTTCCATAGATATCGTAAGAGGCGACTAAGGAAATAGGTTTAGGTGTGCTTTAAGCGACAAACTAGCATCCTGACACTATTGTACCTATTGTTTTAGATTCTAAAGTTTAGAACCATAAAAGTTGCTAAATTGGCTGCTTTTAAACAGATGATGATGGAAGCGGTCTATTAGTGACTGGTTGCTAGCCTGTCGCCTGAAGCATAAAAAAATAAAAAGAAATACCCTTAATATCGCTGCCCAATGCCCATGTTGATATTTAATTCAGGAGTAATAAATCAATGAAACTATATCATATCTGATCGTCACTAAGCGAAACTTAAATCGTTTTTTTTTAATGCTTTTACTTCGGCGTTTTGACAGCAGCAGTGGTCTACTTGTGATCAAGGACTTTAGATCACAAGTAGACCACTTTGTCAGTAGTGTCTTCTCGTAACCACGTTGCAGTCATTGAAACCATAATAAAAAATAAAAATAACGTGACGCGTAATGACAAATATAAGCGCAAATATTGAAAGTTTCAAATGTTAAACAACAACTAAATAAGCCTTAAACACGCGTTAGAATTTAAAACTAACCACAGACTTGAAAATACACTCACAGACAAAGAAAACGGTTGGTTCCCGCATAGTTTTCTAAAGAAAAAAGACCCATTTTCGTTGCCAATGACTGTAGACATGTTAAACTTACAACACTCGATTATTTGGAGAGTAGAAAAGTTATTCAGGAGGTGGAATGACGTCTAATAGGTCGTAATTTAGTCAGGGGCGGGGATTTTGAGTACCCTCTCGTCTGTTTGCCAATTTGACAAATTGAAGTCTCAAGATTTAGGTGCTCTGCGTTAATCACGATTGTTGACGCCTATTTCGGAGCAATTATTTGTAAAATTCTGCTAGGTGAGAAATTGTAATTTTTGTTTTATGCTACACAATCTGTGACAGGGCCTACAACTATCCGTACGTATTAAAATATAGGGCATCTTAAATACAAAAATGTCACTCAAAGTTATTGAAGCAAAAGTTCACGAATGTATGGCAGCCCCCGAAAATAAACGTTTTATTTCATTTTTAGTATTTCTTGTTATAACGGCAAGATAAATACCTATTCTAGTTTATAAATAAAAATAGTCTAGCTAGCACGGTTCGTGAGATACAACCTGGTGACTGAAGGACGGACGTACGGTGAAATCTCAGTAATAGGGTCCCGTTTTCACCCTTTGGGTACGGAACCCTAAAAATACTGCTGCAATGCTGACGAATATCTTAAGAGAAAAACAACAATGTTGATATCGGTTAGTGGTAACTCATAAGATAAGGCATAGGCCTTAGAACGCAGAATATGACCACTTAATGTACGCAATAATAAGTTACCATTTTGAATGCAAACAAGTAACGGTAGAAAGAAACAACTATTTTTTATGCCTAAACATGGCTTTTGTTTGAGAGTGGACCTTCTGTTTGCTGAACTCTTACATTAACTTTACTGTAAACGATTGCAACTAACCCTAAACACTTGCATTGTGATAAATTTCTAAACACATCAACCTGTCGCTGCTATCGATAAAATATTCCTAGAAAGCCACAGCAAATGAGGGTCATCAAGCAGGAAGCCGCACTATCGCGTCGTTAATAGGCGTCGTATGCGCATGATCTGAAGCGCGGTAAATCACGCGGTGTCACGACCCCGCGAGGGTTGCCAGTAGCTACATCACTATTGCCATCTATCTTTAAAGGGTGAAATGAACATGGTGATAGAAAATTGGTAGGTATTTGTTACGCAAATAATGCTACACCATGGGATACTTTTGTTTTTGCTTAATTAGTTTAATTTCACCTTAGTTCGAAGATTTAACATAAAAGTACCGTGAAACTCACTCATTGAAGTAAAACGGATCTAATCACCTTTTTATGTCGAGACTAGCTGGAAGCTGGACATGTTTCGAGCCGTTATCATGTCCGTATTATTTAAGTACATAGTATGAAGATCCTAAAATTTATCTAACTACTTTCACAATTTGAACTTAATCATTAAATTGCAACATTTTACTGATTAAGAGACACTAGCTTTGTTTGTATCAACAATTTGATTACCCTCGGTACAATAAAAATGAATCATCGAAATGTATGTACGCAAATAACATTCTAAATTGCTGCACCATAATAGTATTTAACAATGTCGCTTCCCGCTATCGGTCTCTATGTATTATTCTTATTGATGTTTATTTGCTTCAAGCCTGCCAGCTTACCACGGCTACTTGTACTATTACCTACTCTGTGCGATAGCAAGGCTCGTCTAGAAATGCTATACCTATTACTGTCTAACTAGAGACGTCAGAAAGTGACAGGTTGTTTGTCCCGCGCGCGTATCGTCTCGCGCATTTTACCAATGTACTTTATTCCACTCGATCCAGAACAGACTGGGGTCAGATTCAGGAAAAATCCAGGTCATCCCACCCATCTTGTGACACCTACTCTGTGACAATTTTAGTCCACCGCAGTGGTTGCATTCGGCTGACGTGTCCCACTTTAACCTGGCTATAGCTGTAATTCTATTAAAAGCCTCAACCTTTTGAGAGATCTGTCACGTCAGCACTCGTTTTAGATTCCCCAATATTCCTAGTACATTATTATTTTTGTGAACTCCACTTGTCCAAAACATATTTTCAAATCGACTGACTCAGTTTCGTAGTTGGAAGTCCTCCAAGCTGTCAACTATTATCAGGAAAACTATGGGCAACAATGTGTAAAATGTTTTCTATGGTTTAAAAGAATTGAAGATATAAATTGAAGATACATTCTTTATCACATCATTAACTAAACATTTAAGTTAAAGACAAACAGCGGTATAATTCAGTAAAGTAGCAAACTAAACTCATCGACGAGCTTGACATCGAGGTGTCAAAGTTAGCTGTCATGCTTGACAGCTCGACGTCAAACTTACGTTAGACTAGAGTTTTACTTTTACTATGATATTTTACCACTAAACAACAAACAATAATTACCCATGACTTTAGCGAGGTAAGTTTAAACGTGTTGTTGCAACATTATTCATTTCTGTTTTTCTATCAAGTTACTTCTCTTAGTAGCAACACAAAATTAACACTTTCTCGTCGAGCGGCAGACGACACTCTTAATAACTCTCAAAATCGGGGGGCACGGCAGTGCCCCCACCAAGTCGAGCGCAAAGCAAGCACTGCCGTACCATCCTTTACTGGAACCATTTCGCGGCATTTTCAGGCCCCTATTTGAGAACCTCTGGATAATACTAGGACGCTGAAATTTTCGTCATCTAGTGAGCTATAACCACATACTTAAAATCAAAAATTTCAAGTCTGTAGGTAATTCAGTTCCGAAGTTAAGCGAAAGCAAAGTTTCGCATTTTCGACACTCACTCACTCACTCATGATCATCAAAATAGAACTGGTACTTCCCGTTAACTCAGAGAGCTGAAATTTGGTACATGATTAGGGATTAACGACTACATAAAGGGAAAAATGTAAAAACTAGGATAATCGAAGATCTGGAGTACCTGGTGAAAACACTAGAGCCCAACCAAACTACTATAGAGATTGACACACTTCTTTTACAAAAAATATTCAACTTAGTGGATCCCTTCATTTGATGTCAAAAATCTGAGGTCTGAAGTATCTGATGAAGACCCTGAGCTGCTCTGGTACATAAAAAAATCGACTGTAATTGCAAAAATCCAGCGTAGAGAGACACATCTTCTAATTTAAGGACCGCGAATGGGCAATACGAAAAAACTGTTCCTACTGTACGAGATCAAAACCGGAAAAAAGAAAAGAAAGATAATTTGCAAAAATAAGTAAATGTGTAAAATAAGAAAATCTAACATAATTAATGAATATGCTCACGTTTTTACAAAAAGAAGTGAAATCCCATCAAAAACATTCTGTAAAAAATCTACCCAAGTCTCGTTGAAGCTGCTTGTTTATCTCTAAAAAGTAATGAAATCTAGACATAGTTGTGCCAAGTCTAAGGTTCCTTACTGCGATTTCTTTATTATTATAGTTAATGTTGTGTGACTTGACCGTTGAACACTTTATACCAATTACCCATACCAGTATGGGCTATTATCTCGCGTAACAAACAAGGTAAGTAGTTGCAACATTACATGTTAACAAAATTGACCCACTAAACGTATAAAAAATGTTCAACGGCCAAGGCACACAACATTAACTATAATAATAAAGAAATCGCAGTAAGGAACCTTAGACTTGGCACAACTATGTCTAGATTTCATTACTTTTTAGAGATAAACAAGCAGCTTCAACGAGACTTGGGTAGATTTTTTACAGAATGTTTTTGATGGGATTAATATTTCTTCCACAGTTTTCAACAGTTCATCGGGTTCAGAAATCATAACTACAGCAACACGCCGCAACGACGCGTCGTGACGACATAATAAACACGACGACACATCGTCTGCTCCGGCCTCGTGTCGTATGAACTCGCAGCCTTAATATTAAGAAACCCTCTCCTCGATGGATGAGTCGAATTCGCACTATTCTTCTCTTCCAATTTATGTTTTCATGAAACTTCTGGTTGCAGCCCTTACTTAATGTTCAGTTGCATGCTATTCAATTTCAATTTTGCATCTTGTTCGTATCGATGCATCGGTTCATGGGCTGGTGCATTGTTCCACTCTCCTCTTTTACTCTGATTTAATGTATCTGATACTTTATGTTGTTAATATTAGTCGATTTTACCTTACCCAGGACCACTGTGCCTGTAATGGTAATGGTTTACTTTACATCGACGATAATTCATACGTACGTACAGTCGTACATACATCACGCCCAGACAGAAGATTCAAAATGGTATAATGTAGCCGGTATAGGTAGCCGTGGCCATTTTCTGCCTCGTAGACACTTCTAGCATAACTTTTAGGACTAAATACTTTAGATTAATTAGTTATTCAGGCGATATTTTAGGACATTATAAGCTAACGCCCCCGCTGTTTTTTGTTCATAAGAACGTCCTCCAAATAAACTAACCCAATACGATATTAAAATAACTATTCCGATCGGTCTCAGTTTAACCGCCTAATGCAAAAGTACCAATGGACGCCGAATAGGTAGTCACTTTATTTTTATTTTTCTAAGCACATTTTGTAGTAAATCATTTGTCAATTTGTCTCGACCTATGTTAGAAGTAAATCGATTTTATCTAACAATGGCAGTCGGGGCCTGACAGTTGCAGGCAGTCACAATGCTCAGCCAAGATTATGAATAGGGTTGGGGGCATGTCGATAGTAGTAGTCGGACAAAAGTCGATGGAAGCGGTTATGCGATGGCTAATTGGAGACAGCAGAAAGCTGTTAACGGTCTTTTTCCAGGCCAGTCGAATTAATCATGTGTTCTACCAGAAACCCTTACAAATTTTGAGTTAACACTTTTTGATGTTAGGTGTTACCATCATCTCAAATTAAAGACAAAATATAATAATACGATAATCCAATAAGGAGCTTCGAATGGCTGTGACGACATCGTACTATTAGCTTTGTCAAGGGAAGGCTTTGCTTTGGAGAGGTTAGGTATCAATATGATTACGTTACCCACGTTTTGACAATTTGAGTTTCTTAAATACTTTTGCGCATTTTGAAAGTAACTATAATGCTAAAAAAGAAGTTGTTACTTACATTTTGGTGGCGGTAAAATTCTAATGTAGAAAAGTGTTTATGAAAAGGAACGAGCCGTATTTTAAATTACCTTCATTTTACACTGAAACATAACGGACTCACGCGTGTTTATGTAGAGATTAGATCAACAAATTTTGGGTCTATTCGAACTAAACTCCGTGAGCCTGTTTTGTTTCACTTTGAGAGCCTCACGGTAGTTTTGTTAACCTGCATATAGCTTATGGAACCCTAGTACTCTCCTAGCCTTGCTGATCATAAGTCATGGCGTATAAATTTCCCCAATGCTTCGGTGACCGCTGGTAGCTACCAGCGGCTGCTCACGACTCGGTATTTACGACGACGCCGCCTGATACCGCGTATTATTTATGTCTCTTTTTCCTTTTCGTTTTGCAATACCTGGCTGGAATTGTTTCGATTTTCGAATCGGTTTGCGGTTAGGGACTAATGTTTGGTTTTTGTTTAGCTCTAACATTAATACTGGCCAGCAATAGACAGCAATGGTTTTTCTACCGCTTAAAGAAAAACTACAATCGTTTGTTGTCATATTTTATTGACATTTTAACAAAGTTTTTCAACTTCACTGTGGTTATGAAATATCAAAGCAATTATATTTATTATTCATTTTCTTCCATGGATGTCACAAGAGGCGACTAAAGAAATAGGTTAAGGTATGCTTTAGGCGACAGACTAGTAACCTGACACTTTTACACCTGTTTTATCTAATTTTAGATCTATAACTGTGCTAGACGTAGCACAGACGCTACAAAATCAAAACTGTTTCACGCCTCGTAGCCCCTACTAGAACAATATCTTAACATGTTTCCTTACTCACCTAAGACATCCACGGAAAAAAGGAGCGGTGTTATTCTAAATTCGACACGACACAGGATTTACTACTACCCAACGTGGTTTGTTGCAACGTTTCGAGTGATCTACCCCTAAAGACAGTGTACCCCGATTGGAAAGACAAGCGTATGTACAGTCGAGTTCATAAACATATGATCAGACAAATGACAAATATGTAAACTTTTGCACCTTATTGTCAACTAGCTTTCCGCCCGCGGCTTCGCCCGCGTGGAACTCGATTATATTGCGGTATAAAGCACAAATATAAGAAAACTTCTCGTTTCAAACAACACACAGCGCCATCGATCTATCATCTATCGATCGGTTATCGATCGATATCGATCTTCATCGATCGATATCGATCTATCAAGCAAACTATATTTTTGTTTTCCCTCGGGAACATCAATTTTTCCGGGATAAAAAGTAGCCTATTATTTAATCTGGACTACTACTATCTTTACGTCTGCAAAATTTCAAAGCAATCGGTTCAGTAGTTACGGCGTGAAAGCGGAACAAACAAACAAACAAACTCACTTTCTGACTTATAATATTAGTAAGGATGTCATAAGGGGATGTCATGTACAGATATTTTTGAACCCTCAGTTTTGCTCATATATTAAGAGGAAATGGAGCGGTCATATTTTGTATGGAAACGTAGTCCCCTGATTCCTCGCTGGATATTACCCGTAGAACAATGATTTTTTACATCAACAATCTAATGATATATTAGCATGTTCCTATGTTTTCCTTTTTTTCTTTATTGAATTATTAAAGGAGATATTAAACTTCAAAAACATGAAAAATTGGTAAGTTTTTTCCGTTGTGTTCAAACCTCTAGAAACCAATTTTAACACAATTATATCAAAATATAAGAACATACAAACACAGTTATGACATTTTTTTAACATTTAATGAAAAAACATATTTAATCGGTTAAGTTTTGGAGAAGAAATCAGGGGACTACGAAACGTTGTTTTTGAATAATTTTCATAGGTATTTTCGGTCCGAGGTCACGGCGCGACAGCAATAGATTTAGCAAATACCTATTTTTCAATTCCCTCGACCGGCATATTTCCTCTTAATGAACTCGACTGTATCTAGCATGATACATCTTGATTTTCGCATTAGTCCGTCCACAGGACATCGAGACGGTTTTATCGTCTGTCCGCCGGCTAACCCGCCCGCGGGCGCAACGCCTCTTTCGTGTTCCGATCAGCGTCTCGATTTATCGCGGACCGCCTTAATTGCCACGCTATCGGCCTAGCATACGACCGTTTCAATTTGTCGTGTCCTTGCTTGGACCTTGGGAGTCAAAGTTGAGACCGACTGGGACTTTCTGTGCGTTCTCGGCAATCATGGTTTTTGTAAAATGCTAGATTTTGAATTTGGAACTGCCGTGAGTAATATAGTAATGTGATATTGCAATATTAAACAAAGATCTTTCTTACAGAAGCCTGTTTTTTATTTCGCCTTTCCAAAAATAGCAATCTAAACCCAATCTTCTTTCTTTTCTTTCACACAACCACAATCAACTCAACCAACGTAACAAATTTGGATATTTTTCTTGACAGTCAGTTTGATCCTTAAAAACGACTGTCTGTGTTTTAACTTTTTCTCGCTGTAACCGTTGAACCGATTTAAACAAAGATTGCTAAAGACGTAAAAGTTAAGCTAAAGGTGGCTACGAAACTTCAAATAGTCATGGTTATGCCTATGTAGGTAGCTGTGTTTCGTTAAGCATAATACAAATTATTTATTAATGAGTGAGCCTATCAAAAATAAACATACATACAAAATCAATATAATAGGTAGACAAAGCACTCAAAATGTTAATAATACTTTCCGTTTTGTTGCCAGTTTCATCACAATTTTAAGTTTAAAATAAAAGAAAGACGCATAATAGTGACAGGTGCTCTTGAAGAATGTTTAGGTGGCTACCCTGTCGCCTGAAGGATACATAAATTTAACTGAGTTTTTAACGACAGTTCTGAGCCTCTTACGATATCCACGTACAGTCAAGGAAATTGATTACTGTGCCACTTTGTACCTTTTCACAAGAAATGTCACTGTGACGTACCATACTTTCTTCTAATCAAGGCAATATGAAACTCACTATGAAAAGGTTCAAAGTGGCACAGATATCAATTTCCTTGACTGTACCTGTAAATAATGAAGAATTGCAATTCTAATCACAGCTAGCACCTTACTAATCCTGTGTGTTGTTTGGTTTAGATTATCAGCTCTCCATTTCTTCTGAGGATGTCGTAAGAGGCGACTTAGACAATAGGTATGCTTTAGGCGACAAGCTAGCAACCTGTCACCATCTGTTTTTAAGCCTAAAATTATGCTAGAAGTGACTGTGAAGCGTAAAATAGTCATATTCTCTGTTCTGTCTATTTCACGTTCTGTCCTATCCTATCTGGGAACATGAGCGTGATTGTATGTATGTATGTAAGAATGTATATTTCAGATGACAGGCTAGCAACCTGCGACTATTATACCTACCAATTTAAAACCTAAAAAAAATATGCTAGAATTGCCCATTAAAATAGTCACGGTATTGTCTATGTATCATTTCGTGTGCTCTGCCTACCCTGGTCGCAGCTGATCAAACGAGCCGTTTTTAGTTCACCTTAATCCCCCGAACCTAGCGGCCGTCACAAACGCCGCAAGGAGCACACGTTTTATAGGGCAATAAAGTACAATTCTCGCTACTAGACTATCGCTTCGCTATCGCAACAAATTGCACGTGATGTATCGCCGGCCGTTACTGCGGTGGCCATTTTTGTTTGCAAGATGGAGACTGTCTTTGGAGATTCTGAGAAAACTTGTTTGAAAATGGAATGCGATAAAGGTAGCAATTTTGTCAGTGAAAAGTAACAATCTATCATCACCACTTCAAAGCTAAAAAAAGACACTTCATGGACGAACTTAATTTAGAATATTGGAAACGTAGCTTAATGCTCTAACGCAAGCTTCAATGAAATACAAAACTTTGTTTTTAAAATGTACTAAATTGACAAAGTTGCGAAACAATTAGCGGTCGAGGACAATCTCTTAGACAGTTACCTATGTATTTCAAATGAAAGGCTATAAACAACCTCATCATCATCACAAGACTCAGCCTTAAGACGTCAACTGTTACAAAGGCCTCCCCTTTGGTCTATATAAAGGGGATGAGGTTTCCATCTTCTTCTTTAACAGTTCTTCGGAAACTTCTTTTGTAGGACTCCGGAAGACGCTGCTGCCCAAATCCCGGTATATACTCTTAGCAGGCTCCCACTGCAAGCAGTGGGGGAACAAATTCTAAGACTAGTCACCCCACAGCCAAACAACTCAAACAATTTAAACTACCAACCAGACATTCCGTATTTCACCTTTTCTTCAATAAAAACAAAACACAACGCAAGGCTTCCCTTTAATTAATACACCCGTCACATCAACACCAAGTGGCGTGTACTACAAGAGTCAGACAGTCCCGATAGGCAGAAACAAATAGCCACCGCCGCCATTACACGCCGTCCAGCCATGCCCGGCAGATTTTATCGCTCCTTCGACCCATTAAACCGGCCATAATGAAGTTTCCTCGACGGATAATGCACCAGAGCATTACGCAATGATTTACAAGGGCAGCAATAAAAAGAATTTAAGGGATGACCCGCGCCCGTAAAAATGGCGGGGGAATCGGCGTCATAAAGAAGAGGAATGTGGCGGTGGATGCTATCTGCATTGTTGCGTGGGTGCTAGGTTTTCGCGGTTAAGTTCTGTTTTACCTTTTCAAATCTTGAAGTACATTAAATACAATCATGATACCTGTATTCCCAAATGGTATAGGCAGAGCACATAAAACGATACATAGACAACGTTTCATGGTACTTCTAGAATATTTTTTTAGGATTTGGGTTGGCAGGTATAATAATGACAGGTGAAGTCTAGAATTTATAAATTGATTTATAAATTAAATATTATAGATTTAAGATGTCGTTATTACACGCAATCATTGTTCTCTACAAATTACCTTTACATTACATTTCATCCAAATAATATATATGTAAGATAATAAGTCAAAAAAATATTTTTAATTAACTTACTTGTCCATAAACAGCTCAGTTTAGTAAGTTCTCAGCTCAACAGGGATATTATTATAAAATTTACCCCGATGTCTTAACACATTTTTTGTTTCTAAAATAATTACTTCATTATACCTATTACAATTTATTGTGTTATAATTTTTCTTACGTACGAACAATCAACAACTATTATTTTAAGTGAACTTTGACAAGAATTAAGTCTGGCAAGCAACTTTGCTCGTGCAGTTTTAATAGGCGCTTGATTTTAAAGCTATTAATAAACACTGATAGGATACAACATAAATACACCATTTATTAGAAATCTACTTAGTTGTCAGTTTCATGGGTTATGTAATGAAATGAATACTAATGGGTTATGTAATAAACATGTATCGCTTTATCTTTCTGAAAAGTCCCTTAAAGCACTAAGCGCAACGCCAGATATTTTTACGCGCAAACATTTAATGCTCCCAAACGGAATTAGGCAGAGCACACGAAAAGTGAAATATTTCACGCTTCGCAACCATTTTAAGCATAATTTTAGGTTTAATAAAAGATGGAAGAAGTAGTATAATAATAGTGGTAGGTTGCTAGCCTGCCGCCTAAAGCATACCTTAACCCATTTTATAGTCGCCTCTTACGACATCCATGGAAAAAATGGAAAGATATTATTATAAACCCGACACGACCCAGGTTTCAGAATTATGTATTTACTTAGAGCAGAATAGTAGGTTCAGCTTCTCCAGTCTTTATCCCATCGAGACAGTGTCTGAAGAGTTTCCTCAATTAGAAACTTGATTTAATGAGACAGACAGATTTGTTCACATTTCGTTAGTGCATTCGCTTCAAAAGGCTTCACAAATTTATAACCACAGAAAGTTACTTTGAAAATGGACAGCTTTCATTTCCAAATGTAATGTACATAGTTATAGCCGCATATTTTTAATTTATAATATTTTTAAAATAGTCTTTGTTTAGAATTTGTTAAATTCATTTGCTCTGTTTACCCCTCTTAATACAGGCGTGAGAATATGTATGTATGTATGTGTTGAATTTGTTGTTGATTTGCCTTTTTAACACGTTCCCTGTGAAGCTGGCAGTCAAAAAATTTGTCGACACGTGCAGTTTTATTGTAATTGATCTGCGTCGAAATATTTCATTAAATAATAAGTCCCTAGGCACACCATACGCTTTATTACCTACTATTTTGATCATACGTGCAAGCAAATTAATATGATCTAGATCACACGTGCAGATTTTTGATCAGCTCATAGCATTAACAAAGGGCAGTGCATCATATGTGGCGCACTCATGTGTCATCAGTGCCTCGAAATGCACCACATGTGGTGCATGCACAGGGAACGTGTTAAGAGTCATTGATACCGGCGCCACGATTTTGCAAAAACCTGGTTTTCATCGGTATCTCGTTAAGGTTCTTAGAATACCTAATAGTGATACAATGCCGATACTTTTTGTCTTTTATTTTTAAATAAGTTTTTGTATATCATGGCAGCTATTTACAGTTAGGTGCGATTTCGTATGGCTCCCTACTTAGCAAAGCTCCCTCTTTACAGTACCTACACTGTCGCTCTAAACTCTAATGTAATATTAACAATCGAAGTTCACAGTTAATTTCACACTTCACAGATTCTAATGCAGCGCCAACAAAAGATTTAATTTCACTAACAATGGTGGTTCAGATTTAATACGGGCTGTGCACAGGGCTTGTATCAATTTCGGTGCTCAGTAGGATTTGACCCCCTGTAGAGTTCTTTGGGCTCCCTGATGCTATTGAAAATGGGGTAGATGCGACACTCTTTTGATACAGGAGAATGTGGGAATAATAGAAGAATTTGCTTGACTTAAGTGTCGCGAAACATCTACGGGATGTTCATGTACAATACAAATATAGTCAAAGGATTTGATAACTGTTGCCACTCTGTATCTTTTCACAAGAAATGTCACTGTGACATACCATACTATCTAGTAATCAAAGCAATATGAAACTCATTAGGAAAAGTTCAAAGTGGTACAGGTATCAATTTCCTCGTTTTCCTTTCACTTTTTGAGCTGTTCAACAAGCCATTCCAAAAGTCAACATAACGTTTTAATAAGGTAAGGGAAATTACGTGGGAGAAACGTAGAAGCAATATTTTTTATTAATTTTGTTATGGAATCGCTACGGTCTAGCTAGTTTTGCTGTCATGTATTTTATCAGATAAGATTATTAAAGGAAAAATAATAGTTAGGTGACTAACTACTTACGTCTTATGAAAAACACTTGACTTGATGAGTTATGTGAGCTATCACATTTTTCACGGCTTAAACAATTCGCAGAAATTAAATTATTGTTAAAATGGCTACCATTTTTAATACAATTCATTCAACTTATTTACAGTGAAAATAATCCTTATTAAGTTTATTTTGACAACGTCCTTCGGTAGGTCAGTAATACCTAAGTCGATCTGTGTGTGCCAAAAATGGCTAATTTAACAAACCAAATAAAAGATTTTCAAAACAAATTTCAGTTACAGACAAAAAACGACTACAAATAAAACATTTCTATCAAATTGAAATACAGTTCTATCAAATATTTACGCAACAATACGATAGAGAATAATATATTAGGTAATGCTTATTTAGATTGGTCATGTAGATATGATAGATGAAAGAAGATTTACTAAACAGACTTAAATGAGGAGTGTGGATGTGTTTGCTGCAAAGAGGAAGCCTAGGCCTAGATGAACCAAATTTGACAAGAGATATGCAAAAGAGAATATGGATGATGCGAAAGAGGTATGCAAGGATCGTAACAAGTGGAACAAAACAGTCTCTGTCTACCTATCGGAAAAAGCATGACAGTATGTTTGTATTAAAATATGCTTTGAGACGATATAACTCCCATGAAATCTTTACAAAGGGGATACATTGACGTTACCCTCTGTTTCTATCTACTTATTCTTTGCCAGTAGGACCCCTGGGTTTGCCCCGCAGGAATCAAACCTAATACCGTATTATTTACCGATGTAAAGGACAGCTAAGCCATGACAGGACAGGTTTCGTCATTACGTAGTATTTAGCGAGGATCGGGGATTATGGTATACACTTGACTCTTTATAATGTATGTATTTACGAGGTCAATGAAATTGTTTATTACATAAGTATAGGTAAGATTAGATCTGATACAAAAACAATAGAAGTATAAAAACAAAGTTCATCAGCATGCTTGCTGTTGCTTTTGGTACTTTAGTGTTGGTGATGAAGCTCCAAATACACTAATTTTGAAAAATACTGATAACTCACGTTTTAAATCGAGTTTAACTAGACATACATAGAGACTTTAAAAATAAAAACCCCCAATAAACGTAAAACAATATTTAATTAATTAAAACACAATAAAAAATACAACTGAACACTCAAGCGTGCCGCTACCATAGACTAAGATTACACTTTTAATTAAAAAAAACTTAAATCCTACATACATACATCATTCATACATACATTAGTATTGTCAAATGAAGTAGGCAAAACACACGAAACGCTACATAGACAAAACCATGACTGTTTCTTGTTTCAAGGCCTATTGTAGCATTTTTTTTAAGTTTTTGAGTTGGCAGGTACAATAGTTATAGGTTGCTAGCTCGTCGCCTAAAAAACACCTTTTACAAAATCCACGGAAAAAAGGGAGATCTGCTAAAGGCCGATACCACACGATTCTGTTCACGCGAACAGAGTGGAAGCGCGCAGTGCGCGACTGCAGCAGCCACCGCCGCGGGTCCTAGATGAAGGGCTAGCGAAACTCGATTTGAAACGTAAGTTATCAATATTTTTCAATGAGTGAGTCTCACGGTAGATTATCATTTAACTTTTGGAAGCTTCTACACCTTTTTTGAGCTCCTTCGAAAGCAATAACAACGGTTTCCAAGGCACAGTTTGATATTTTCGTTTAATCCCCTTCAAAAATATTCGACTCATGGCATTTCTTATTCTTCTACGATGATCGATTGTTTAGAGTCCTGACGCAGCATTTATAACGATTTTCAATCGAGTTTCGATTAAATCGCATCATCCCGTGCTATGAAATTTCGGTGTCGTTAATTTTTTTTTTTATGTATAAAAGTAAAAAACCGGCCAAGTGCGAGTCGGACTCGCGTACGAAGGGTTCCGTACCAAAAACTGCAAAAAATCCGAATTTTCGTATGGGAGCCCCCCTTAAATACTAATTTTATTTTATTTCAATTTTAGTATTTGTTGTTATAGCGGCAACAGAAATACATCATCTGTGACAGACAGACAGACGGTGCCTGGTGCCTGGTGACAGACAGACAGACGGACGGACGGACAGCGAAGTCTCAGTAATAGGGTCCCGTTTTTACCCTTTGGGTACGGAACCCTAAAAATTACTATTACTTTATTCCATGTGGTGCCCAAGTGGCCACGAAACGTGAACTAGTCATTGTTTTGTCTATGTAGCGTGTGTGCTCTGCCTACCCAATTTGGAAATACAGGCGTGATGTATTGTATAAGTACCATCGCGAACAGGGATTGTTGAGCCACTTACCCATGTTTGTAACTTGGTCGTGTAATACTAATCCAATAGCTGACATCTAGTCAGTCACATCGGTCATTGATTACACGTCTAAATTGCGAACAGTGGCAAGTGGCTCAACAATTCCGGTTTGTGACTGTACTATAGGTACTGTAAAGGCGGTAACACCTATGTGTTACTGGCTTTACATGGTGCTGGCCAGCTCAAAGCCGATGCACATTCAAAAATATGAATGTGGAATACTAATTCTGTTAGTATTTCTGTTTTTTGATTTGGCTGGCGCGCATTATGGAAAGCACCGTCTCATGATATAGACGTGATTATTGTGATTCGCTAAAAAGAGAAATATAAAGCTTTCATTCCAACCAAGATGTTTATTTTTAACTAATCTAATAGGCTTTGCAAAGTATTAGAGCCACGCGCGATTCAATACGGTCCACGTACCGCAAATGCTAGTACCATCTGTTTAGGCACGCCCACATTTGGTGGAGGTTAGGCGCGGTTCGGCGTTTTTGAAACTGTTTCAGAAAAGCTGTAAAGAAGAATCCGTGTCGGAAAGACGACACAAGGCGGAGAGACGTTGATACGGAAGAATTCAGGCGACGCTTACGTAGTAAGAGACTACTAGTCCACCAAACGAAGCAAACTCAGAGGAAAAAATTCGTGTATAAGCGAATTTTGGTATAGTTGTAAGGAATGGGGTTTTAAAC